>CM035843.1:425033000-425586781 GCA_020510985.1 Pholidichthys leucotaenia
AATGGACTAGTTTCTGTACTTGTCCTTTTAGACCTTAGTGCAGCTTTTGATACTATCGATCATAATATTCTACTTGATAGATTAGAACACTATGTTGGACTTAATGGAACTTCGTTGCAATGGTTTAGATCTTATTTATCTGATAGGTTCCAGTTTGTTCATGTAAATAATGAGTTTTCTTTCAACTCAAAGCTTAGTCATGAAGTTCCACAGGGATCTGTGCTAGGCCCTACTCTTTTTAGTTTATATATGCTTCCGTTAGGCAGCATTATTAGAAAGCACTGTATACATTTTCATTGTTATGCAGATGACACACAATTATACCTGTCAATGAAGCCAGATGATAGTAATCAATTAGCCAAGTTAGAAGCCTGTCTTAAGGAAATCAAAGCTTGGATGACTTGTAATTTCCTGCTATTAAATTCAGATAAGACTGAAGTCATTCTTGTTGGTCCAAAAAACCTTAGAAATACCTTTCCAAATCAAACTTTCAGTTTGGATGCAGTTACCCTTTCTCTTAATAGCTCTGTGAGGAACCTTGGAGTTATTTTTGATCAGGATTTGTCCTTCAATTCACATATTAAATTTGTTTCTAAGACTGCCTTCTATCATTTGCGTAATATTGCCAAGATTAGGAGCATCTTGTCTCAGAGTGGTGCTGAGAAACTGATCCACGCTTTTGTTAGCTCGAGATTAGATTATTGTAATTCTTTATTATCAGGCTGTCCTAAAACATCTTTAAAAAGTCTTCAGCTGATCCAAAATGCTGCAGCAAGAGTTTTAACAGGTACTAGAAAGAGAGATCATATCTCTCCGGTTCTGGCCTCCCTTCATTGGCTTCCCATAGAGTTTAGAATTAAGTTTAAAATCCTTCTTCTTACTTACAAAGCTCTAAACAATCAGGCTCCTTTTTATTTAAAAGATCTGATACTACCGTATTATCCTAACAGAGCACTACGCTCCCAAAATGCAGGATTACTTGTAATACCTAGAATCTCCAAAAGTACAATGGGAGGCAGAGCCTTCAGTTATCAAGCTCCTCTCCTGTGGAATCAGCTGCCAATCTGGATTCGGGAGTCAGACTCGATCTCTGTTTTTAAGAATAGGGCTAAAACCTACCTTTTTGATATAGCCTACAATTAGGGAGGGATCATGTGTTTCTGAACCCTCCCTTAGTTATGCTGCTAATAGGTTTAGTCAGCCGGGGGACCTCCAGTAATGCACTGGGCCTCACTCCTTTCCTCACTCTCTATGAAATATTTTTTTTTTTTGCTGGTCATTAACATCTGTTTGTTCTCTCCCATAGATTGAGTCCCCATCGTGCTGTTTGCTCTCTACATGTCTGTTCTTTTCTTCTTCTCTATCCCCTCACCCCCCAGCCAGTCGCAGCAGATGACTGCCCCTCCCTGAGCCTGGTTCTGCTGGAGGTTTCTTCCTGTTAAAAGGGAGTTTTTCCTCTCCACCGTCGCCAAGTGCTTGCTCACAGGGGATCGCCTGATTGCTGGGGTCTTTCTGCAACTGTGGGGGTTCCCCCCTACAGTTGATAGTGCTATGAGATGACTGTTGTTGTGAAATGGCGCTATATAAATAAAGTTGAATTGAATTGAATTAATAATAAACACCATTTAAAAACTGCATTTTGTGTTTACTTGTTATCTTTGTCTAATACAGAGATGCCAACCCTCAGACCTGGGAATGTGGAGGCCAGGCATTACTCCACTCCGCGACCCCCTCTTGGTGGTGGGGGTCTGGGGGGCCCCACATAAAACAAAATATAAACTAAGAACCCAAAATAAAGAGAGCATCTACAGCTCTCAATAATCACAACTACATCAGAAATATCTATGCTAGTGACATTTCACTAGCATAGATATTTCTGCTTGAAGTTAGTGTGTTCATGTGAAGAATATAAAGAATGATCACATGAAGTTCCATGACATCCACAAGCCATCTGAGCCATCCGTCCTACACACTTGACAAAAAGCATAAGTTTCACCGATTTTCGATGCAGTAAACAGGGATGTGATTTACGGTTGGTGAAATTATCTGAAAATTTTGCAGGGGGTCTGGGGGACGCAGTCCCCCAGCGGGGTCCGGGGCAGAGCGTTTTTATGATTTTTAAGTACCAGAACTGTGCTTAAATGACATAAAACAAACAGCTGAATGCCACTTATTACTGTATAATATTGACTTATGTTCCAAGAAGATAGCATTCCTAAAATATTCCAACAAGCATTATCCATCACATGCTTTAACACTTGATCAAATCAAAATCAGTTAATTTTATCTGTTCCATAACAGAAATAAAATTCCAACATAACATTACTTTTTATAATTTCAGCATTCATTTCAGATCACCAGTTTCAGTCTCCATTGAGTCTTGAGCAGTTCATTTTGCACAATCACTGATGTAGCCAAGTCTTAGAAATATTCAAAAATTATGAGTCAATGTCCACTGTGCTAAAAATATTTTTTAAATAAAGTCCAAAACATCTTCAGCAGGCAAGATGAAGAAAATATTAACTAGATGACATGTATACAAAAATATACCTTCACATACCTCAAAATTCACTACTCTATCCGCAACTGGCACTGGTTGTTGGGGTGGATCAATTCTTTCGATTTCCGTGTCCGATCGTGTCGTTAAAGGGTGGAGGCCGTATGGTTTCGATGGTTTTTTCTGAACACCGAAAGTTCCAGCAATTGAATAATTAGTGGACCTCGATTTGACCTCTTGTACATGTTTTCCCCGCCTTCCCGGCACGGTCGATTTTCCATATAAAAATCGATAAACAAATTTGTCACAGTTTTCTTACCAACATCCGTTGCAATGTCCTTTTCTAGCCAATCCCAACAAAATTTGTTTTTCACGATCTTGTCAATTTCTTCAATTCTCGGAGCATCTTTACGTTCAATCACCGATATCACTGCAACAGCCGCGTTCAGTGGTCACTGCAAGGACGATCAGCCAATCAGGCGCGTTGTTTCATTACGGTTAGGGAATTACGGTTAGGGACATATCCGTGTTTTACTGTAAAACACGGATATGTCTTCCGATATTCCTCTTTGAACCTTTGGTTGTGTGCATTTACTCTTTGCTTCTTCTTTGGCGGCGTGGTAGCCTTCGCCATTTTGCTTCGTTTACATACGGGTTCTCTCATGCATTCGGAAAACACCGATAAACCTCGGCACACTTAAACCCTCGAGGCCCTAAGATCATACGCGGACATTCAAAATGCTCTTAGCACGTCGATGTCGGCTTATTTTATCCACCGTCAAAATTTATTTATTTTTGACAAAATAAAAGCGGAGTTTTTCACAGGTAAAGCGGAGGGCGGATTTTATGTCTGGAAATCGGAGTAACTCCACCAAAAACAGAGTGATTGGCATCTCTGCTAATATCTAAGATTGTTTGATGATCTGAAACATTTAAGTGTGACAAACATACAAAAAAAATTGAAATCAGGAAGGGGGCAAACACTTTCACACCAATGTATGTGGGGAACAGACAGATACACAGAGAATCCTTGCATTTATAGATAGATGCACTAATGTTCAGAATGAGGACTGATATTACTACGACAAAAAGAGGGACGATAAGAGCGTAAGCCACCCTGTAATTCACTAATTTAGTGCACTCAACACATTAGCCAGCAGAACTGAAACAGCTCAGCCATCAGCAACCATCATCTAAAAGAGATTACTGTCCGACAGGAAAGCTAACATAAGCAGCACATGCTAATATTTTAATCAGTTTTCTAAAGCTGAGACAGTTGCTCATTGAAAATAAGAAGAGCTAAATTTAAAACTTGCTAACCGTACCAGTGTGGTAAGTGGCCCAACTTCAATCATTCATCACCGGGACAGAGGACAGCAGAGAACTGCTGACAAACGGCCGAGCCGGCGGACAGAGCAGAGGGAGGATGATGGACACGTCGCTGTAGTACTGCTGTGATGATGACAACTCTGCTTTATAGAGTCTGCATTTAACTGGTTTCATTTGTTTATTTGTGGTAAAATGCTTCCATACTGTGGAAAGTTTTGGCCTCCTCTGTGATTTTCTCTCTTCTGCATCGCCATGATGTGCTCCTCTTCTCCTTCACTGGAACAGTTAAACTGAATATTTCCACGGTATGCATATAAACTTTAAAATTAAACGATTCGTCGACAATAAACATCTGCACCGACAAATTTTTATAATCAACGTTGTCAATGATGTTGATCGTGCTGCCCTAGCGTGCGAGCGCACGTTACGTGCAGCAGAGTTCTGCCCTGCTGCATGATACCAGAGCGCAGAGGAGACGAGACAGAAATGAGCTGCTGTCGTGTAAATAAGATAAACAACATCAGGATATTTAGTTTGTTTAATAAAAGGACAAGGTAAAGACTTGTTCTATAGTGAACGCATCTTAAAATGACTTCTGTTGTGTTCTGGCACTGTATAGAAAAATAAATCCATCCATCCATCTTCTACCGCTTTTCCGGAGGTCCGGGTCGCGGAGGCAGCAGTTCAAGCAGAGAAGCCCAGACTTCCCTCTCCCCCGCCACCTGCTCCAGCTCTTCAGAGAGGATACCAAGGCGTTCCCAGACCAGCTGGGAGACATAGTCGCTCCACTGAGTCCTGGGTCTGCCCCGGGGTCTCCTCCCAGTGGGACGTGCCTGAAACACCTCAAGTGGGAGGCGTCCAGGAGGCATCCTAATCAGATGCCCATACCACCTCAACTGACTCCTTTCAATGTGGAGGAGCAGCGGTTCTACTCTGAGCCTCTCCCGGGTGACTGAGCTCCTCACCCTATCTCTGAGGGTGAGTCCAGCAATCCTACGGAGAAAGCTCATTTCAGCCGCTTGTATCCGCGATCTCGTTCTTTCGGTCATTACTCTGTCATTACACTGTGTGTGTTTATATATTTACATATTTATTCCACCTAGCTGCAATGCTCCGTACTGTGGGTGTTTATATATTTACATATTTATTCCATCTAGCTACAATGCTCTGCACTGTGTGTCTGTGTGTGTGTATATATATATTTTATAGTAATATGTACATATGTATATTAGCTGCTCTTGCTTGTTTTTTTCTTGCCTTCTGATTGTTGCTCTGAGTGTTGCTATCCCTGTGCTGTTGCAATCCTGGAATTTCCCCGTTGTGGGACTAATAAAGGCTTATCTTATCTTATTACCCAAAGCTCGTCACCATAGGTGAGAGTAGGAACGTAGATTGACTGATAAATCGACAGCTTTGCCTTAGAACTAAGCTCCCTCTTCACCACAACAGACCGGTACAATGTCCGCATCACTGCAGATGCTGCTCCAATCCGTCTGTCGATCTCTCGCTCCATTCTCCCCTCACTCGTGAACAAGACCCCAAGATACTTAAACTCCTCCACTTGGGGCAGGAGCCTGTCCCCAACCCAGAGAGGACAATCCACCTTTTTCTGGCTGAGGACCATGGACTCGGACTTGGGAGGTGCTGATTCTCATCCCAGCCGCTTCACACTCAGCGGAAAACCGTCCCAGCAAGAGCTGTAGGTCATTGCTGGATGAAGCCAACAGGACAGCATCATCTGCAAACAACAGAGATGAGACCCTGTGGTCACCAAGCATGACACCCTCCATTCCCTGGCTGCGCCTAGAAATCCTGTCCATAAAAATTATGAACAGGATCGGTGACAAAGGGCAGCCCTGGCGGAGTCCAACTCTCACTGGGAATGATTCCAACCGAGTGTTGGCAATACGAACCAAACTCTCAATGGTCGTACGGAGACCGAATAGCTTGTAACAACAAGCCCGATACCCCATACTCCCGAAGCACCCCCCCACAAAAATCCAAAAAAAACCTGCAGGAGGGATCACGGGGGTCCGGTGCCATGTGGATTAGGTGGCGGTCAAAGGCGGAGACCTTGGCGGACTGATCCCAAGCTTTCTAAACTGGCTTCTAGAAAAATAAAATTATCTTGACACTCTGGGGGGGGGGGGGGGGGGGGGGAGAGGTATCTTTGGGGGGAGGGCGCCCCATCCCCCCAAACATAATGCTAGGGCAAACACTGAATACATACCTGCAAACTTTTCAAACCTGAAAAGCCTAGTAGCTAGCCGGGGTCCAGGGGCCGATGCTAATGCTAATAATGCTAATGCTAATAATAATAATGCTAATATTTGCCAAACAAATATTAGCATTAAATCTAGTTAAATGTAGTTAACAACCTCATATTTCTTCAACTTTCAAACCTGAAAAGCCTAGTAGCTAGCCGGGGTCCAGGGGCCATAGGCCCCGGTAGGTCCAGGACAAAGTCCTGGTGGGGGGTTCAGGGGGGCGAAGCCCCCCGACGCCAAACAAATATTAGCATTAAATCAAGTTAGAATGTAGCTAACAACCTCATATTTCTTCAACTTTCAAACCTGAAAAGCCTAGTAGCTAGCCGGGGTCCAGGGGCCGCAGTGTCAAATAAATATTAGCATTTGACATAGAAGTTAAAAGGTAAAATATCTAAATCAATTGCAATACTACACAGAGTGAAATATTTGCTGAATCAACCCACATTATATACTTTGTATCATTCATTAATACTCCCATACATGACATATTGTACTGAAGTATGGGGAAATACATATAAAACAAACATATATCCAGTCTTTATGCTTCAGAAGAGAGCTATTAGAATAATAAACAAAGCTGCTTACAGGGAACCAACAAACCCACTTTTTCTTAAATTAAAAGCTCTCAAGTTGAAAGATCTGGTTGACTTTAAAACTGCAGTAATAATGTTTAAAGCTAAGAATCTATCACTGCCCGCAAATATCCAAAAGTCGTTCCAAATAAGGGAGAAACAATATCATTTCAGAGGAACATGTATATTTCAAAAACCTTCAGTGAGAAACTACCACCAAGCAACACTGTCTCTCAGTGCAAGGAGTCAGATTATGGAACGATTTTGGACCTGAATTAAAATCATGTACAACGCTTGGACAATTTAAACAAAAACTAAAGGAAGAAATACTCCAAACATATATACAAGATGACATGTAAAATCACATCAGGATTGTCATATCCAGTCTGTGTTGTGTTGTTAGTTTTTTTTTTTTTGTCACATTTTGTCTTAGCTTTGTTCTGAATTGTAATCGCTCTTGTTTTGTTTTTCTTTTGAATTCTTGGATGGAATATGGGTGGGCAATATAAGCTGCAGCTTCAGCCATCACCCATTTCAGATAACTTATGTTGAACTGTATAATCAGAGGAGTTATTGTTTAATTTGACCTGGTTGGAATTTTTCGCCTTTGTTATATTATTCTGTTTCTTTTTAATCTTTACTTTTAATCTATCCAAAATAAAGATTCATTCATTCATTAAATTTGCATTCAAAAGACTATCTTAACACTGCATAGAACTTCGAATAGGCCAGATGTGATGTATTATGAATACTAGAAAAGCACTCGGAGAGCGCAGACCTCCGCCAAGCACCACAGTTCCCCCCATACAGTGTTTAACATCATAAATAAAATATTGAAAATGGTCCCATCTCGCAATGTTAAATAAAAAAAAAAAAAAAAAAAAAAAAAGAATCCTTTTAAAAAATTCCTGGATCCAGACGGTGATCCGGATCACCACCAAAATCTAATCATCTGTAGGATACCCCATTTCTGACAATCTGTGAAAATTTCATGAAAATCCGTCCATAACTTTTTGAGTTATCTTGCTAACAAAGAAACAGACAAACCAACGCTGATGATCACATAACCTCCTTTGCGGAGGTAACTAGAAGACTAGAAATATCAGCAGGCTATACTAGCACTGTATAACAGGCACGTGCGTAAAAGACGGCAAAATCGCTCTGATATGTTATGTGTTTACATGATACACCAAGCATGACAAGGCTTGCAGTTACACAGCACATGTTCTTCAGAATCTTAGGCATTATATAAAATATATTCTCCCTTTAGATGTCGAATCCATGGTCCATTTGCCAGAATTGAAGTGCAGTCGCGAACGTCTGCAGCAGTTTACATCGTGTTTACATCTCGCCATGTGCGCACGCCTCTCCGGGATTTCGCGCGAGAATAGAAACCTCAATACCCTCAATAGCAATAGCGTTAGCTTAGCAAATGCTTCAGGTAAAGCGTAGCAGCGAACCACGAAAAGAAACGCTACTCAGTTTACTCACAGAGCACGGTGAAAGGCGAATAAAGGGGTATTTCTACTTCAAAAGCTGGTTCAGCCAAGGTGGAAATTCAGCCTGTGCGTGTGCGTCACAAATGTTGATCCGATATTCGCTGTTGGTTATTTTAGTGGCAAAATCAGCAACTTTGTCTCAGCACTGAAAAAGTGTGACTATCCTGGCCGCCATCACGTGTTGCTCTGTTCTAAATTTAGATACGATTCCTAACGATCTCGTGTTTGGAATTGCTTTCGTGTTTTTTTTACGATTTAAAATTTTTGACTGAATTTTTAGTGAAAAACCGTAATTTTGATTAATAAAACCGTAACCCGGAATGGGGTCTTGAAAACCGGAACCATTACGGCAAAACCGGAGTAGTTGGCAGGTATGTGAATATAGTACAAAGTATACAACCCATAGTTGAAGGTCAGGGTCCCAAGGTGAACCTGTATAACAAGTCTGGTGACCCTAGAGACCTGTGACCTTTACATGTTCTATAGGAAGAGATCATAGGGAGTGTCAACCTTGACCTTTGACCCCAAACCTGTAGTGAGAGGTTATACAGGTGCATCTCAATAAATTAGAATGTCATCAAAAAGTTGATTTGAGTAATTAAATTAAAAAATATTACTCATCCATTATATAGATTCATTACACACATAGGGATATACTTCAAGTTACTGGTTTTAATTTTGATGGTTATCGCTTATAGGTAATGAAAACCCCAAATTCAATTTCTCAAAAAATTAGAATATTACATAAAATTAAAACTACTGAAAAGCATGATCATATACACACAGTATGCACTGAATACTTGGTCAGGGCTCCTTTTGCATGAATTATTGCATCAGTGCAGCGTGGCATGGAGGCGATCACCCTGTGACACACTACATTGTTGGGTCTGGTGTCTCATCGTCCTCTTGACAAAACCCTATACGTTCCCTCAGGGATTTACGTCACGAGAGTTTACTGGCCAATCAAGCACAGTGATGCCATGGTCATTAAACCAGGTTTTGGTACTTTTGGCAGTGTGGGCAGGTGTCAAGTCCTGCTGGGAAATGAAATCAGCATCTCCATAAAGCTTGTCAGCAGATGGAAGCATGAAGTGCTCTAAAATTTGCTGGCAGACGACTGCGCTGACTTTGGACTTGTTAAAATGCAGTGGACTAACAGCAGCAGATGACATGGCTCCCCAAATCAGGTGCCAAGTCCTGTCACTTGGAAATCAAGATCCCAGAGTCTAGAGGAAGAGTGGAGAGGCACAGAATCAAAGTTGCTTGAGGTTCAAGTGTGAAGTTTCCACAGTCGGTGATTATTTGGGGAACCATGTCATCTGCTGGTGTTGATCCACTGTGTTTTGACAAGTCCAAAGTCACCGCTGCCAGCTACCAAGAAATTTTAGAGCACTTCATGCTTCCCTCTGCTGACAAGCTTTATGGAGATGCTGATTTCATTTCCCAGCAGGACTTGACACCTGCCCACACTGCCAAAAGTACCAATACCTGGTTTAATGACCATGGCATCACTGTCCTTGACTGGCCAGCAAACTCTCCTGACCTAAACACCATAGAGAATCTATGGAGTACTGTTAAGAGGACGATGAGACACCAGACCCAGCAATGTAGATGAGTCGAAGGCCGCTATCAAAGCAACCTGGGCCTCCATAACACCTCAGCAGTAACACAGGCTGATCGCCTCCATGCCACACTGCAATGATGTAGTAATTCATGCAGAAGGAGCCCCAACCAAGTACTGAGTGTGTACATGGACATATTTTTCAATCAGCCAACGTTTCTATTAAAAATCCTTCTTTTAAATTGATCTTATGTAATATTCAAATTTTTTGAGAAACTGAATTTGGGTTTTTCATGAGCTGTAAGCCATAATAATCAAAATTTAAAAAATTAATACTTGAAATATATCACTCTCTGTGTAATGAAATTATATAACATATGAGTTAAAATTTCTGAATTGAATTACTGAAATAAATCAATTTTTCAATGGCATTCCAATTTACTGAGATGCACCTGTGGTCTCAGAGTGAACCTGTGTACCAGGTTTGGTAACCCTGGCTTTCTTTGTTGTTGAGATATACTTTATAAAGCATTTTGATGTTGACATTTGACCTTGCAATCCCAAAACCACAGTCACACTTCAGGGTCACAGGATGAACCCGTGTACCAAGTTTGGTGACCCCAACTATACTCATTGTACAGTAATAAGGCATAAGGAATGTTAACCATCATGGGTTCAATCCCACCCCGACCATCGGTGACCCTTCTTGTGTGGAGTTTGCATGTTCTCCCTGTGTCTACATGGGTTTACCCCAGGTACTCTGGTTTCCTCCCACAGGCCAAAAACATGCAAGTTAGGTTAGCTGGAGACTCTAAAGTGGCCCTAGTGTGAATGATGAAGGAATTGGCGCCGCACTGTGGCTGCATCATCCATCCAGATGGATGCAGTGTAATTTCCCCATTGTGGGACTAAAAGGATTATAAAAAAAAAAAAAAAAAAAAAAAAAAATTACCTTGACCTTTTGACTCCAAACCCATTGTCTGAGGTCAGGATCCCAAGGTGAACCTGTGTACCAGGTTTGGTGGCCCTAGCTTTACTCATTTTGTAGTAATAGTAAATGTGGTATTTACCATAGTGCAACTGCAATGTTAACTTTGAACTTTGACCTTTGAACCCTTGACCCCAAACCCAGTCAGGTGAGGGTACAAAGGTGCGTTCACACCAAACGCAAAGGGGTGAATTTTTCACATGGCACGATTACATTATAAATCAATGTAAACACGCCAACAGACACGACTAGTGAGATGCAGACAGGTGAAGTTGTCTTTAAAACTTCTGCAGCTGTGTTCAACCCGCTGTTGAAATTCCCAAAATAATGTCATGCTTAGGTTTACATTATCTGATCGGGGACTTACCTGAAAATGTCGTCTCAAGCCTCCAAAACTTCAGATGAAGGGTGTTTACGTTGCTAGCTTGCTAGGACGTCCGTGGCCAGAAACCCGATTCAGCTGAAGAGTTCCCGGTCCTCCTGTCTCCCGGTGAGTGAGTTTCATTTTCTAACTAGTTTACTCTGCAATGGTGATAATTTTACTCCGGTGACAGCAGAATTTCAAAGCTAGCAGCTAGCTAGCTAGCGGACATGTGACTACACAAATTTACGCGTACACGTGTCTTCCCATTCACTTTGTATGGATTTGTGCCGCCCATTCGCGTTTGGAGTGAACACACCTTAAGTCATTCCAAGATGTGCATTAGATACAACTACTGTATCAATTTGAAAAGCCTACATTTCTTTCAGTAGTTATTGTGTTTAGAAGATTTAGGGAAAAAATTTGACCTCTGACCTTTGACCTCAAGGTCATCTGATGAGAGTGAAATTGCAATATGCGCATCATCAGTGTATATCAAACCATGGTACCAAGTTTCAAAACAACTGAAACAAAACTGTAGGAGGAGTTGATTTCACAAAAGTGGGACAGATGGACGGACTGACCCATAACATAATACCAGTTTGGGCTTCGACCGGTGGGGGATAAAAATTGACAATCACTGTGTCTGTGGCGGATGTCGGTAATGGCGTTGATGTGATGCGGGTGCATAAATCCTGCTTACCACACCTACAAGTTTGTGGGTTTACTCTTAATTGTACACTAAAACACACAAACACGTAGAGCCTTTACATCGCCTCTGTGTCCGATTATAGATTTCAGTCTCCTGGTTTCCACCTGGTTCACTAATACACAGTTGATAACATATCTTGCATCACTCTGGCTTATTCTGTTATATTTTCAGCCTGATGCTACAGCGCTCTGTTAGCATTAGCTCGGCTAAATACACAATGGTCCCCTCCGGTATACAACTAGGAAAATACCGGTCACTATGGAGAGTGAGAATATGTATGGGTACATAATCATACCATGTAGGATAACTAAGTAGACGGTTGTGCCGTTTCATCCCATCTAGCTACAATGCTCCGCACTGTGTGCCTATATATATATATATATATATATATATATATATATATATATATATATATATATATATATATATATATATATTTATATGTACATATGTATACTTGCTGCTCTTGTTTTTCTTGCCTTCTGATTGTTGCTCTGAGTGTTGCTATCCCTGTGCTGTTGCAATCCTGGAATTTCCCCATTGTGGGACTAATAAAGGCTTATCTCATCTTAAATAACACAGCTGTGAACATGCAGTTATAACATTAGCCTGCTTGTCCACCAAACATGTTTTCTCTGCTTTGGGCAGCTATTTTCCATTCATTCTCTATGTAGTCCAGCGTTTACAGTGCTGAGTACCCTCGGCGCTGAAACGCTCTCGGCGGGGGCCATTTTTTGTCGTGGCACTCAGAGTTGAAAAAAGTTCAAATTTTCAGAGACTGCAGCTGACCTCATCAATGTCAGACCTAAGCAGCCAATCACAGCTGCTGCGTGGGCGGGACATAGGACGCCGGTACTTGTCTGTACTCAAGACTCCTGCTTTCCGTGTCATCATATTTCACATCCAGAGCTGCTAAAACACGTTTTCTGTCCATTGTTATTTAGAGACTGCTATTAAAATATCAGTAGAAAGTCTGACCATAGGAAAGTGGAAGTGCTGAGCTGAGAGTGACAAGCTGTTGCTGGGATACAAGGCACAGACTTTTTTCCCCCCACAGCGCAGCGCACAAATGCTGAAAGAAAAAAAATAAATAAATAAATGCTCAGGACAGTCGGGTAACAAAAAACGCATTTGGTGGACAAGCAGCCTTAACCCTCCTAAAGACTCAGAAGAGCTCCGAGGCAAACTGCTGCTGCAACTTAAATTAGAACCACAAACATTCAAGTGTACAACATTTCTGACTGATCAACTAGCACTATTGCGGTTGACTAGCATAGTCTAAATTTCTGCCATTGGACAATATACAGCTGTGGACAAAATTGTTGGTACCCCTCTGTTAATGAAAGAAAAACCCACAATGGTCACAGAAATAACTTGAATCTGACAAAAGTGGTAATAAATAAAAATTCTATGAAAATTAACCAATGAAAATCAGACAATGCTTTTGAATTGTGGTTCAACAAAATTACTTTAAAAAACAAACTCATGAAACAGGCCTGGACAAAAATGATGGTACCCCTAGAAAAGATTGAAAATAATGTGACCATAGGGACATGTTCAACCAAGATGTGTCCTCTAATTAACATCACAGGTGTCTACAAACTTGTAATCAGTCAGTCGGCCTATTTAAAGGGTGACAAGTAGTCACTGTGCTGTTTGTTGGCATGGTGTGTACCACACTAAACATGGACCAGAGGAAGCAAAGGAGAGAGTTGTCTCAGGAGATTAGAAAGAAAATTATAGACAAGCATGTTAAAGGTAAAGGCTATAAGACCATCTCCAAGCAGCCTGATGTTCCTGTGACTACAATTGCACATATTATTCAGAAATTTAAGCTCCACGGGACTGTAGCCAACCTCCCTGGATGTGGGCATAGGACGAGACGGATAATACGAATGGTAACAAAAGAGCCCAGAACAACCTCTAAATACATTCATGGTGAACTCCAAGGTCAAGGTACATCAGTGTCAGATCGCACCATCCGTCGTTGTTTGAGCCAAAGTGGACTTCATGGGAGACGACCAAGGAGGACACCACTGTTGAAAACAAATCATAAAAAAGCCAGACTGGAATTTGCCAAACTGCATGTTGACAAGCCACAAAGCTTCTGGGAGAATGTCCTATGGACAGACGAGAAAACTGGAACTTTTTGGCAAGGCACATCAGCTCTATGTTCACAGATGAACAAAGAGACAATAAAACACTGGACTTATTCTACGCAAACACTAAGGAGGCGTACAACTCATCACAACTCCCCCCACTCGGGAGATTGGATCACAACTTGGTTCATCTCCGGCCGGTGTACAAACCCCTAGTGCACAGACAACCTCCAGCCATGCGCACAGTGAAGTTATGGTCTGAGGAGGCAATGGACGCTCTAAAGGGCCGTTTTGAAACCACCGCCTGGAAGCAGCTCTGCGATCCACATGGTGAGGACATCAATGGCCTCACTCACACCATCACGGACTACATCAGCTTCTGTGTGGACAAATCCGTTCCCACCAAGACCATACGGTGTTGCTCGAACAACAAACCCTGATCAACCCTGAGATAAAAACACTTCTGACAGAGAAGAAGAGGATCTTCAGGACAGGGAACAGGGAGATGCTGAAGTCCGTACAGAGGGAGCTGAGCAGAAAGATCAGAGAAGGCAAGGACAGCTTCAGGAAGAAGATGGAGTACAAGCTGCAACAGAGCGACATCAGCGGGGTCTGGAGAAACCTTAAAACCATCTCTGGGCTCCAGAATACCTCCCCCCAGGCCACGGGGGGCAGGGAGTGGGCGAACAATCTGAATCTGTTTTTCAATAGGTTTGACCAACTGCCCTCCTCCCCGACTGCACAACAACCACTGCTGCCTCTAAAGACATCAAGTCCTGCTGCCCACTCCCCACTCCACCAACACCCCCCCATTCCCAACACACAGCCCCTCAACCTGACCCTCACTAAGACCCAGGTGAGGACGGAGCTGAGGAAGATCAAGGCAAGGAAGGCATTGGGACCGGACGGCATCAGCGCAAAGCTCCTCAAGTCCTGTGCAGACCAGCTGTGTGGGATTGTGGAGTACATCTTCAATCTGAGCCTGAAGCTGGGGAGGGTACCACAGCTGTGGAAAACATCTTGTGTGGTACCTGTACCAAAGACTTCCCACCCCAAAGATCTGAACAGCTACAGACCAGTGGCCCTGACATCCCACATGATGAAGACCCTGGAGAGACTGCTCCTTGCTCACCTCCGCCCCCAGGTGGGACCAGCGATGGATCCACTCCAGTTCGCCTACCAGCATGGCATTGGGGTAGAGGATGCGGTGATCTTCTGTCCCACCTGGAGAAGCCTGGGAATGCGGTGAGGATCATGTTCTTTGACTTCTCCAGTGCTTTCAACACCATCCAACTGATGATCCTGAAGGACAAGCTGTTGTGCGCAGGGGTGGACCAGCACCTGTCATCATGGATCCTGGACTACCTCACAAACCAGCCTCAGTTTGTGAGAACCCGGGACTGTGTGTCCAACACGATCATCGGTAGCACGGGGGCCCCCCAGGGAACGGTTTTGGCTCCCTTCCTGTTCACCCTTTATACTGCGGACTTCTCACACAACACAACACACTGCCATCTACAGAAGTTCTCTGACAACTCTGCGATCGTTGGCCTCATCTCCAACGGAGATGAAGCTGAGTACAGAGGGCTTATCCAGGACTTTGTGGACTGGTGCCATCGGAACTGCCTCCAGATCAATGCGAGGAAAACTAAGGAGGTGGTAGTGGACTGCCGCAGGCAAGGACAACCCCTCACAGCACCAGTAAATATACAGGGAACAGACATTGAGATGGTGACATCCTATAAGTACCTGGGTGTTCATCTGAACAATAAACTAGACTGGTCACACAATACTGACGAACTCTACAAGAAGGGACAGCGCAGGCTGTTCCTACTGAGGAGACTCAGGTCTTTTGGTGTACAAGGGGCGCTGCTGAAGACATTCTATGACACAGTGGTGGCATTAGCCATCACTTTTGGAGTGGTCTGCTGGGACAGTGGCATTACTGCAGCCGATAGGAAGAGACTGAACAAACTGATCAAGAAAGCTAGCTCTGTCCTGGGGCAGCGCCTTGACCCAGTGGAGGAGATGGGAGAGAGAAGGATGGTGGCTAAACTGTCATCTCTGCTGGAGTCCGAGTTCCACCCTATGCAGGACATACTGAACGCACTGAGGAGCTCATTTAGCAGCAGACTACATCATCCTAGGTGCACAACCGAGAGGTTTCGCAGGTCCTTCCTACCTACGGCTGTCAGACTGTACAACCTAAGCAGGGCTGCTCGCAGAGATAGCAAAAAGACGTGACAACTTAATAGTTTTGAATGCAAAAGACGCAATAGACTTACACAATGGTCCCCTCCGGTATACAACTAGGAAAATACCGGTCGCTATGGAGGGTGAGAATATGTATGGGCACATAATCATACCATGTAGGATAATTAAGTAGACGGTTGTGCCGTTTCATTCCATCCAGCTACAATGCTCCGTACTGTGCGTCTATATATTTATTTGTACATATGTATATTTGCTGCTCTTGTTTTTTTCTCTTGCCTTCTGATTGTTGCTCTGAGTATTGCTATCCCTGTGCTGTTGCAATCCTGGAATTTCCCCATTGTGGGACTAATAAAGGCTTATCTTATCTTAGATGCAAAAATGAAGCATACCAAGAAAAGAACACTGTCCCTACTGTGAAACATGGAGGAGGTTCTGTTATGTTCTGGGGCTGCTTTGTTGCATCTGGCACAGGGTGTCTTGAATCTGTGCAGGGTACAATGAAATCTTAAGACTATCAAGGTATTCTAGAGAGAAATGTGCTGCCCAGTGTCAGACAGCTTGGTCTCAGTCGCAGGTCATGGGTCTTGCAACAGGATAATGACCCAGAACACACAGCTAAAAACACCCAAGAATGGCTAAGAGCAAAACATTGGACTATTCTAAAGTGGCCTTCTATGAGCCCTGATCTAAATCCTATTGAACATCTGTGGAAGGAGCTGAAACATGCCGTCTGGACAAGGCAACCTTCAAACCTGAGACAACTGGAGCAGTTTGCTCATGAGGAGTGGGCCAAAATACCTGCTGAGAGGTGCAGAAGTCTCATTGACAGTTACAGAAATCGTTTGATTGCAGTGATTGCCTCAAAAGGTTGTGCAACAAAATATAAAGTTAAGGGTACCATCATTTTTGTCCAGGCCTGTTTCATGAGTTTGTTTTTTTAAAATAATTCTGTTGAACCACAATTCAAAAGCATTGTCTGATTTTCATTGGTTAATTTTCATAGAATTTTTATTTATCACTACTTCTGTCAGATTCAAGTTATTTCTGTGACCACTGTGGGTTTTTCTTTCATTAACAGAGGGGTACCAACAATTTTGTCCACGTCTATTTAGTATAAGTAGTGCCCACCCCGATGTCAGTCCTTCAGAACATCTGGTGTTGAACCCTAAAACTTCAAACCAAGATGCCTGCAGCATTTTCTCCAAAAGTCTAAAGATACTCACACTGTGATTGACAAAGTGAGAAATGTTTCCTAGATGAGCGGCGTCCACCGTGTAGACGTCCTCCACATAGTCCAGGTCGAACAGGTACGTGGAGCCTTGGCGGTCGTACACATGGCCCCTCCTCTCCGCTTCGTCTGTTGTGATGATCTGGAGCAGATGAGATGGGAACAAACACCTCACCAAGCGGGTCATGTACAGCAGGTCCACTGAACAGACGAGGACATTCAGGTTGTTGCAACACGTCAGCATGTTTTGCGGACAACACAAAACACCCATTTACACTTGTGGCTACACGGTCATTTTTAGATTTGATTACATGAGCAGCTTTGATGATTCAGGGCAAAGTATTCAAAAAACAATGGAGGAAGAAACTTACTCTCACCATCATTAAAAATAATGCCAGTGGATCCCCTCAGTCTCTGTTTGTTATTGATATACAGTATATTGATGTATATTAGCTGCTCTTGCTTGCTTGTTTTTTTTTTTCTTGCCTTCTGATTGTTGCTCTGAGTGTTGCTATCCCTGTGCTGTTGCAATCCTGGAATTTCCCCGTTGTGGGACTAATAAAGGCTTATCTTATATATAATTCATAGGGTATCTTGACCTTTGGTCCTCAAACTCATAGTGGTAGGTCGGAGTCCCAAGGTGAGCCTGTGTACCAAGTTTGGTGACCATCTCAGCACCTTTCTTTGGTGCTGAGATGTAGCTTATATGACAGTTTGACCTTGGACCTTTGGACCCCAAATCCCACAGAGGTCAGGGCCTAAAGCTGGATTTATGCTGCACCTCCGCTGTATGTGTACGCGCAACTGGAAGGCTTGTGTGACGAAATGTACGTCATCGTCTCCAGTCCACTAGTGTCAACAGAGCTCTTATGCGGACGACCGTGTGCAGCCCAAATTTTAGGATACCGCGGCCTGCCCATGACCTGACCACGTGGACAGCGCATGCACAAGATTGAACGTCCCATTCATGAGGGTGTGCTATCGACACAGCATACAAAGTCAAAGTAGACAAAGAAGTACTGAATTACCTGTTCATGGCCCGGTTCTCGTTCAGTGGTTGCACGCTATACCTTCTTTTTCTTTGTAATTCTGCCATAAGATACAGTAACAGCAGCTCCTTTTGCTCTCGGTGACTGTTAAACGACGCCATTGTTGTTGATGTGCGTTGCTCTTGCATTTCTTCGCTGTAGTTGGTGAAAAACCTGGCGCGTCAGCGCACTGGCACTACCTATAGGGCAGGGGTGAAGCTACAAATGATGGTTGTGCGCATGCGTCAACCGCTTGGCCTGGGTAGACGAAAAAAGTGAGCATGTACAGTGCTGTGTGCACGCCGGGCTCGTCCAAAGCAGACGTGGACCAAAGCGGACCAGAGGGGAAATGCAGCATGGATCCAGCTTAAGGCATCCAAGACTTGTCGTAGATATGATATTGATCTGAAAAGGCTACATCACTCCTTTGTGTAATTACCATGTTATATGATTTTGGAAACTGACCTTTGACCTTGACCGCTACCTAAAGGTTATTAAAGGTCAGAGGTCACCCAAATTCAAACTTGTCTGAGACTTTCCACAGATGCACCCATGGTATCAATTTGAAAAGGCCACGTTTTTTTTCTCAAGTTATCATATTCACAAGGTAGGTGTTGACATGACCACCGCCATTTGTCAGCCCAGTGGGCTGATGATAATACTCCTTCAGCCTTTAGAGGCTGAGAGGTAAAAATGTGATCACATTAGCTCTTAATAACTTTATTCTTTATACATTTTACACAGGGGCGCTCATCAAGAGATGAAAAAATGGCTAGATCTCCCAGCGATCTTTCAACAAGCACCTGGTGATCCCTAAGATTTCTCAATGATCTCCAGTCTCCTCAAAGTTTTGAATCAATCCAAAACACACAAGGATCTCCCAGACATTTACATAGAAACACCTTTTTCAGAGCTTTAGGAGATCATTGAGAGATCTGGCCAATTTTTGATCTCTCAACAATCTCCGTGCTGTGTAAAGGGGCCCTTAATTACAGGCAGAAAGATTCTTATAGAGACTGTTGTGAGACCAGGAGAGATCGGTAAGGGATTACCAAGAACGTTTTGGGTGACGAGGAGCTTCTGGGTATATATTTAAGAGGTTTCTACCACCTTTACACAGGGGTGGGGATCATTGACAGAGGGAAAAAAAAGGCCAGATCTCTCAACAATCTCATTGATTTCCCGATGATCTGTCAGAAAAGACCATGGTCTCTGGATGAACTCTATTGGTCTTTCATTGATCAAAACAGAACAGAAACCAGAGTGGGCTGGTCTCACCTCCCCCACATACTCCATGACGAACGTGTTCTTCTTGATGTGCTGCAGCGTGCGGACCCCCCATCCGCGGCCGTTCTCCGTTTTGAAGATGCACAGGTCAAACTGGATGCCTTTCTGCACCACTCTGTTGGGGCAGTCCAGACCACAGCTGCACCGTGAGTTACACTCATATATGGGCTGACCGGGCCGGATCCGGACCAGCCCCTTGTCGGTGTAGGCCATGCGGTGAAGAGAGGCTCCGGGGCAACAGCCATTCACCGGCTCCTCTAGACAGTCCTTACACTCGCAGCCCACAGCCATCTCGTCTAGCACAATGCCCGGGCCCACTTTGTAAGTGTTGATATAGGTGAAGTTCTTTGGAGGGCCCTCTAGGTCCACATCATTCATGACAAAAATGCGGCCTGGGTGATTGCGAGTCTCGTTCAGATGGGCCTCCCAGCGCTGCAGAACCTGACGTAGCTTGGCTTTCTTCACCAAGAAGGAGGAAACTTCCCTGTCGAGCTTTTTCGGGATGCAGCGCTTCTTGTGTCGCCTCAGCTCCTGGTCCAGGTCCAGGTGAAACTGCTTCATCAGTTTTGGGCATTTGAGATTCCGTTTGGGTTCCCAGGAGTTGTCGGACTCTGGGAAGCCTCTCCACTTTACCAAGTAGAACTCCTCATCCTGAAACAAGAAACAGGGAGAGGAAGACACTGGAATCTTCAGAAACAATGAAGAAACATGTATTTACACATATTAACAATGATTTTAAGGATTTATATAATCCCCTATTGGCTCCATCCACTCAGCCACTTTATTAGCTATACCAGTTCAACTAACCTCTTGGCAGCAACTCAGTGCATTTAGGGGCGTAGACAGAGTCAAGCCAATCTGCTGAAGCTCAAACCCACCATCAGAATGGGGAGTAACAGGGATTTGCAGACTTTGGTTTGGCATGATTGTTGCTGGTCTGAATATTTCAGAAACTGCTGATCTACTGGAATTTTCACACGCAACCACATGGTTCATTAGAGAATGGTCTGAAAAGGAGAAAATATCCACAGAGCAGCAGCTGTCTGGGTAAAAATACCTTCCTTGTAGATGCCAGAGGACAACGGTCAGTGGGGTTGGGTTCATGAGGACAATTCACAAAATCCACAGGTCAATCTTTTAGGATAACGCTCTTTATGTGTGTGAAACCTGCAGGAGGACTCTGGGCCAACCAAACTCTTGTGTGATTCAACATCAGGGCAAACATATGTACAAAGTTTAGAGACTCTGAAAATTCACTCACTTTGGTCTACAGCTGAAATGATTACTCGATGTTGTCGATAACAACAATAAAAATTTGTCGACGTAGATTTTTATTGTTGACAAATCGTTTAATTACAAAGTTTATATGTATACCGCGGAAATGTTCAGTTGTAACTGCAATGCACAACCAGAACTGCTGCGGGCAGTCGCGCCTCTGTTGTCCGGCATGTGTGACCAATTTCCAGCGAAGAAGAAGAGGAACACAGCATGGTGAAGTGAAAAGATAAACAAGCTGAAGTTGAGCTTAAAAAAAAAAAAAAAAAAGCAAACTACAACATTCTATAGTATGGGAACATTTCACAGAAAACAAACAAACAAAAAAAAAAAAAATTAAATGCAGACTTTGCAAGGCAGACCTTTCCTATCATGGCAGCACTACAGTGATGCATGAGCATCTGAAACGACAGTACCTGGCAGCTGCGGTGTTAACAGCTGCTACTGCTTGGTAAGTTTTAGTGAGTAAAGAAAGTTAATGGCGCTTATTTTCAATGGCCAACAGTTTCAAGCTTTAGAAAAATGACAATACTGTTCGTATGTCCTGTCCTGGTTATGTAGTTACTTAAAGAATAGATATCAGTATGTACTGTATGTGTTGGTAACAAAAACTCAGTTAATGAAGGTTACTTGTGGAGTCCCACAGGGTTCAGTTTTGGGGCCACTGTTATTCAATATGTATATAAATGATATATGTAAAGTTTTGGAAAAAATGGATTTAATATTGTTTGCCGATGACACTAATTTATTATGCAGTGGAAGCAATTTGGAACAACTTTTGGATACACTCGGAAAGGAATTGGGAAAGCTTAAACTGTGGTTTGATTCAAACAAATTAACGCTAAATTTAAGACAAAATTTATAGTTTTTAACAATCACAACAACTTAGTATCTAAACTCAGTGTAAATGGTGTAGAGATTGAAAGGGTATCCAAAACTAAATTTCTTGGAGTAATAATTGATAAACTGTGTTGGAAGTCACATATTAATTATATTAAAGGTAAAATATCTAAATCAATTGCAATACTACACAGAGTGAAATATTTGCTGAATCAACCCACATTATATACTTTGTATCATTCATTAATACTCCCATATATGACATATTGTACTGAAGTATGGGGAAATACATATAAAACAAACATATATCCACTCTTTATGCTTCAGAAGAGAGCTATTAGAATAATAAACAAAGCTGCTTACAGGGAACCAACAAACCCACTTTTTCTTAAATTAAAAGCTCTCAAGTTGAAAGATCTGGTTGACTTTAAAACTGCAGTAATAATGTTTAAAGTGAAGAATCTATCACTGCCCGCAAATATCAGAAGTTGTTCCAAATAAGGGAGAAACAATATCATTTCAGAGGAACATGTATATTACAAAAACCTTCATGAGAACTACCACCAAGCAACACTGTGTTTCAGTGCAAGGAGTCAGATTATGGAACGATTTTGGACCTGAATTAAAATCATGTACAACGCTTGGACAATTTAAACAAAAACTAAAGGAAGAAATACTCCAAACATATATACAAGATTGTGACGACGGAGTGTCGCCACTGCCATGGTTTCCTGTAATTGTGATTATATGTGTAGTATTTGTAAATGTTAATATGATTGTTTGATAAAGTGCACATATTATTTGGAGATCTGTTTTTGACTAATTTGAATTCCTTTGTGAGATAATTGTTATGGTTAATTGTATTAATTGGGTAAAACAATTGAATCTTAAAACCACGTACCTTTGCTAGCATGCTTCCTGGTGCTGTCCGGGCAAAAGACTCTTTAGGGGCTGAATGCCTTTTAAAGGATACCAGGAGGAAGGAAGCATGTGATGGTGAGTTTAGGGGTGATTTAAATATGTAAATAGGGGTTTAAATTATTTATTGTATTATTTATGGTGTATTTATGGTGTATTATTTATTCTGTAAGTAGGTGGGAATTATTTATGTATTTATGTCTCTTTTGGATGTTATTGGGTATGTGGGGAAAATGGAAAATGTTTATCGTCTTACCTGGGGTTATAGTATGTTCCAATTGACTCTAATTATCTCACATAGTATATAACAGGTGTTGGTTTATGGCGTGTGTGTGGTGTCGGATGTTCGTTGAAGTTATTGCCTGTGAAGATTTTGGAATAAACGAAGAATTGCTGATTGCAAACTGTCTGGAAGCCTCCGTTTCTGATCTGGTGTGCCTAGACCGGCTCGTTCGTTACAAAGATGACATGTAAAATCACATAAGGATTATCATATTCAGTCTGTGTTGTTGCTTAGTTTTTTGTCACGTTTTGTCTTAGCTTTGTTCTGAACTGTAATCGCTCTTGTTTTGTTTTTCTTTTGAATTCTTGGATGGAATATGGGTGGGCAATATAAGCTGCGGCTTCAGCCATCACCCATTTTGGATAACTTATGTTGAACTGTAGAATCAGAGGAGTTATTGTTTAATTTGACCTTGTAATATGTCCCCCCCCCCTTTGTTGTATGATTCTGTTCCTTTCTTTTAATCTTTACTTTTAATCTATCCGAAATAAAGAAAGTATGTGCTGTTTATGTTAGCTTAGCTGTTTGACAATCAGCTCTGGTTGCTGAGGGCTGAGCTGTTTAAATCATGGTTAACGTGTTGAACGCAGCAAATGACTGAAATACAGGAGTGGCCATCTCATTTTCATCTTCGTTAATATTAGCCATCATTCTGAATATTAGTGCATCTGGGTCAATTAGAATATCCCAATTTGTAGTTTAATAAATAAAAACCTACACCCATAATCATCAAAATTAAATCAAACAGCTTGAAATCTCACTCTTAAGTGCAGTGAATACTGAATATGAAGGTTCATCTTTCTGAATTATATTGTTAAAAAATGCACTTATAGAAAACTTCCACCTAATATTAGTTTGTGGGTTGGAGCAGATCAGTAATTCAGATGTAAGATATTTGATCAGTCGTTTAATTGACATTATGCATTATGCTGTCTGTTATAAATTGATATATAACCTTAAACTTGTGATAATTAATACAGCTTTATTGGGTTTTTTTGTATTTAGCTCTGGAAACTGCTTATAAAATGTTCTATTAAAGCAGGGACTGACAAGGTGATTTTCACAGGTGTGAAGGCTTAAACAGCGGGTGAGGAAAATATGCACTAAAGCCCCAACAGGAAGCAGAAACGGTGGACATGAGAGAAATAATCACGATTAGTCGACTAATCAAAAAAATAGTCGTAATTTGAGGCTGGTGGGTCTTCCAGAGGAAGCAGAAGGTCGGGACGCATGTTCCTTTCTGGAAAAGTGGATTCCGGAGGTGCTGGGCAGCGAGGAGTTGCAATCAGCAGTGGTTCTGGAAAAAGCACATCGTATTGGCCCACGGAGAGATAAGGGACCGCCGAGGACCTTAATTATGAAGTTTCTTAGCAACAGAGACAGGATGAAGATCTTCAACGCTGCACGAGCTAAAAAAGGAGAGATTAAACACCAGGACCAGCAGGTGCGGTTCTACCCAGATTTGGCCACAGGAATCCAGCAATTGAGGAAGCAGTTTGATCCCGTACGTAAGGAGCTGCGCAACCTTGGGATTCGTCATGGTGTAATCTATCCTGCGAGACTGCTGACCACGTATGAGGGCAGAACCCACATCTTCAAGACCCCAGAGGAGGCGCAGGAGTTCATCAAGAAGATCAAAGAAGAAGAAGAGACTGGTGGGAGCTAAGCATGAACAAAATATAAGGTAGAATAATTAAGCATTTGCACAGGCATCTGACTGACGAAGTAAATAGTAAGTTTACAAAATATAGATTGTATTATATATTAAAAAAACAAAACAAAAACAAAACAAACAAAAAAAAAAAACTATGATGTACAAAGTTGTTAAAAATTTTGGAGTTAAGTTGGAAAACTACAGAGGAGAGTTAATGTTACGTCATTAAAAGCAGTAGAGTTAGGGTGATTGGGAGGATGAAGAAGGAGTGGCTTAGGCTGTTTCCCCGTGGGTGTGGAACGGTCGATGGCTATATCGGGAGACAGAATTTTTCTTTTGATTTTGGGGGGTTTGCCACAAGTGTGGGAAGGGGAAATTTGTTTGTGTGTAGTTTGTAGGATGAATGTTCAACCACTCATGTTTTTGCTTCTCTGTATGAGCATGTTTACACTGCAAGGTAATCCCAAACTCTCTATTGATCATGGACCAAAGTGTTAATCTTAATTTAACTTCATGGAATTGCAGAGGTCTACAAAATTTAAAAAAACTTAAACAAGTTATGAATAAAATAAAGGACATGGGTTCAAGAATTGTGTTTTTACAAGAAACTCATCTGATAGAGGAGGATGTTAAAAGAATTAGGAGTAGATGGCAGGGAAGTGTATTCCCCTCTTCATTTTCATCCCGAGCCAGGGGAGTTATGACTCTCATACATAAATCAGTTCCTTTTCAAGTGAAAAATGTAATTGGAGACAAATTTGGAAGATATGTAATCATTCAAGGTTCTTTGCTATTAGAAAATATAAATCTTGTGAACTTATATGGTCCCAATATAGATGATCAGAAGTTCTTTGCTAATTTATTTCTCATCTTATCATCACTTACAGGGCAACATATAATAGCAGGGGATTTTAATTGTACATTGAATCCAGGTGTGGATAGATCAACAGGACTGGATTGTACGCACATTGGATGTAGGATGACTATTAATCATTTTATGAAAGAATTGAGATTGTTAGATATATGGAGAGAAATGAAACCACAAGTTAAAGCCTATTCTTGTTATTCCAGTACCTACAAGACATTCTCACGTATTGATTATTTTTTGATTTCCACAGAATTAAGGTCCAAGATTCAAAACTGCTTTTATGATAACATTGTGATCTCTGATCATGCACCCTGTTGTCAAATATATGTAGATAAAAAATTGACAAAGGAATCGGGTAGATGGCAATTTCAGCATAAATGGCTTCAGGATGAGGAATTTGTCAAGTATATAGAAAAACAGATAGACGAGTTCTTTGACATCAATACTACACAAACATCAGCATGTGTAAAGTGGGAGGCTTTCAAAGCTTTTATTAGGGGACATATTATTAGTTATACAGGATCAAAATCTAAGAAGACTCGAGAGGAGAGAGCTAAATTGGAACATAAAATAAAAAGTCTTCAGGAAAAAGTGTATGCAGGAAGTGACCCAAGGTTGGAGAATGAATTACTGATTTTGAGAGCTGAATACGACAAAAAATCAGCGAATAGAGCTGCCTCGAGTCTTCTAAGATTGAAACAATCTTTTTATGAACAAGGTGAAAAATCAGGAAAATTA
Organism: Pholidichthys leucotaenia; assembly: GCA_020510985.1. Lineage (NCBI taxonomy): Eukaryota > Metazoa > Chordata > Actinopteri > Cichliformes > Pholidichthyidae > Pholidichthys > Pholidichthys leucotaenia. The sequence goes on from CM035843.1 coordinate 425,059,222, forward strand.
TTAGCATGGCAGATTAAACAATTGGAAATTAAAACACCAATTACCAGTATTATAAGTAACGGACAGGTAGTTATAGATCCTTTAGAAATTAATAGAGCCTTTAGAGATTACTATGAAAAATTATATGATACCAAAAATGAACCTGATTTAACAAAACTAAATGGGTTTTTGAACGAACTATCTATACCGTGTATACCAAATGAAAACAGGGAGATATTGGAGTCTAAAATTAGTCAAGAAGAAGTTGGGCTAGCCATTGATAATATGAAATCAGGAAAAAGTGCAGGACCAGATGGTCTTCCAGTTGACCTTTATAAAAAATTTAAGAATAAATTAATAAAACCTTTTTTGGAAATGGTTTTAGAAGCATTTCAAAATAATAATTTACCATCATACATAAATAATGCCTTAATTATACTGCTGCCAAAACCAGGTAAGCCCTCTAATAAATGTGAAAATATGAGACCAATAAGCCTATTAAACGCCGACCTTAAGATAATCTGTAAAATTTTAGCAAGACGAATACAAGAAATTTTACCAAATATTATTAATCGAGATCAGAATGGCTTTATAAAGGGTAGACAAGGCTTCCATAATGTAAGAAGACTATTTAATATTATTTATTTTAATAAAGAAGCACCGGATACAGCTCTCCTATCATTGGACGCCGAAAAGGCCTTTGATAGAGTTGAATGGCCCTTTCTTTTTGAAGTCCTACAAAGGTTTGGACTTGGAAATAATTTCATAAAATGGGTTCAAATAATATACAATAATGCTACAGCAGAAATCCTAACAAATAACAATATTTCAAAACCAATAAAAATCAATAGAGGATGTCGACAAGGCTGTCCACTTTCACCTTTACTGTTTACTATGGCAATTGAACCTTTAGCGATAGCGATACGTTTACATTCACAAATATATGGAATTAAAGTTGGACCAACAGAACATAAAATCTCCCTGTAAGCCGATGACATAATTTTGTTTATGTCGAATCTAAAAAAATCAATTCCAACCTTGTTGAATTTAATAAAGAATTTTGGGGAAATATCAGGATATAAAATAAATAAAACTAAATCTTCAATATTAATGCTAAATGAGACCCAGAGAAATTACCCAGCCCCTGAGGCAAATCAATTCAATGTTGTAAATCAGTTTAAATATTTAGGAATCCAAATTATGCCTAAGCTAGAATCAGTCGCCAGTGTCAACTATGAAGCCTTAATGTCAGATATCAATGAGTTAACTCAGAGATGGATGTCACTACCAATGTCGATGATCGGGAGAATCAATATACTTAAAAGTAATATTTTACCTAAAATACTTTATTTATTTCAATACATTCCCTTATCACCACCTTTAGATCTATTCTCAAGAATAAAAAAAAAGTTAGTGGAATTTATATGGAACAACAGGAGGGCTAGATTACGTCTGTCTTTATTATATTTACCATTTGATCGTGGAGGTCTGAAATGTCCAAATTTTATGTTGTATTATTGGTCGGCACAACTGAGGTCTATGACATATTATTTTTCATCAAATGATCTCCCTCACTGGACTGAAATGGAATCATACAATTTACCTTTACCTCTTCCCATATTCATATACTCAGATTCGGCAAAAAAATTACAAAAACAAGTTAAAAATCCATTTGTAAAGCATATGATCAAAATATGGTGTGAAGCTAAAAACTATTTAAAAGAACCACAGTTATTGTCACAATTTAGTCCAATATGGGGTAATCAATATTTTAAACCAGGGAGAGCGGACGCTGTATTTAAAGTATGGAATTTAAAAGGGATACAAAAGATTCAGGATTTATATTTGCCATGTGCAGACAACATAATGTCTTTTGAAGAGCTGAGGATCAAATTTAATCTCAATAGAACACATTTTTTTTAAATATCTTCAACTTAGAAACTTTATTCGATCAAATCAAAATAAAGCTCTCACTCGACCTATTTATTCATCCTTGGAAAAAATGATGATGAAAGATAGTAAAAGAAAGGGTATTATTTCAGAGTTTTATAACTCATTGACACTATCTTCAAGTGAAAATTCACTGAAAAGATTAAACTACTGGAAAGAAGATCTGCAAATTGAAATTTCGGAGGAACAATGGGAATTGGCTTGTACAGAAGCTCAAACCAAATCAATAAATGCACGCCTTAAATTGATACATTTCAAATGGTTAATGCGGATGTATGTTACACCGGAGGAGTTAAATAGATATAACAAAAATATACCAGATACATGCACAAAATGCATGGAAAGTAAAGGAACCCTATTTCATTGTTTATGGGAATGTAGATTAATAAGAATGTTTTGGGAAGAGGTGAGGGTAACAATTGAAAAAATAATCTCAAAACAAATCATACTGAATCCTAAACTGTTTTTGTTGGGTCTGTACCCAGAAAAGCATAATTTTAATAAAAGTGAAAGAACATTCATAGACCTCAGTTTGCTTAATGCCAAAAAATGTATTGCACTATTATGGAAAAAGACTCATAGACCAGATGTGACTCAGTGGTTAAGACAGATGTTAACAAACCTTCCATTAGAAAGAATAACATATATACTGAAATCAAAGGAAATTGTGTTTGAGAATATATGGAGACCTTTTATTGATTATGTAAAAAATTTAAACATAACTCTTGAAGAAGAAGGTGAATGATGTGTGTGGACCTTGTAAATTCCAAACTGGTGAACATAATATGTATACTTATGTATTGGATTGTCTAGACTAAACAGAGGAGCATTGTTGAAGACTTGATTTTGTTGGTGGTTGTTGGTGTTTTTAGTGCATTTTTTTTTTTTTTTTGTAGTACTTTAGCGTTAGTGTTTGATTGTTTGTATCATGTTTGTTAAAAAAAAAAAAAAGGTTCAATAAAGATATTGTGGAAAAAAAAAAAAAATAGTCGTTAGATTAGTCGACTACCAAAATAATCATTTGATGCAGCCCCACTTTGGTCCTGACGGCATCTCTGTCCTGCTACTAAAAACCTTCAAGGAGGAGCCAAGTCCAGCTTGGTGCCCTGAAACAACAAGCAAAAACAGAGGGCTCTGTTGTACAAAGCAACCACACTCAGTTGGGGAACAAACACAGTGTTTCCTCTCGCTTAAAAGACCTTGGCGCAGTGGCAACATATTTTTCCGGGGGAGTCAAAAGACACATGACACTACTGTAACCGGAATGTGTTAATTTTATACCATTTCCTTTATTTCAAATTTGCACAGTAACTTTGCATATACCATTTGAAGTATTGTACAACCATCGCTTGAATGTTGGAATATTGTGCCAGTTGGGTCCTGTGTTTGGACTTTTTACTGGTGTCATCTTTCTCTCCTTCCTCTGCCTGAACACTTTCCTCTCCTTGGCTCCTCTCTTCTGTCTCATCTTTCCCTCTCTGAGCCCTGCTTATTCAGGTTCTCTCTCCGTCTATGGTGATATAAAAACAGGTTTGAAAATATCGTGTCATGTTTTGTCCTGCAGGATTTTTCTTTTGTCATGATTTACATAAATGACACATATGTACATTTTTTTTTTTGTATTTTTAAACTAGTGTTTCTTTTTTCCATTGAGAAAGAGTAGGGGGAAAAACATTCATAATAGTAATTTACTCATGCATACTTAAATTATATGATCAGAGGTGGGTAGAGTAGCCAGAAATTCTACTCGTATAAAAGTAGTGTTATCTTATGAAATTAATAATTAAAAGTAGACACCCAAAAACTTCTAGTTGAATTAAGGTACAAAAAGGTTTGAGGTTTTCTCCAAAATTTATAATAGTTTTCTTATAGATTTCTACTTTTCTCTATAAATTTATCTAAAGTTGAAACCTATCTCAAACAGGTTAATTTTGTCTTCTTAATGATAAAACTGATCTTGTTCTATTAAGACAAAGCAAAGACATGTCTCATACCTTTGACATGTTTCGACTGTCATCTGCAGTCTTCTTCAGAAAAAAACTGCGTCTGACAGCTGTGACTTGTCACATCGCACGGCGGGGGGCGTGACCAACCTGGCAAATCTGTCGGGTCGGTCATGCCTACGGAAATGATCAAACAGCTGATGTGACACATCACAGACGTCAGATGACGTTTTTTCTGAAGAAGACTGCAGATGACAGTCGAAACATGTAAAAGGTATGAGACATGTCTTTGCTTTGTCTTAACAGAAGAACAAGATCAGTTAAATTTCAAACAATTTTCCTCATTTGTGATGTCCCCTTATAAAATTATGACTTTTCTTGTACATTTAAAGGTGCGTTCAGACCAAATGAGAACGGGCAAATTTTTCGTGCAGGACGAATACATTATAACTCAATGTAAACAAACGACATGAATTCACCATTTGAGATGCAGACAGGTGAAGTTGCCTTTACAACTTCTGCAGCTGTGGTCAACCTGCTGTGGATATCCCCTAAATAACAAGGTTTACATTATCCGACGGGGCTCACCTGAAAAAGTTGTCCCAGCTTTCAAAACTTCACGACGGGCATTTCCAATGCTAGCTTGCTAGCTTTGTTAGCACATCCGTGGCTGGAATCCATGGATAAATGACTCCAACATCCCGATTCAGTTGAAGAACTCGCAGTCCTTTTGTCTCCAGTTGAGTGGCAGTGTCATTTTCAAACTAGTTTACTCTCGAATGTTGATATTTTTACTCAGATGACGGTGCTATCCCTGAGAAGTGAACGCATGAATGCGCGATTTCGCGTGTGCTCACCTCTTTCCATTTACTTTGTATGGATTTGCGCCGCCCGTTCGCGTTTGGTCTGAATGCACCTTAAGTTTATTATAAATTTGTGGATTATTTTATGGCTAATTTTGTCCATTTTTTAAAAATAAAATTAGTTTTTTTTTATAAATTTGAAACAAAATGTGGTAAAATGTTTACTTTTGTTCCTCATACAATTTAAACTTTTGACCATAATTTTGCACAGCCAGAACAGAACAATAATTTTAACTCTGATTTCAAAGAAAAACGTACAATTATTAATACAATTACTTTTAGTGAAATAAATTAACTCTAATGACCAAAGATGCAGTTATTTCTGTTATAATATCCCTATCCACCTCATTCCTGGGGAAGCCACTGTAGGAACAATTATGAGCAGAGCTTCCAGTTTCGGCTGATCTAGTGTTAACCCCTTGCACTCCTGTCAGTTTTCCTAAAAACGCCAAAAAATAATGTGCCCAAAGTAAATCGAAAGCTGTTCTTCAACCCTTTGCAGCATCTTCATGGGGTTGGTCTCATTTAAAAGAAAACACTTTGAATTTTTTTGGCAAAACAGTCATAATCTCTCTAAGTGCTCCGGCCACTGAGTTACAGTCGTCTAAACATAGTGAACTTGAAGAAAATAAATTTGGCCTGGGTGTTTTTTTGGATACAAATGCTTGCAAATAACACACAGCTTCAGATCCGGGCTGGAAAATGCAACAGAAATGTAGAACCAAGTGTTATCCAGCTGAGGTCCAAATTTTGTAACAATACCACAAAAAATGAATATATTACACAGCTTTTTCCTCAGGCTGTTCCCAGGCGTTTTGGAACTGTGCCAAATTGTGCCAAATGGCACAGTTTGGAAAAATGTCTAACTTTTGAATGCTTCAATGTAGAACCTTCATTTTGGGCTCTAATGAAAGGTCACACTCAGAGCTGTGTCTGTGTGTGTGTGTGGGGGGGGGGGGTTGTCCCCCCCACCCTCACTACAGAGGATGGACATCGGCCATCGCTACATGACGGATTAGCCTCATGTGGGATGTGGGACAGCAGCTCAGTCACCGCGCCCCCCCCCCCCCTCGCTACAGAAGAATAGTCAGGAATAAAGAATAATTTAGCTTATAACACCTTACCTCTTCACAGCAGTGTCCTGGCGAACTTCTCTTCCCCATTGTCAGACGAACGCAACGCTGGTCCGCTCGTGGTTCTGGTCTCGCGACCCGATCAAAACATAATTCCATTATTGCGGTTTTGTGCTTCCATGATTGTGGTTTTTGGCGAACGATTTTTCAAAACAAATAACAGTAGTAATTAAAAAAAGACTGGCGAAGGCGTGTGTGTCACTCAGCCTTCGTCGTCAGCCTCCGTCGGTCTATGACCATGGAAGAAATCATAACGTCTACTCTGCTGGAACAAAAACAAAAAAAGCACCGCCTGTGGCCGAACATGCCGATGCGCGAATGGCACTTCCTGTCACACAGGTTGCATTTGTGGATGGTCTCCGTGCTGCTGGGTCTGTGACGGTTCTTCCTGCGGGTCCTTTTTTGATCCGCTGCAGCAGCCAGTCTTCAACCAGCCTTAAAAAAAAAAAAAAAAAAAACAGCTCGCGAACTTCTCTGCTTCAATTGACTCACTGCATTCACAGCATTGGGAGGCGGGTCCTTCTGGCTAGGTTTTCAGTCATTGGTTCTTCAAGGTTTCAGAAACCCAATTCAAGGCTCTTATTAGTCGAATGAGAGGTCAATCAGATGAACTAATCTGTTCGCGGCTGTGTCTGCAGCTTTTATTTTCAGTGCGCGCTTGGACGCCATATACCACCTACATCATCACCCTCGTGCGCTCTAGGACGCAGAGACTTGCCCGTCCGCGGTACAACGGAGAGCAAGAGGTTAAATCAGTCAGTAAGAGTGGAGTAGCAGGGGCATTAAAAATAGTGTATTTAAAAGTTTAACTTCATTTTAATGTATAGTCCACATACGTGTTTTGCAGTCAAGTGGCAGCTAATTTCAGCACTTGTAGTTCTTGTATTTTTAAATGTTTTTGCATAGTTCTGGTACTTGCTGGTGTTCGTGGTGTGAGGCTCCTCACAGATAAGCACAGCTAAATCTGTGGCTTCAACAGCAATGAGTAGATCATGCACTGAAAACTAAAGGATTGTTTGTGTGATCGGTGGTACAGGCACAGGTCAGACACCAAGACAAGAGCCAGGTATGTTTTCACTTGTATGAATGTCACAGATCTGAAGTTTTACCCCAAATTTAAAATGCCCAAGCATGGTGTTGTGGTTCTTTGTGGCTCTGACTAGACTCTACGTCTGCTCTGAGGTAAATTTGATTATCCATCCATCCATCTTCTACCGCTTTTCCGGAGGTCTGGGTCGCGGAGGCAGCAGTTCAAGCAGAGAAGCCTAGACTTCCCTCTCCCCAGCCACCTGCTCCAGCTCTTCAGAGAGGATACCAAGGCGTTCCCAGACTAGCTGAGAGACATAGTCTCTCCACCGAGTCATGGGTCTGCCCCGGGGTCTCCTCCCAGTGAGACGTGCCTGAAACACCTCAAGTGGGAGGCATCCTAATCAGATGCCCATACCACCTCAACTGACTCCTTTCAATGTGGAGGAGCAGCGGTTCTACTCTGAGCCTCTCCCGGATGACTGAGCTCCTCACCCTATCTCTGAGGGTGAGTCCAGTAATCCTACAGAGAAAGCTCATTTCAGCCGCTGGTATCCGCGATCTTGTTCTTTCGGTCATTACCCAAAGCTCATGTCCGCAGGTGAGAGTAGGAACGTAGATTGACTGGTAAATTGACAGCTTTGCCTTAGAGCTCAGCTCCCTCTTCACCACAACAGACCGGTACAACGTCCGCATCACTGCAGATGCTGCTCCAATCCGTCTGTCGATCTCTTGCTCCATTTTCCCCTCACTCGTGAACAAGACCCCAAGATACTTAAACTCCTCCACTTGGGGCAGGAGCCTGTCCCCAACCCAGAGAGGACAATCCACCTTTTTCCGGCTGAGGACCATGGACTCGGACTTGGAGGTGCTGATTCTCATCCCAGCCACTTCACACTCAGCGGAAAACCGTCCCAGCAAGAGCTGTAGGTCATTGCTGGATGAAGCCAACAGGACAACATCATCTGCAAACAACAGAGATGAGATCCTGTGGTCACCAAGCATGACACCCTCAGCTCCCTGGCTGCGCCTAGAAATCCTGTCCATAAAAATTATGAACAGGATCGGTGACAAAGGGCAGCCCTGGCGGAGTCCAACTCTCACTGGGAATGACTCCGACCGAGTGTTGGCAATACGAACCAAACTCTCACAACGGTCATACAGAGACCGGATAGCTCGTAACAACAAGCCCGATACCCCATACTCTCGAAGCACCCCCCACAAAAAACCATGAGGGACGCGGTCAAATGCCTTCTCCAAGTCCACAAAACACATGTAAACTGGTTGGGCAAACTCCCACGAACCCTCAAGAATTCTCGAGAGGGTAAAGAGCTGGTCTGATGTGCCACGGCCAGGACGAAAACAACATTGCTCCTCCTGAATCCGAGGTTCGACCAACGGCCGGACTCTCCTCTCCAGTACCTTGGCATAGACCTTCCCAGGGAGGCTGAGGAGGGTGATCCCTCTAAAGTTGGAGCACACCCTCCGGTCCCCTTTTTTGAAGAGAGGAACCACCACCCCGGTTTGCCATGCCAAAGGCACTGCCCCCGACCTCCACGCAATGTTGCAGAGGCATGTCAACCATGACAGCCCAACAACATCCAGGGCCTTGAGGTACTCAGGGCGAATCTCATCCACCCCCGGGGCCCGGCCACCAAGGAGATTTTTAACCACCTTGGCGACCTCAGCCCCTGTGATAGGCGAGTCATCCCCCTCGTCCCCAAACCCTGCTTCCTCTGTGGAAGGCATATCAGTGGGATTGAGGAGAACCTCGAAGTATTCCTTCCACTGCCCAACGATATCCCCAGTCAAAGTCAACAGTGTCCCATCCGCACCATACACAGTGTGGACAGGGAGCTGCTTTCTCCTCCTGAGCCGCCGGACAGTTTGCCAGAATCTCTTCGAGGCCGACCGAAAGTCTTGTTCCATGGCCTCACCGAACTCCTCCCATACCTGGGTTTTTTCTTCAGCAACCACCCGAGCTGCACTCCGCTTGGCCTGCCGGTACACCTCAGCCGCTTCCGGAGTCCCACAAGCCAACCAAGCTTGATAGGACTCCTTCAGCTTAATGGCCCCCCTCACCACTGGTGTCCACCACTTGGTTCGGGGGTTGCCACCACGAGATGCACCGACCACCTTGCGGCCACAGCTCTGGGCCACCGCTTCAACAACAGAGGTGGAGAACATGGCCCATTCAGACTCCATGTCTCCAGACTCCCTCGGAATGTGGTTGAAGTTCTTTCGGAGGTGGGAGTTGAAGACCTCCCGGACAGGGGCCTCAGCCAGACGCTCCCAGCACACCCTCATTATACGTTTGGGTCTACCAGGTCTGAATGGCTTCCTCTCCTGCCATCGGATCCAACTCACCACCAGGTGGTGGTCAGTTGACAGCTCTGCACCTCTCTTTACCCAGGTGTCCAAGACATACGGTCGCAGGTCTGATGACACGATAACAAAATCGATCATCGACTTGCGACCTAGGGTGTCCTGGTGCCAGGTGCACATATGGACACCCTTATGCTTGAACATGGTGTTCCTTATGGACAAACTGTGGTTAGCACAGAAGTCCAATAACTGAACACCACTCGGGTTCAGATCGGGCAGGCCGTTCCTCCCAGTCACCCCCCTCCAGGTTTCACTGTCGTTGCCCACGTGCGCATTGAAGTCCCCCAGTAGGACAATTGAGTCTCCAAGAGGAGCACCCTCCAGCACCCCAGTCACAGACTCCAAAAAGGGTGGGTACTCAAACATAATTTGGTGCATAGGCACAAATGATGGTCAGGACCCGTTTCCCAACCCGAAGGCGTAGCGAAGCAACCCTTTCGTCCACCGGGGAAAACTCCAATATAGAGGCAGCAAGGAGGGGGGATACAAGAATACCCACCCCTGCTTGTCGCCTCTAACCCGGGGCAACTCCAGAAAAGGCCAAGCTCCAGCCCCTCTCTAGGAGACTGGTTCTGGAACCGGAGCTGTGTGTTGAGGTGAGACCGACTATATCTAGCCGGTATCTCTCAACCTCGTACACCAGCTCAGGCTCCTTCCCCACCAGAGAGGTGACATTCCACGTACCAAAAGCCAGTTTAGAAAGCTTGGGATCAGTCCGCCAAAGTCTCCGCCTTTGACTGCCACCTAATCCACATAGCACCGGACCCCCATGATCCCTCCTGCAGGTGGTGAGCCCACTGGAGGGTGGACCCATGTAACTCCTTCGGGCTGAGCCCGGTCGGGTCCCATGGGTGGAAACCCGGCCACCAGACGCTAGCCTTCGAGCCCCTCCCCCAGGCCTGGCTCCAGGGTGGGGCCCCGGTAACCCCATACCGGGCGGGGTACACTGAATCCTTGATATAGAATTTATCATGAGAGTCTGTTGGATCGTTCTTAGTCTGGCCCTTCACCCAGGACCAGTTTGTCTTGGGTGACCCTATCAGAGGCAAATTGCCCCGGACAACATAGCTCCTGGGATCACTGGGGCACGCAAACCCCCCACCACAATAAGGTGACAATCAAATTTCCACCCCCACCCCACGGAAATTTGATTATGTCCAACATATTTTTAAAAAATGCAGCCAACTTTATTGTGGTGGAAACATCAGATATATCTCAGAGCTTTTATTTGTTTACAGCGTTAGCATGTTAGCAGCAGAGCTAACTAACGGAGCTACTGGCCACTTTAAGGTCATCTTCTCATTCCTCCATAGTTGTGGGATGTGGTATGATTATATTACTATTTTTGAGGTGCAAAAAGCCATGTTCCTGCATTTTTCATGCCGAAGTCATTGTTTTTTAACAAGGAAAAGTGTCCCATTTCAGGAACAACAATACGTTCTAAACTAGTACCGGAAGTTGCTACCACAATTCACGCAAGGCATCATGGGGCCTAGGAATAAGGTGGATATATTTATACTTTTTTAGAACTCTCCTCACCAACAGGAAAAACCTCCCTTATTTTGAAATCCAAATGTTGGCAGGTTTAGTTTGCCTGAAGGCTGGAAGATGTTGATGGATTTAAGTCACTGACTTTGTGAATTTCGGTCATCTTAACTTGCCAGGCACATAATAATGAACATAAATTAGTTAATATTGTAGTGTCTGGTGAAGTAAATCCTCAGCGATTCATCAGTCACTGAACAAGTTGAGTTTGTACCAAAAAGTTCTATTTTGGTTTCATCCGACCATATGAACGAGTGGAGGACAGAGAAGTCTCTTAAAGAAGAAGTTACATGGCTGTGAGAGCCAGAAATCTTGCTTGTTTGTAGGTGACCAAATACTTATTTTACCGAGGAATTTACCAATTAATTCATTAAAAATCCTTCAATGTGATTTTCTGGATTTTTTTTTTCTCCCTCATTTTGTCTCTCATAGTTGAGGTATACCTATGATGAAAATTGGAGACCTCTCATCTTTTAAGTGGGAGAACTTGCACAATTGGCGGCTGACTAAATACTTTTTTGCCCCACTGTATTTGGACGTTTTACTGGTGTCATCCTTCTCTCCTTCCTCTGCTCTCACCTCTCCTGGACTCTCTGCCTGAACACTTTCCTCTCCTTGGCTCCTCTCTTCTGTCTCATCTTTCCCTCTCTGAGCTCTGTCTAATTCAGCTTCTCTCTCTGTCTATGGTGGTATACAAACATCCATCCATCTTCTACCGCTTTTCCGGAGGTCCGGGTCGCGGAGGCAGCAGTTCAAGCAGAGAAGCCCAGACTTCCCTCTCCCCAGCCACCTGCTCCAGCTCTTCAGAGGGGATACCAAGGCGTTCCCAGACCAGCTGGGAGACATAGTCTCTCCACCGAGTCCTGGGTCTGCCCCGGGGTCTCCTCCCAGTGGGACGTGCCTGAAACACCTCAAGCGGGAGGCGTCCAGGAGGCATCCTAATCAGATGCCCATACCACCTCAACTGACTCCTTTGAATGTGGAGGAGCAGCGGTTCTACTCTGAGCCTCTCCCGGATGACTGAGCTCCTCACCCTATCTCTGAGGGTGAGTCCAGCAATCCTACGGAGAAAGCTCATTTCAGCCGCTTGTATCCGCGATCTCGTTCTTTCGGTCATTACCCAAAGCTCGTGACCATAGGTGAGAGTAGGAACGTAGATTGACTGATAAATCGACAGCTTTGTCTTAGAACTAAGCTCCCTCTTCACCACAACAGACCGGTACAACGTCCGCATCACTGCAGATGCTGCTCCAATCCGTCTGTCGATCTCTCGCTCCATTCTCCCCTCACTCGTGAACAAGACCCCAAGATACTTAAACTCCTCCACTTGGGGCAGGAGCCTGTCCCCAACCCAGAGAGGACAATCCACCTTTTTCCGGCTGAGGACCATGGACTCGGACTTGGAGGTGCTGATTCTCATCCCAGCCGCTTCACACTCAGCGGCAAACCGTCCCAGCAAGAGCTGTAGGTCATTGCTGGATGAAGCCAACAGGACAACATCATCTGCAAACAACAGAGATGAGATCCTGTGGTAACCAAGCATGACACCCTCCATTCCCTGGCTGCGCCTAGAAATCCTATCCATAAAAATTATGAACAGGATCGGTGACAAAGGGCAGCCCTGGCGGAGTCCAACTCTCACTGGGAATGACTCTGACCGAGTGTTGGCAATACGAACCAAACTCTCACAACGGTCATACAGAGACCGAATAGCTCGTAACAACAAGCCCGATACCCCATACTCCCGAAGCACCTCCCACAAAAATCCACGAGGGACGCGGTCAAATGCCTTCTCCAAGTCCACAAAACACATGTAAACTGGTTGGGCAAACTCCCACAAACCCTGGAGAATTCTCGAGAGGGTAAAGAGCTGGTCCGATGTGCCACGGCCAGGACGAAAACCACATTGCTCCTCCTGAATCCGAGGTTCGACCAACGGCCGGACTCTCCTCTCCAGTACCTTGGCATAGACCTTCCCAGGGAGGCTGAGGAGTGTGATCCCTCTAAAGTTGGAGCACACCCTCCGGTCCCCTTTTTTAAAGAGAGGAACCACCACCCCGGTTTGCCATGCCAAAGGCACTGCCCCCGACCTCCACGCAATGTTGCAGAGGCGTGTCAACCATGACAACCCAACCCAACAACATCCAGGGCCTTGAGGTACTCGGGGCGAATCTCGTCCACCCCTGGGGCCCGGCCACCAAGGAGATTTTTAACCACCTTGGCGACCTCAGCCCCTGTGATAGGCGAGTCATCCCCCTCGTCCCCAAACCCTGCTTCCTCTGTGGAAGGCATATCAGTGGGATTGAGGAGATCCTCGAAGTATTCCTTCCACCGCCCGACGATGTCCCCAGTCGAAGTCAACAGTATCCCATCCGCACCATACACAGTGTGGACGGGGAGCTGCTTTCCCCTCCTGAGCCGCCGGACAGTTTGCCAGAATCTCTTTGAGGCCGACCGAAAGTCTTGTTCCATTGCCTCACCAAACTCCTCCCATACCCGGGTTTTTGCTTCAGCAACCACCCGAACTGCACTCCGCTTGGCCTGCCGGTACACCTCAGCTGCTTCGGGAGTCCCACAAGCCAACCAAGCTTGATAGGACTCCTTCTTCAGCTTAATGGCCCCCCTCACCACTGGTGTCCACCACTTGGTTCGGGGGTTGCCACCACGAGATGCACCGACCACCTTGCGGCCGCAGCTCTGGGCCACCGCTTCAACAACAGAGGTGGAGAACATGGCCCATTCAGACTCCATGTCTCCAGACTCCCTCGGAATGTGGTTGAAGTTCTTCCGGAGGTGGGAGTTGAAGACCTCCCGGACAGGGGCCTCAGCCAGACGCTCCCAGCACACCCTCACTATACGTTTGGGTCTACCAGGTCTGAATGGCTTCCTCCCCTGCCATCGGATCCAACTCACCACCAGGTGGTGATCAGTTGACAGCTCTGCACCTCTCTTTACTCGGGTGTCCAAGACATACGGTCGCAGGTCTGATGACACGATAACAAAATCGATCATCGACCTGCGACCTAGGGTGTCCTGGTGCCAGGTGCACATATGGACACCCTTATGCTTGAACATGGTGTTCGTTATGGACAGACTGTGGTTAGCACAGAAGTCCAATAACTGAACACCACTCGGGTTCAGATCGGGCAGGCCGTTCCTCCCAATCACCCCCCTCCAGGTTTCACTGTCGTTGCCCACGTGCGCATTGAAGTCCCCCAGTAGGACAATGGAGTCTCCAAGAGGAGCACCCTCCAGCACCCCAGTCACAGACTCCAAAAAGGGTGGGTACTCTGAAACATCATTTGGTGCATAGGCACAAATGATGGTCAGGACCCGTTTCCCAACCCGAAGGCGCAGGGAAGCAACCCTTTCGTCCACCGGGGAAAACTCCAATATAGAGGCAGCAAGGTGGGGCGATACAAGAATACCCACCCCTGCTCGTCGCCTCTCGCCCGGGGCAACTCCAGAAAAGGCCAAGCTCCAGCCCCTCTCCAGGAGACTGGTTCCGGAACCAGAGCTGTGTGTTGAGGTGAGGCCGACTATATCTAGCCGGTATCTCTCAACCTCGTACACCAGCTCAGGCTCCTTCCCCACCAGAGAGGTGACATTCCACGTACCAAAAGCCAGTTTAGAAAGCTTGGGATCAGTCCGCCAAGGTCTCCGCCTTTGACCGCCACCTGATTCACATAGCACCGGACCCCCATGATCCCTCCTGCAGGTGGTGAGCCCACTGGAGGGCAGACCCATGTAACTCCTTCGGGCTGAGCCCGGCCGGGTCCCATGGGTGGAAACCCGGCCACCAGACGCTAGCCTTCGAGCCCCTCCCCCAGGCCTGGCTCCAGGGTGGGGTATACAAACAGATTAGAATATATCAAGTGTCATGTAAATTAAAGCAGACAACCAAAAATTTCTACTTGAGTTAAGGCACAAAGAGCAGCCACTTAAAACTTGAGTAATGACTTCAGTCGTGAAGGTTTGAGGTTTTCCCCCAAAATTTATAACAGTTTTCTTATAGTTTTCTACTTTTCTTTGTGAATTTATCTAAATTTCAAACCATTTTCCTCAAATTTGTAATTTCCTCTTGTAAAATTGACTTTTCTTGTACATTTGAAACTTTATTATAAATTTGTAGATTATTTTATGGCTTATTTTTGTCTATTTTTTTAAAATAAAATTACTGTTTTTTAAATAAATTTGAAACAGACTGGTATTTTATTTTTTTTTTTTACCTTTTCCTTATTACAATTTATATTTTTGATCATAATTTTGCAGTCAGAACAGAACAATAATTTAACTCTCATTACAAACAAAAAAAATTAATAAAATTGTATTTAATGATTTAAATTAACTTAAATGGCCAAGGATGTTATATTTCTGTTATAATAATTCTATATATTTATAGTTGTTTTTTTTGTTTTTTTTTAGAAATCTCCTCACCGCCAGGAAAAACCTCCCTTACTTTGAAGTCCACATGCTGGCACGTTTAGTTGATCTGAAGGTTGCTGACGGATTAAAGTCATTGACTTTGTGAATTTCGGTCAACTTAACTTGCCGGGTACATAACTGGGAACATAACTTAATATTGTAGTAGCTGGTGAAATATATCTTCAGCAATTCATCAGTCCCCCTTGCCTTTCCCTTCATATGAAGCCAGCTGCATATGAATTCTAACCACATCTCTTAGCTAAGTGACTCTTCCGTTATTGCTCCCGTTTCCAGTGAGTTAAAACCATGATTAATGCCTCCAGTGCTTACATACCTCTTATGATTTTTCCATATTTAAAGTATTTTAATAAACTCATGTTTCTGTCGGACAGTCAAACCTGCTTCGTGCTGCATTTCCCCTCTAGTCCGCCTTGGTCCACGTATGCTTTGGACGAGCCCAACATGCACGCGGCGCTGTTCATGCTCACTTTTTTTCATCTACCCAGGCCAAGCGGTTGGTGCATGAACACAACCATCATTTGTAGTTTCACTCCTGCCTGATAGGTAGCACCAAGGCGCTCACGCACCAGGATTTTCACCAACGAAGAAACGGCGGACTTCTTCACAAAGTTTCTCTTCAAATAGAGTCCATTTCTGCCGTTTGAATTCCCGGTTTTCACTTCTTTTCCACGAAGATGCTGCTGCCGCTAGCAAGACACTGCCTGCTGACTGACTGGAAAGCTCGTGTGGGCGGGGCGCTTCTCAACTCCGCGCAGATGATGGCCACGTGCGTTGTTGGTGTGCACGCTTGCGGAAAGTCATTGCTTCATATATTTTTCTTAAATTCATATCTCCTTCTTGATGTGGAGGTAAATTTTCTGGCGCGGTGGGCCACCACCGAGAAATGTTACCAGAGGAAACCCTGAACTGTATGAAAAAACAGCAAATTTTTATGTTAAAGATAGACTGTATTGTACTGAGAAATTCAGATTCTCAGGAAAAATGCTGTTTATCAATTAATTGTTAATCAATTGATAATTGATTCACCTTATCATAATTGATAACTTGCATCCCTAATATATATATATATACACACATACACACACACAGTTGTGCTCATAAGTTTACATACCCTGGCAGAATTTGTGATGTTTTGGCCATTTTTCAGAGAACATGAATGATGATACAAAAACTTTTCTTTCACTCATAGTTAGTGGTTGGGTGAAGCCATTTATCAAACAATTGTGTTTGCTATTTTTAAATCATAATGACAACAGAAACTACCCAAATGACCCTGATCACAAGTTTACATACCCTAGTTCTTAACACCGTGTATTGCCTCCTTCAACATCAATGGCAGTTTGAAGTCTTTTGTGGTAGTTGTGGATGAGGCTCCATTTTCTTAGATAGTAAAGCTGCCCATTCTTCTTGGCAAAAAAGCCTTCAGTTCCTGTAAATTCTTGGGCTGTCTTTCATGAACTGCATGGTTGAGATCTCCCCAAAGTGGCTCAGTGATACTGAGGTCAGGAGACTGAGATGGCCACTCCAGAACCTTCACTTTTTTCTGCTGTAGCCACTGACAGCTTGACTTGGCCTTGTGTTTTGGATCATTGTCATGTTGGAATAATCAGGTGCATCCCATGTGCAGCTTCCAAGCTGATGAATGTAAATCAGTGATCCACCTCCATGTTTCACAGTAGGGATGATGGACTTTTCATCAGAGGCCTTGTTGACTCCTCTCCAAGTATAGTGTTTATGGTTGTGGCCAAAAGTTCAGTTTTGGTCTCATCACTCCAAATATCTTTGTTCCAGAAGTTCTGAGGCTTGTCTCTGGGCTGTTTGGCATAATGTAAGCGGGCTGCTTTGTGGCATTGGCGTAGTAATGGCTTTCTTCTGGTGATTCGACCATGCAGCCCATTTTTCTTGAAGTGCCTCCTTATTGTGCATCTAGGAACAGCCACACCACTTTTTTCAGAGTCCTGTATGTCAGCTGAAGTTATTTGAGGGTTTTTCGTTGCATCCTGAACAATTTTCATGGCAGTTGCAGCTGAAATTCTTGTTGGTCTATCTGACCACGGCTTGGTTTCAACTGAATCCCTCATTTTCCACTTCTTAAAAGTTTGAACACTGCTGATCGGCATTCTCAATTCCTTGGATATCTTTTTAAATCCTTTTCCTGTTTTACAAAGTTCAACTGTCTTCTCCCACAGGTCCTTTGATAACTATGTTGCTTTCCCCATGACTCGGAATCAAGCAACGTCAGTGCAGCACTGGATGAAACATTCAGGGGTCTGTCAGGAGCCCAGAAACTCACTGACTTTTATACACACACTAACTACAAGTAAACAGATGACAGGTGAGGATGGTTACCTGGAGGTCTTCTGTGGGGGAAAGCCGGTCTTAAAGTGTTGGGGATATTTTTGGGTTCTGACGACTTTGAATGCAAGAACTGGGAGGGAATTAAGGAGAAGGTGTGTGCTCGCTTTTCTAAATGGAAATGGTTGCTACCACAGCTGTCATATAGGGGAAGAGTTCTGGTCGTCAATAATCTGGTCGCTTCGGCTCTTTGGCATAGGCTTACTGCTTTGACGCCGCCCAGGAGCCTGGTTGAGGAGGTTCAGAAGATCATCGTGGATTTCTTTTGGTCTGGTCGACATTGAGTGTCCATGAATTGATTGAAAAACAGTGGTTCCTCGAACAGCCACATGCCTGGTGTCTCCTCAGGAATGCGGGCTACGGTGAAGACCTGCCATGCATGCAAGACAGATGTATAAAACGCAGAAAGTCCAGTAAAGTTCACCTCCACGGATTTCACGAGGAAAAGCTGCTTATTATAGCCCAAGCGGCCAACTCTCCTCAGGAGCAGTTTTGCAGTGTCCATCCAGCAGGGGCCACATCCATAAAGGAGCCGTTGCGCAGTCTGAAGCCTAAGACAGGTGATCTTGGACTGTATGTCCACCAGGCCCTGTCCTCCCTCAGCAACAGGCAGGTAGAGAACAGCCACATGAACCCAATGTCAACGAGACCAAAAGAAATCCACGATGATCTTCTGAACCTCCTCAACCAGGCTCCTGGGCGGTGTCAAAGCAATAAGCATAAGCCTATGCCAAAGAGCCGAAGCGACCAGATTATTGGCGACCAGAACCCTTCCCCTATATGACAGCTGTGGTAGCAACCATTTCCATTTAGAAAAGCGAGCACACACCTTCTCCTTAATTCCCTCCCAGTTCTTGCGTTCAAAGTCCTCAGAACCCAAAAATACCCCCAACACTTTGAGACCAGCTTTCCCCAACAGAAGACCTCCAGGTAGCTGAGGAATGTTCTGATGTGACCACTGCCCCACCAATAAACCCTCACTCTTGGCCCAGTTTACCCGTGCAGAAGATGCTTTTTCATAAATGGATAAAGGGTCCACCAGACGCTGTACATCCCTGTGGGATGTGATGAAAATGTTGACGTCATCTGCATAAGCAGACAAGACGATTGGACGACAACTACTGGAGGGCCCCGGCAGAAGCAAACCACCCAGCTGAGTGTGCAACCTGCACAGCAAAGGCTCAATAGCCAAGCTATACAATTGACCTGAGATTGGACAACCCTGCCGTATTCCCCGACGTACAGGGATTGGCCGACTCAGCCCTGACCCCCATCTTTACCAAACACTCAGCTCCAGTATACAGTATAACAGATTGACCCACCTCAAAAACATATTGCCAAAACCAAACCCCTTCAGTGTGGAAAACAAATAAGAATGGTCAACCCTATCAAAAGCCTTTTCTTGGTCCAAAGACATAATACCGAACTGTAAATCATAACATTTACTGAGATGAAGAACGTCACGTACGAGAAAAATGTTGTCCATAATGGTTCGGTCAGGAATACAATATGTTTGATCTCTATCTATGATTAAATCCAATACATTTTTCAGTCTATTTGACAAGGCTTTAGAAAGCACCTTGTAGTCCGTGCAAAGAAGAGCCACAGGCCTCCAGTTTTTAAGCAAGGCCAAGTCCCCTTCCTTAGACAGCAGAGATAGTACTGCACGCCGGCAGGAGACAGGTAAAGTTCCACTTCTGTAACAGGCAATTAGAACGTCATAAAAGTCTGATCCAATAATATCCCAAAAATGCTTAAAAAAGTCAGAAGAAAGACCGTCAAGTCCAGGTGCATGTCCCAGAGCCATTTGATTAACCGCTACAGTTAACTCATCCAAAGTCAGTTCACAGTCCAGAGCAGCCCTGTCCTCTGGGCTGAGCTTGGGAAGACCTTCAAAGAGTTGGTTTTGAGATTCTATGCAACATGGTTCTGCACCAAACAGGGCCCCGTAAAAATCTGCTGCATGGCACCTCATCTCAGATGGATTTGTAGTCATTTGACCATGTGGGAGTTTTAAGCAAGTCATCAACTTCTTTTTTGCAGCAGACTTCTCCAGATTGAAGAAAAAAGATGTTGGGGCATCCATGTCCTGCAGGCGAGTAAACCGTGACCTAACAAGTGCCCCCTTCACTCTTTCCTGCAGGAAAGAGCTCAGGGCTGATCTCTTCTCCTGCAACAAAGGACCTGCGGTAGAATCCTGATCCCTAACCAAACTCTTCTCCAGCCTCTTGACAGTGTCCTCAAGTTCACCGACTTTGGTTTTGATGATGGCAGTCGAGTTCGCAGTATACTGTTGACAAAAAATGCGAATTTGCACCTTGCTAACCTCCCACCACTGTTCCAGGGAACTAAAACGAGGCTTTGTAGTCCTCCAGTGTTCCCAGAAACACACAAAATATTGACAAAAAGTGGTGTCCTGAAGGAGCTTGTTATTGAAGTGCCAATAAGATTTAGGTCTTTCCCCTGGTGAGCTAATTAACACCACAGAGGCCAGATGATGATCTGTAAAACCGACGGGACTTATATTACTGTGGAGGATTCCCAGGCCAAAAGTTTGAGAAACATATATTCTGTCTAATCTAGCAGCACTGACCATATCATCTGTGACTCTGACCCAGGTATGCTGTCTAGTGTTTGCATGTTTAACTCTCCATGTATCCAAGAGGTCGAACTGTACAGTGATATTTTTTAAAACTTGAGATGACTGCAGATGAGGTTCTGCATTAGTGCGATCCAGATTGAAATCCAAGGTACAGTTGAAATCACCAGCAACAATAAGTTGGTCTTGGTGATAGCTCTGCAATGCTTTTGTCAGTGTATTGAAAAAAGCAACTCTTTCAGAACTGTGATTTGGAGCATAAACGTTGATCAAACAAAACACGGAATTCCCTATTTCGGCCCCAACAAGGAGCAGCCTGCCCTTCACTACCTCCACCACAGATAAAACTGTTGCATTTGCAGATTCCTCAAACAAAATGGCTACTCCTGCACTAAATTTTGTACCATGACTGAGTGAAAAAGGACCCTTCCACCATAAGCCCCAGTCCACTTCATCTGCTGAAGTGGTATGAGTTTCTTCCAAAAACAAAATGTTAAGATTTTTTTGTCTGAACAGGTCACCAATTAATCCCCTCTTATGATTGGCCCTCCCACCATTGATGTTTAGGGATCCTAATTTTATGTTTTGCACAGAGAGATAGATCTAAGGAACACCGTGCTGTGCCCATGCAAGTTATTTCATCTGCCGACTGCGCTTGACCTTTTGTCCTCCAGCTGATTGACGCAGGGCTGTGAGGTGCTTTTTAAGGCGAAAACGTTTTCTTTCATCCAGGAGGTCAAGACCAACCTGCCTTTTTAGCACATTAACAGACCTAATAAATTTATCAGCGTCACTGAAGTAATCAGTGACTTTAACGGCTCTGTTATAGGTTTCATCCAGAAAAACATTTATTTCTTCCGGTGAATACAAACTCACGTTCCTACTGCAAGTTGCTCCAATAGACACAATGTCAGAATCAGAATCCATCCCCTCATCAGCGGACAAGCGAACTGTTTATGGCCCACGTCTCCACATTCAAAACACTTCATCTGTCCTGAGCTCGCATACACCATGTTGGAGCCGTCCCCATGTCTGACCCGGAAGGACACTTCTAGTGTTTGAGTGGGCGAGTCCAAAAACGAATACCTGTCGCCTGAGTGATTTTACATGTTTTAATTAATTTAATTTTTAATTAAATTTAATTTAAACTTCCCAAATCTGCGGAGCTCCGTCTCCAACTGCTCGTCAGTGATGAAAGGAGGAACACCTGAAACGGTGATACGCGTTGATGGGACAGATAAGGGGGACACCTGTACATACGCGTCTCTGATAACAACACCGCTTCCAATCAGACTGTGGACACACTCCTCCCCAGCCAAAAACACAACTACAGCTTTATTCATTCGCGACGCAAAGCAGATCGCATCATGTCCCACCTTCTCACCCACAGCAAGAAGGACCTCCTCCACAGCAACGCTGCTATCCGGGGGAACGATCCTCACCCCCTGTCGGATAGACGGAGATGGCATCTCAAAGGTCGCCATCCTCCAGCCAAAACAAAAACAAAAACTGAATATGCAGTCAATAATAAAAGATAAAAAAAAGAGTCCAAACAAAACACGGAGTTCCCTATTTTGGCGCTCCTCCCTCGGAGAGAGAGAGAGAGCTCCCTAGGTACTTGAAAGTCTTGCACTTGACTAGTGGCTCTGTACCAATGCTGATCTCTTCTGGTAGTGATGTTGATAACTGGAACTTTGGTGGTTGATAAAGGCACTCTGTCTTCTTGATGTTGACTTGGAGGCTGAATTGGCTAGCTGCTCTTGCAAATTTCTCCACTAAAGATCGCATATCTTCCACACTGTGTGCAACTAGAGCACCGTCGTCAGCAGAGAGCATTTCTCTTACTACTTTTATCAATGTCTTACTCTTGGCTATAAACTGTGCCACACTGAACAAGTCTGCTTCTTTCCTTGCTTGGATGTATACTCCTTCTGAAGTGTCTTTGAAAGCCACTTCAAGCATGGCTGCCAGATATAGCGAGAAGAGTGTAGGCGCCAGCACACACCCTTGTTTCACCCCGTTGCTTACTGAAAAGTCTTTAGATACTGAACCACTCATTGCCACGTTTGCTTGCATACCTGTATGGAGTGCCTCGATCAGGCTGACAAACTTTTCTGTACAACCAGATTTCTTGAGTACCTGCCAAAGTCCTCGTTGCGAAACAGTATCGAAGGCTTTACTGAAGTCTATGAAGACTACATAAAGCGGCATGTTCTGTTCGATACATTTTTCTTGAACCCGTTTCAAGCAGAAAATCATGTCCATTGTGCTTCTTCCACTTCTAAAGCCGCACTGGGATTCCGGTAGTACATTCTGCGAGATGTGTTCATTGAGTCTGTTCAGTAGTACACGTGAGAGAATCTTACCAACAGTGGCTAGCAGTGATATACCTCGGTAATTTCCATAATCTTTCCTGTCACCTTTCAATTAAACTTTATTTATTTATATAGCGCCATTTCACAACAACAGTCATCTCATAGCACTATCAACTGTAGGGGGAACCCCCACAGTTGCAGAAAGACCCCAGCAATCAGGTGATCCCCTGTGAGCAAGCACTTGGCGACGGACAGAGAAGATGAAAAGAACAGACATGTAGAGAGCAAACAGCATGATGGGGACTCAATCTATGGGAGAGAACAAATAGATGTTAATGACCAGCAAAAAAAAATATTTCATTGAGAGTGAAGAAAGGAGTGACAGCCAGTGCATTATTGTAGGTCCCCCGGCTGACTAAACCTATTAGCAGCATAACTAAGGGAGGGTTCAGAAACACATGATCCCTCCCTAATTGTAGGCTATATCAAAAAGGAAGGTTTTAGCCCTATTCTTAAAAACAGAGATCGAGTCTGACTCCCGAATCCAGATTGGCAGCTGGTTCCACAGGAGAGGAGCTTGATAACTGAAGGCTTTGCCTCCCATTGTACTTTTGGAGATTCTAGGTATTACAAGTAATCCAGCATTTTGGGAGTGTAGTGCTCTGTTAGGATAATACGGTAGTATCAGATCTTTTAAATAAAAAGGAGCCTGATTGTTTAGAGCTTTGTAAGTAAGAAGAAGGATTTTAAACTTAATTCTAAACTCTATGGGAAGCCAATGAAGGGAGGCCAGAACCGGAGAGATATGAGCTCTCTTTCTAGTACCTGTTAAAACTCTTGCTGCAGCATTTTGGATCAGCTGAAGACTTTTTAAGAGATGTTTTAGGACAGCCTGATAATAAAGAATTACAATAATCTAATCTCGAGCTAACAAAAGCGTGGATCAGTTTCTCAGCATCACTCTGAGACAAGATGCTCCTAATCTTGGCAATATTACGCAAATGATAGAAGGCAGTCTTAGAAACAAATGTAATATGTGAATTGAAGGACAGATCTTGATCAAAAATAATTCCAAGGTTCCTCACAGAGCTATTAAGAGAAAGAGTAACCGCATCCAAACTGAAAGTTTGATTTGGAAAGGTATTTCTAAGGTTTTTTGGACCAACAAGAATGACTTCAGTCTTATCTGAATTTAATAGCAGGAAATTACAAGTCATCCAAGCTTTGATTTCCTTAAGACAGGCTTCTAACTTGGCTAATTGATTACTATCATCTGGCTTCATTGACAGGTATAATTGTGTGTCATCTGCATAACAATGAAAATGTATACAGTGCTTTCTAATAATGTTGCCTAACGGAAGCATATATAAACTAAAAAGAGTAGGGCCTAGCACAGATCCCTGTGGAACTCCATGACTGAGCTTTGAGTTGAAAGAAAACTCATTATTGACGTGAACAAAATGGAACCTATCAGATAAGCTCTAAATCACTGCAACGAAGTTCCATTAAGTCCAACATAGTGTTCTAATCTATCAAGTAAAATATTATGATCAATAGTATCAAAAGCTGCACTAAGGTCTAAAAGGACAAGTACAGAAACCAGTCCATTATCAGATGCGATGAGGAGGTCATTAGTGACCTTCGCTAAGGCTGTTTCAGTACTATGATGGATTCTAAACCCAGACTGAAACTCTTCAAGTTAACCATTTCCCTGCAGGTGGTCAAATAATTGCATAGCAACAACTCTAAGATTTTTGAAATGAAAGGGAGATTAGAGATTGGTCTATAGTTAGCTAAAGCTCCTGGATCTAGCGTTGGCTTTTTGAGTAAGGGTTTGATTACAGCAGTTTTAAAAGCCTGCGATACATGGCCTAAAGTTAATGAAGAATTGACTATATGAAGAATAAAGCTACCAATAAGTGGGAAGACTTCTTTAAATAACCTGGTAGGAATAGGGTCTAAAAGACAAGTTGAAGACTTGGATGAGGAAACTATTTTGTCTAACTCACAAAGGTCAATTGGAGTAAACTCATCAAGAAAGATATCAATTGAAGGAGTTGTAGTAGTTAGTGTACTTAAGTTAACAGTGGGAAGAATCTGATTGATTTCATCTCTGATGGATGAAATTTTATTATTGAAAAAGTTCATAAAGTCCTGACTAGTAAGCTCTATGGGAATGTTAGGATTGACAGAGTCCTGACTCTTGTCAGCCTGGCTACAGTGTTGAAAAGAAACCTGGGATTATTCTTGTTCTCTTCTATTAATGCAGAATAACAACTCGTTCTAGCTTTTCTAAGAGATTTTTTATAAATTAAAAGATGATTTCTCCAAGCTAAATAGATTTCATCTAAATTTGTGGAGCGCCATTTTCTTTCTAACTGACGAGTCTTTTGTTTTAAGCTACGAGTTTCTGTGTTGAACCAAGGAGTTAGAAATCTCTGATTAGACTTTTTCTTTTTTAAGGGGGCCACCAAGTCTAGAGTCTGATGCAGAGAAGCTGTAACACTATCCACCATGTTATCAATTACAGAAGGAGCAAGCTGTCTATAGCTTATTTCCGTTGTGCTGACACATGGCATAGAGGAAACAATCTGCATAAATTTGGTAACATCATCATCTGAGAGGCATCTACTGTAGTAATATTTTTCTTTAGGAGCCAAATAGTCAGAAATAGTAAAATCAAAGGTTAACAGACAATGGTCTGACAGTACAGGGTTATGAGGAGACACTACCAGATTTTCTACTTCTATGCCATATGTCAGAACAAGGTCCAATGTATGGTGGAGATAATGGGTAGAATTTCCTACTTTCTGAGAAAACCCAATCGAGTCTAATATTGAATTAAATGCCACATTAAGGCAGTCACTATCTACATCTACATGTATATTAAAGTCCCCTACTATAATTATTCTATCTGATTTCAGCACTAAATCAGCTAAGATTTCAGCAAATTCGGATAAAAATTCTGAGTAGGTTGATGGAGAATGATAAACTATGGCAAATAAAATTGGGTTTAGCCTAAAATTGCTAAAGTGCCCAATACTGAGGACCAGGCCCTCAAAGGAATTATAACATGTTTTTTGCTTTACATTAACTAGTAATTTGGAATGGTAAATTGTTGCTACTCCTCCTCCACAACCAGAACTTCTGGGATTTTGACAGTTTAAATAACCAGAGGGAGTTGATTCATTTAAACCAACATAATCCTCTTGTCCTAACCAAGTCTCTGTAAGGGAAATTAAATCAATCTGATGGTCAATTAACAGATCATGGACTAACAGAGACTTGGGAGTTAGAGACCTAATATTTAACAAACCACATTTAATTTTTAAATTATGAGGAGGAACAGAGGCCAAATCATTCAATTTAAAGGGTTCATGTTTATACATCAAATAGGTTCATTTTGTCTTCTTTTAATTATTTATCTTTTGTTCATCACCTGACAATGTCACCTGGCAGCAATCAGCTGACTCTTCTGACGAAGGCTGCAGTGCAGTTGAAACATGTAAAGAAGGTAAAGACATCTATTTTATTTTTTGTCTTTCATATGAACAAAAGATAAATAAAGGGTTCATGTTTAATTTGAGTTTTACCAGCTTTTTTTGTTTAATCACTTTGGGATTCTTATACATTTTTTATTTACTTTGGAGGGAGCAGACAATGATTCTCTAATGGGGAAGACAGGGGTGGTGGATGAAGAGGAGCTGCAGAGAGGCATGTAAGACTGCGACTCTGCTTCCTGGTCCCAACTCTGAGTAGTCAAGGTTTTGGAAATTTGGATAAAAATGATGCCAGATTGTTAGATAAATGAGACGCACCATCCAAAGTGGGATGGATGCCGTCTCGTCTCATAAGACCAGGTTTTCCCCAAAATGAGCTCCGATTGTCTATGTAGCCCACGTTGTTTGTAGAACACCACACAGCCAGCGGTTGAAGGATGAAATTTAATGTTGCAGCATTGTACCGAGACAAATTCCTAGTTTGTGTACTACATGAACAATGGCAATAAACCTGATTCTGATTCTGATGACAAGCGGCTAAACATGTCATCACTGGTCAGATTGGGGAGAGGCCCAGAGAATACTACAGAGGCAGACATTGTTTTGGCAAAGTCACACACCGATTCTACATTACTTCCAACTGCCGGAGACGGATGTCATTAATGCCGGCATGGATAACAATTGTGGAGTATTTACAGTTACTTTAAACCAGCATTTTCAAATTTGACTTGATATCGCCTGCTCTGGCCCCAGGAATGCATTTGACTATGGCCCTGCTGCCAATGGTGCACATACCTTGTCGGGGTGCAGCGGCTTGCGTGCCTCAGCAACCCCCGGAGCTATGTCGACGGGAGCCTAGTGCTCCCAGAAGGTTCAACCATGTCGAACAGGTCCGCGTGGGGTAGAGGCCAGACTAAAGAGTCCACCCTGGTCCTCCAGGTTGGGGGTTGTGCAGCATGTAACAGATCACTCACGTAAAACCCAAGTTTTGTTACAGCAACAAATGTCCCAACGGCGGAACAGGCGGAGAGGAGAGAGAACTCCCAACGGCTGTGAAGGCAGAGGAGGACAGACAGTTGCACAGGAAGAAGGGTCTCGGAAAGCTTGGCAGGCAACCTTTCTACAGGGTGGACCAAGCTCTCGACAGCCCAGCCATGGAAGGCAGTTGGTCTAGGGGAGGGACCCCCAAACAAACGTCCATAGCTGAAGACGGAGATGCAGGACCCCGTGGTGCCACAAACCTCTGCATCCCGCATATTCGCTTCATGATGAGTCACACTGATGTTGCATGTGATGGTGCTCATCCTCTGAGGATCCGCTGGGGAGGAAGAGTGCCGGGCCCTCAGCCTCAAAGGGGCCCACCCTCAGCTACCGGAGGTCACCTCACCTCGTCCTGCACGACCAGGGGACGGGGAACGAGGAATGCTACTGGAAAATTAAAGTTGGACAATCGGACAGATGCCCATGTGGTACTGCCCAAATGAGCAGCGAACACCTCCTCCAAGACTGCCCAGACCACACTGCATTCAGACGAGCTACGTGGCCTGACCCCACATTGCTGAACCAAAAGCTGCACGGGGACCTCGAGGACCTCCGCAGGACGGCAGCATTCGTCAGGGCAGCTGGTGTGACCATCTAGCAATCGACGAAAAAGAAGAAGACTATGGCCGCTGAAGTCTCTCGGTTCACATTTCTGACTATAGAGTCGCCAATAATCAGAGTTTTTTCCTCAGCGGGTGTGTCGCTGAGCGGGGAAAAACGATTACAAACGTCAACAGGTTGGTGGTTAACCGGGGCTTTGTGGCTAGGCTTCCTTCTCACCGTCACCCACCCAGTCTCCTCGCTGCTGAGGAGGACCGGAGGACCGCAAACAGGGTCTATGCTAGCGAGCTCCGCTGCAGCTAGGGGACGTCCGTCAAGATTAACTGGCGCAGACGGTGTTTCAATGCAGCGAAGCCGGGATTCCAAATCAGACAACCTCGCCTCGAGCGCCTCAAAAAGACAACATTTATTACATTTACCGTTATCACTAAAAGAAGCAGAGGTGTAGATAAACATCTGACAGAGAGAGCACACCAGAGGAGAAGTGGAAGGACAGCTAGTAGCCATAGCTAGTGGCTAACCCGAAGCTAACAAAACACCAATGCACGGTGAACAGAAGGCTAAAGATTGATTAGGTGACACTGAGTGAGCACACGGGTGCAGGAGGCTTGATAAACAGAAATGAGACCAAACGGTAGATGGAAAAAAGTGGTTAAAATACAATTAAAAGCAAAATCCTTAGGAGAGTGAGGAGAGCAAACCACACGGACAGACAGCAATACAGGAAGTGACGATACGTTACCACAAGCATTCATCAGGGTTTCCCTGTGCTCAATGAGCTGAGTTATGGAGATGAATCAAGTAATAATTATGTTTTTCACAGACCAATTCATGGACAAAGCATTTTAACTCAAGTAGAAACATTATTTTAACACATTCTGTGAGTTTCAGCTGTTCTGATGGAGCCAAACACAACTTTGCAGGCAGCTGCCACTTCTCACAGCAGGTGGAAACTGCAGCTCAGCCCACACATTCTCAAGTCACCTTTGTTTTGATACATCCCACTGTGTGCATGAAAATCCGCGTACGCCATGTTTTTGTGCACGCGCATTGTTTATATATGAGGCCGCTGGTTCTCTTTTTTTTTTTTTTTTTTTTTTTTTTTTTTTAACACCAGTTACCAAAAGGCTTACCGTCTCTGCCCATTTCTTCAGTCCACACCCAGTGCCATTTGTTTTTAAGTCCTCTGTCAGTTAGGACATCTTCCCCACACTTCAATAACTTCCTCTCCATCCCAGAGAATGGATGAAAGGTTGTGTGTACGCTGTCACTACCTGATTAGGAGCACACAAGCACAATATGGTCCACCATCTTGGATCACTAGATACGGCAACTCCGCTTGGACAAAAAGTGGTTCTGCATAAAGAAATAGTCAGTAAATCTTTTGTTTTTATAGGAGAATCATTTTCCCCCACAGCCAAACAGCACGTTTCGAAAATACGGCACAGTGCCAGAAAACTTAAAAGCCCTGTGACTGGTAAAATTTGACAAAGATGATGACAAATGCTTTGGTGCTTGGACAAAGTTGAAAGGCTGTGCAAAGTTTGCAGGGATTGGTTGAATTAGCTTGAATTAGGCTCCACCCCCCCCGCGACCCCCCAAAAAAAGGATTAAGTGGAAGAAGATGGATGGATGGATGGTGTGATTGCAACATCACAAAATCCTGGAGGGACTGACTACTGCTGTGAAAAGACAACCAGCTATAGAGCAGCTATCACCTTCAGCTTCAACTGTTCTGCTGGTCACAGACTTAACAGATGTGTCCTAATAACAGAATCATAAATAAAAAACGCTATATAATGGGCAGCCAGGATAATGTACTGTAGACAGAGGCTGTTATCAATGTGCCAGATGCTTCAGACTACACAGAACTGTTCCAGAGAATGAATGTGTCTCCATGGTGACATCATACCTTAATCTTCTTGTAGTCACACAGAAACTCCACCTCATAGTCGTTCACATTGGCTCTGCTCACGCCAAGATCTTTACAGAAGAGTTTCTCCAGGCGACACGCAGCTTCTAGCTCGTCCCAGCTCACCTTACAGGGCACCAGGCAATCTGGAGCTGAAGTGCTGTGTAAGGGACCATCTGGAAGAAACAAAAAAGACACCTGCTAATACATGTTACACAGCTTGTTGATGTGCAGCCATCTTGGATAGTACAGGCAGGTATGGTGAGGGCTCAGGCTTCCTCAGGTGAAATCTAGTCAGGGACATGGGAAACTACAGTGGGGGAAAAAAAAGTATTTAGTCAGCCACCAATTGTGCAAGTTCTCCCACTTAAAAGATGAGAGGTCTCCAATTTTCATCATAGGTAAACCTCAACTATGAGAGACAAAATGAGAAAAAAAAAATCCAGAAAATCACATTGAAGGACTTTTAATGAATTAATTGGTAAATTCCTCTGTAAAATAAGTATTTGGTCAATAACAAAAGTTCATCTCAATACTTTGTTATATACCCTTTGTTGGCAATGACAGAGGTCAAATGTTTTCTGAAAGTCTTCACAAGGTTTTCACACACTGTTGCTGGTATTTTGGCCCATTCCTCCATGCAGATCTCCTCTAGAGCAGTGATGTTTTGGGGCTGTCGCTGGGCAACACGGACTTTCAACTCCCTCCAAAGATTTTCTATGGGGTTGAGATCTGGAGACTGGCTAGGCCACTCCAGGACCTTGAAATGCTTCTTACAAAGCCACTCCTTCGTTCCCCGGGCGGTGTGTTTGAGATCATTGTCATGCTGAAAGACCCAGCCACGTTTCATCTTCAATGCCCTTGCTGATGGAAGGAGGTTTTCACTCAAAATTTCACGATACATGGCTCCATTCATTCTTTCCTTTACACGGATCAGTCGTCCTGGTCCCTTTGCAGAAAAACAGCCCCAAAGTATGATGTTTTCACCCCCATGCTTCACAGTAGGTATGGTGTTCTTTCTCCTCCAAACACGACAAGTTGAGTTTTTACAATAAAGTTCTATTTTGGTTTCATCTGACCATATGGTATTCTCCCAATCCTCTTCTGGATCATCCAAATGCTCTCTAGCAAACTTCAGACGGGCCTGGACATGTACTGGCTTAAACAGGGGGACACGTCTGGCACTGCAGGATTTGAGTCTCTGGCGGCGTAGTGTGTTACTGATGTAGCCTTTGTTACTTTGGTCCCAGCTCTCTGCAGGTCATTCACTAGGTCCCCCCATGTGGTTCTGGCATTTTTGCTCACCGTTCTCGTGATAATTTTGACCCCACGTGGTGAGATCTTGCATGGAGCCCCAGATCGAGGGAGATTATCAGTGGTCTTGTATGTCTTCCATTTTCTAATAATTGCTCCCACAGTTGATTTCTTCACACCAAGCTGCTTACCTAGTGCAGATTCAGTCTTCCCAGCCTGGTGCAGGTCTACAATTTTGTTTCTGGTGTCTTTTGACAGCTCTTTGGTCTTGGCCAGAGTGGAGTTTGGAGTCTGACTGTTTGAGGTTGTGGACAGGTGTCTTTTATACTGATAACCAGTTCAAACAGGTGCCATTAATACAGGTAACGAGTGGAGGACAGAGGAGCCTCTTAAAGAAGAAGTTACAGGTCTGTGAGAGCCAGAAATCTTGCTTGTTTGTAGGTGACCAAATACTTATTTTACCAAGGAATTTACCAATTAATTCATTAAAAATCCTTCAATGTGATTTTCTGGATTTTTTTTCCCTCATTTTGCCTCTCATAGTTGAGGTATACCTATGATGAAAATTGGAGACCTCTCTCATCTTTTAAGTGGGAGAATGTGCACAATTGGTGGCTGACTAAATACTTTTTTACCCCACTGTAACTGAAGCTTTATGTGAAGAGCACTTTTCACATATAATAAAAACCACAAAGGACTTTAACAATAAACATGCAGAGTGATATAACACAAGGCTAGGGAAATTAAAACAACCTTAAAACACATAAAAGAGCATAAAAACATACCATGAAAATAATCGAATAAAACAATAAAGCCAGGTCAGTCAACTAAAAGCTCACCTAAATAAGAGTGTCTTCAGTGGAATGAGTCAGATGCAGACAGAGAGCGTTCCACACATGAGCAGCGACGGACTGGAGCAACAGGTCACCTCTGGCTTTATAGCAGCGTTTAGGGACTGATAAGAGATTCTGACCTGAAGACTATGAGGTTAAAAGATCACAAATGTATTTGGGGGCTTTGCCAGTAATTGCTCTCAAAGTCAAAACCAAAATTTTAAAATCGGTATGAAATGTGACTGGTAGCCAGTGAAGAGTAGCTAGAAATCAGGGTGATGTGGTCCGTTTGTGAGCTCCTGTTCAAAGCGTGGCTGCAGCATTCTGAACAATCTGCAGGCGGTTTAACTTCTTTGACAAAGCCTTCCATTTTCAATCTGAGGACGGACTTCAAAATTCCTGGCCCAAGTTTAGACAAAGGCACCTGGAAGTCAGATTTTCAACTGGGAAAGTGGGACAGAACTTAAAACCCCCAAGATGAAAGACAGACAGGTGTGCACATGCACCATGCATCACCAGCAGTTGTGCTGACATCTCTGTTAGTCAGGTGTACAAACTTATATTGCTGAACATTGTTGCTCTGGTATTTTTATACAAATATTATCATTTATTGCATTATTTTCCTCAATGTAGCTAAGAGAATCAGGGTTTTCTGATCTGTGCGGATACCAATTTCTGTCAGAGACAGAAACTGGGCTTTAGTGCAAAGGTTTAACAGCAGTCACTCAGGTACAACAGCAGAAAACTACACATTACACATCCATCCATCTTCTACTGCTCATCCAGGGGTTTGGGTCGCAGGTGCCGCAGTCCAGACTGCCCCCTGGTTCACAAACAGCACCATGATCCCTCCTACAGGTGGGGGGGTGGACCCATGTTGACACTTCTTCATGAGGATCCACTGGACCACTCTTGGTCTGACCCTTCACCCAGAACCAGTTTGCCTTGGAGACCCTACCTGAAACAAGGGGCCCCTGACAACATAGCTCCTGGGATCATTAGGGGACGTAAACCCCTCACAGACAATTTGTCTATAAAAATACAGGGGCTGTGTGTTCAGAGACAGGTGGACAGTACTGTGTAGACCGTCCATAAAAGGAGACGTGCTGGATAAAACAGAAGCACCAATCAACAGTACATTTTACACAGCTTCCTCATGCACTGTACATGACTGATTAGCACAAGTGGGTAATAAAGCCCCATTTCCACCAGTATCGCCTGGGCTTTACTTTTTTTTTTTTTTTTACTTGTTTCGGTTTTTCGCCATTTCCACCCAAGTCCTCACGGTTTAACCGTTACGATTTTCGTGCCTGTTCAGAGGCAGGGTACAAGCGAGCGAAAAGCGAGGTGTGAATTGACGTCAATCGACTGCTAAACGCTGATTGGTCAGGGCGTAACGTCACCAAACGCGTCCGTTTTGTTTTCTGTTGAAGCTACACGTCCGCCATTTGTAATTTCAGCGAGTAACCGCGGTGACTGGATTCAAAATTGTGTTCTCATATAACGATGTCCACGCGCAAGTTTATTCCATGAACAAATGAGGAGGTGCGGACTTTTCTGTCCCTCGTAGCCGATGACTACATCCAGAGCGAGTTGGTGGGGCAACTTGCAATGAAAAAATATACCAGGAAGTGTCCGGCCTGCTATTATTGGCAGAGAATTTGGACTCGACACGGCCACGGAATTGGAAAACGGTGACGGTGAGTGTTGTTTTGTTATTGTCCGTCTTCTTGCCTTTCGGTCAAAAGCGCACTTTATTTTAGCAATAAAGAAAGTTGTTTGATTGTGGGCAATTGTGGTGATGGCTAGCCCGCTAATAGCTAGCTACCTCTGTACCTTGCTGCTACCTGGCATCAAGCTGCTGAATCGCGCTTTTATTTCAGTATTCACGTGAACAAAACGCTGACGTAAGCTTATTGTATCCTGGTTAAAAAGTTTTGTGTTTGCGGTACATGTTGCACTTTGTTTGTGAGCGTTATTGTGTGTTTTTTTCCTTCTATACACAGTTTTCAAATCCCTTGGGGTCCGCCTCACTGGACTGCCCCGGCATCTCCCGGTCAAGTGCTGGTAAGGCACAACAAACTGAAAATTACCACCCGGTTGTTTTTATATGTGATTGTTTTCTATAGACGCATAACAAGGAATTTAAAATGTCTTTCTACGTTTATAAAAATACTAGATTCAGGGGTGTTCATAGCCACAGTGGCCCAGTGTTATAGGTGTGTTGGTGGTGAAATACTGTTGTATTTTCACAAAAAAAAAGGAGCACATGTACAGACTTCAAATCAAAATGCTTGATTGAAATTCTTCAAGTCAGCTAACACTATTAAGCCATTCTGATTTATGAGGCCACAGCACAAAGAAATTCTTTTAAAAATAACCCATTAAATCAAAATACTTTTTACAATTAATCCTTTTTGAAATGAAGGGGGGCCTAACCACATCACCACAGAAGTTGCTTATAGTCCACTCTACTGAGGGGCAACAACATGACAGTTGAGCTTAAATACAGCAACGAAGCATCCCACCACAGGCTTTCAACAGTTTAATTCCATAATATTTTTTCTGACATGTTTTGATCCGGTGTTATCTAAATACAATGACTTCTGTCTTTCATATAGGCAAGCTGAAAAGCAGCAACATTGCAGACCTTGCATCACTGATGGCCCAGAATCATGCTGAGGAGATGCGGATCCATGAAAGGATGCTCGAACAGCATCAACGGCAGCACGAACAGCGCGAAAGACACCTGCAGTTAGCCGCATTAAGAAGGGATGAGCTGACAGAGACGGCTTCCTTCCACGGAGCCTTCCTAAACCATTTTGGCAGTCTGGTCGAAGTACTGAAAGCTCCCCATTTGTTAACATGTTTTGGGAATATTTGTAATGTAATAAAATGTTAGTCTTTTGGATAAAAGTGTGGTTTGTATATTATAACACTGGATGATAAAGGCGAATAATTACATACACATTCCATTGCCTCATATGACCCTAATCCTGCTGTTCAGCCATAAAGGTGTCAAGATTTTTAATGGTAATGTAATTGTTATTGTTAAATTTAATAAATATTACCACTGCTGTATCCATTGCTCTACATTGGGTACAGTTTTTAAGTAAAATTGTAAGCAGTTGCACAAGTGTAATTTACATTCAGCAGTAGACACTGATGAAGGTAAAAGTCGAATTAGGTAAAAGGTAAGTACATGTGAATTGAATGTTCTATCGGCATTCCAAATTCTGAGAATTCCAATAAATTATAAGCAGTCTAGTATAATATAAAGTGAAAATACCCATACATGTAAACCCAAATATAACATTTTCGATGTTGTAAACGTTGACATGTATATGATAAACCTATGCGATTGTGATTCAATAGATCCATAGTGATCTTTGGTTTGAAAAAGAAAATTATAATTTGGTGTTGGGCAGTGTGACAATGTCAGTGTATTTAGTAGGATTAAAAAAAGTTTCATCATAAAATTTCTAGGTTCATTGGCAATTCCATCAAACCAAAAGTGAGTTGTCTAGCTGCAGCTTATTTTTTTTTTGAGTCATTTCTACGTTGTTTTAGTGTGTAATTAGCCACCACTGAACAGATAACCCTTATAAATAACAATAGATGGGAAAAATGATACACAATGGGCCTAGATTTGGATTGGCTTTTTTTTATAATATCAATTATTTGGTAAGTTAAAGTTAACTGGAAGTATAACAAGTTTCCACATATAATTCCAAGGTCAATTGGCAATTCCATCAAATCAAAAGTGAGTTGGCTAGCTGCAGCATTTTCTTTGCAGTCATTTTCTACATTGTTTTAGCGTGTAATTAGCCACCACTGAACAGATAACCCTTATAAATAACAATAGATGGGAAAAATGATACACAATACAAAAAATGGGCCTAGATTTGGATTGGCTTTTTTATAATATTTTTAATTATTTTGTAAGTTAAAGTTAACTGGAAGTATAACAAGTTTCCACATATAATTCCAAGGTCAATTGGCAGTTCCATCAAACCAAAAGTGCGTTGTATAGCTGCTGCTTTTTTTGGGAAGTCAGTTTATCATCAGTGTATCATTATTACACAATATACAAAATGGGTCTAGATTTGGATTGGCTTTTTTTTATAATATTATAAATTATTTGGTAAGTTAAAGGGGTTTAGGATTAAGCTTCTGCATAATTTTAAATTACCCCGATGTTTCAGCATTTAATTAACCGTCTGTTAACATTTAACCGTTTTGAACAACAGAGGCGACGTAGTTTAAAAGTGCACAACATTTTATTTAAAAAACACGTTTGACATATGTATGCACATGAACACTGAACAAATGAAATGATCTCTGCTTCATATGCAGCTGCTTCAGATTCCTCCTGGGAAACCGCTATTCTCCTCTCCTGCTCCAACGTGTGTTGTCTCAATCCACGTCGTCTTCTCCTGTAAAATTCTCTTGTCTCGTTAAAGATATTCATTGTGTTAAAAACCGTGGAAATCCTCCGCTCGTAATCCGCTATTTTTTTCTGTGTTGTTGAGGAGTCAGTCTCATCCTTTATACGTCAGCAGTGTAGCACCACCTCGATCCCGCCCACCCCAGCAATTCTCGGCTTTCCGCGGTTGTGATGGAGGCGCAGCCGCGGGAGAAACAAGTAGTAAAGAAAAGAGTAGAGCAGAACTATATAGTGGAAATGTGGCTTTAGTTACATGAAAACAACCAAGTTTTCTTTCACAAAACTGTACTTTTGTAAATAGTTTTATTGCAGGGTACTTTTATTCTTATTCTAATACTCAAGTATTCAAGTACATTTGATCATACTCTAAACTATCGAGTATGACAAGGGCTGCCTGACTTAACGAGCTGGAAATGCACCTTGATAAGCAGGAAAAAACCAGGAGGTGATTTCGGGGGGGATGCCACCCCCCATCCCAATGACAGCATAGTAAACAATTACATTTCCTACATGTACTCAAGTAGCTTTTTTTACAAAATGGTACTTTGACTCGTGGATTTCCTATGATTTTTGTCACACTCTTCTAAAAGGAAATGGCCCAAATTGGTGAGAGGATAGCTGCAAATGTTCAAGAAAAATGCTAACAACTTGTGAGTAAAAATGTTGCATATTTAAAGTGACAATCAAATCAAGTTTTTTCTATTGTTAACACGTCTGCAACATGTTTTTTGTGACTTACAAGGCATATCAAGAGCAAAATCAGTCCAAAGTCCCTGTTTTTCTGTTGTGACTGTCAAGTTTGGCTCCCCCGCCCCCCAAAAAGGTGGCATTGGACAGAGCGCTTCTAGCTACGTAAGCATTCGTGCTTTGGTTAATGTTATAGCCAATCAGGCGAAGCACTGGGCATGGCTGAACACCTGAGTTCACTCCCCCAGGTGAAGAGGGAGGAGCCAATGTGGCTCTGTGGATGGAGGCTCACCTACCACTACCTACCACTGATGACACTGACAGCCAACGTCCCTTCCTGGGGACGGCGTGAAACTGACCACAGCCACCTGTAGTTTTCCACCGCTGGAGCTACCATATTCCAGAACGCCGTAGTACACGCGGGGGCAGTCAGCTCGGAGACTGGAGTCCACTGGCTGCCATGCCACACGTACGGGTTCCCGAAGGTGCTCCACAGAGAAACAGGCACACAGGCAGAAGGCCAAACCAGAGAGAGATGTCTGCTCTTAGGGGGAACCAAGACCGCCACCCAACCATTTTGCATTCATTTGACTCAGTTCGGAGAAGGGGTTTTCAGAGAGGACACAGAACCTCCCGGGCACTCCATTCCATCCCCACGAGGGAGGATGGAGGACGAGACATTAAACCCCCCACTCCCTTCAGAGGTGGGAGGCAAGTTGGGTACCCAGGGGGCAGGTGGCGCAACAGCCGGGGCAGGGCCACACGCACTGCACTGAGGTCATTATGCCACAGTGGCGGGCCAGCGCACCACACCACCGGCCCCCAGCAAGCTGCCCAACGGGTACACATCAGCCCCCAGGTGGGACTGCCGAGGGCCAGCTCACTTTAGTGGGGGTCGGCGACAGATGGGACTCTGCGCTCGCCTCCTTCACTCCCACGCGGGAGAGACTCTGACAGTGAGCCGGGGAGACCCTCAGCGAGTGGGCAACCAGAGGCAGACGAAGAGCCCTCCAGCCTTGACGCAGGCGGGGCCAGGCAGCGACTCTACTCCACCGGGAAGGATCCTTCCACAGTTGTTCTGAGTAGCCATTGTTCAGCGAAACAGTCTTCGGTGTTGTCAGGTCAGAGGACAGTGGAGGACTGGCCTTGCATCATCTGCCACTGGTGGGTGGGGGTATGGGTGGAGCCAATTAGAATATTCATAGGTCGGCGCATACTTAAGTAGGTGGAAGATGTAGTAGTAGTAGTAGATTAGTTTATTTGACAGGGACAGTGCAATAAACAGACAATTAATCAAAGAAAGCTCTTTCCAAGCAATTCTAAGGCAATGGGGCTGTCTACGCTTACGTCACTGATCTCATGAATGCGCAGTACGACGCATGGAAGTAAAAAAAAAAAATAAAATTCTGATTTCAATACATATCTATGGAAATATTAGCTAAAATTCAACCAGGAAAATGCCAAAATTGTGCACAGTTGGCTCATGTAGCCATCACCATCTTATGAAAGACTATGATAGCAATCAGAATACAAGTTTTTTTAGCCTGCATTCACATCAGGATAGTCCAGGGATCTCGGTTCAACTCGGCGGGGGATGGCGAGAATTTTCATACCTTCATTTGGTTCGGTTTACACACAGCACTTCACTCAAGCAGACCAAACTGCTTGGACAACGTCACGCAGTTACAACAGCTGCTCGTTTGTGGCGCTGTAGCCAAAGCCACCACTGACCAGGAAGAAAAAATCTTGGCGAAGAAGAGAAATCCAGCTCATTGATTGGCCAGGACTAGTGTTATGCCAAGAATTGCTTGCTTGCCAAGAAATGTATCCCATGCACCAAAACTATAACATATAACACTACAGCCAGCCTTGTAACCATTTGTGCATTTTTAGAAGTAAAAGTTGTTATTACCTCTTGTAAATTATCTTTAAATTATGTTTATTTGACGATGGGATGCAATTCTCCGCAAGCAAGCAATTCTCAGTATAACACCATTCCCTTCAGCAAAGTGTCTATGTGCCACAAACTAATGAAAATTAAAAACTCCGCTGTCTGTATAAACCCCTGTGCCGCCATCATGTTGCTAAACGTTTTAAAAACATCGGTATTCTTGTAGGCAGCCACAAGCAGCTGAGAAATCTGGTCCTCAGACCAAATATCTATCAGAACCTGCATCTGCTCACTACTCCAAGTCCAAGAGACATTTTTTTTAAACTTTTCTCCTCGGTTTTCTCCGGTAAAAGTATTTCTTGGATCCATGCGATTGACTTTAATGTCATTTTCTACCCAAAATGGAGGCTGAATCGGGATGTTGGATTTATTTACCCACGGATTCCTGCCACGGACGTGCTGCCAGGAAAAACACATCAAGTTTCAACAGGGACAACTTTTTCAGGTGAGTGGGAACTTCGTCTGTCTGCATCTCACCCTGACAGGGAATAATGTCTTTTCATGTATTTACATTGAGTTATAATGTAATCATGCTGTGCGAAAGATTCGCCCGTTTGCGTTTGATGTGAAGGCACCTTTACAGTAAACGCCACTTTCTCTTCTCACTGTGTGTTGCTGTGGTTACACAAACGCAGAGGGGCACGTCTGCCCTTTGGTCTGCTGGACACTCCGTTTGCACTCACATGATAGATAGATTTGTTTATTTGACAGGGACAGTGCAATAAACATAGACAATTAATCAATGACAATCAATCTGATGTGTTGCACAGAGTGTATAGCTATTAGCTATACTATATATATTAGCTATTAGCTATAGCCATTAGCTAATTTGCAACTTTGCAACTCATGGCAAGCGAAGTGCACCAGACTGTGTTTGCAAGAGAACCAAGACCCCCCTTTTCAGGGGGACCAGAGTTCACTTGTTTGGTGCTGCACCAGAGTTCCAACGCGCATCCAGATGGCACCAAACTATCCACAGAATACACACTTTGGTCCTTTAGTCCGGACCAAACGGTGGCCATGTGAATGTGTCCTTAGATTCATATCGACCAGCACAGATTAACAAAGGAGGATTTTGTGGGCTGCCTTTTCATAGCAGTTGGCTGAGGGATGATATGACCCACGTCTCCGTTTGGCCACAAGTGGAGCTTGCTCCGGCTGCAGGTGTGTCTGTTTACCAAACTATGACTCTTATTTATCATTAAAAGTAACTTGCCTACACTTAAAGTTTATATGAAAAACACCCGAATTTGCATCAGAGGGAGTTCAAATTAAAATAGCATTAGCATAGAAACGCGTCGGCTCGGTAAGAATATTAATTCCAATTCGAGCTGCTTATCAGCCTCAGAGTAAACATATCAACACTGCAATAGTTTAAAAATAAGACTGACACTCACCTGCTGACAAATGGACCAAAGCTCTGTGGAGCTGAAATGAAGTGTCGGGATTAACAGGATGAACAAGTGTAATTTTTTTCTTTTTTTAATCAGTGTAAATAAACAGCATTTTGCAAACCTAAACATGACGGCTTTTGGGGATTTCCACAGCAGGTACCATTTATTTTCTCCGAGTGTTCCGCCAATGTACAGCCAAACTGGCACGTTTATTCATCATTACAAATATCAGTGTTGTTCCTGGACTCTGCTGGATCATTCCTCCACATACTGGCTGGTAGACGGTAGGGACACTTTCTGAGATCACAGATCATATCTGATCCGATCTTGCAGTGAAAGCTCATCATAATATTGATATGCCATATTGTTTCAATGGTAAACTGCCGGTTTTTGTAACTGCCGCGCTTTGCACGTGCATGTCAAGTACCCAGATGTGTAGACAGCCTTCCTGCAAGTTTTTTTGTGGATTAAAAAAAAAAAAACAACAATCTACTATTTTGGGAAATACACGTTTGTTTCTGAGGTGGTTTTAGAGCCGCCAAAGTGTCTTTAACAGAAAAAAAGTTTTAAATTTATGTGTATTGGTATAAATTTGGGGGGGGGGGTAGTAAATTCAGAGGAAAAAAAGGACTAGACTTATTATAAAAGTCACAAATTTGCCAGAGAAAAGTAGCAAATTTACTAGGAAAAAAGGATACAAGTTTCCAAGAATGTTTCCAAGAAAAACTTCATAAACTGAAAAAAAAAATAAATATATTTATAAGGGGAATAAAACTACACAACCCTGCAGCTTTTCATCTTGCAAATGTGTGACTTCATTATTGTGAATGTATGATTTTTCTTCATGGAAATGCATTTTTCCCCCTCACAAACTTGTAACTTTTTCTCATAAATCTGTGACATTTTCAATTGTAAATTAGTATCTTTTGACTAATCTTGCAAATGTATACTTAATTTATATTTATACACTTGTACCACATGCTAAATTTGTGAATACCCCCTTCATACCACACACACCACCCTTGTTTAAAAAAACTGCCTATTGAAACCAATCTTCAGACTCGAAAACTGACCTGCGACCAAAGCTGGAGCACAAAAATTCATGTGTGACGTTATGAAAGTGGGTTTTGGAGCTCTTATGTCAAGCTGTTTTAGCATTTAATAGCTAGCCTGGATATGTATTGTAGATATCAATAATTCAATTTTTCCTAGTAAACATGAACATTTCTGATATCACTGTTTCCTCTGGCTTAAAGACCTTGGCGCGGTGGCAACATATTTTTCTCCCGGAAGTGGGGGGGGGGGGGGTGTTAAACATAGACTTAGACTTAACTTTATTAATCCCTTTGGGATGACTCCCTCTGGGAAATTTAACATTTCTAGCAGCACATAAAAGGAGCATACAGATCAGAAAAGCAAAAAAGAAAAAAATAAGCACTAAACATAATATACACAATATAAATACAAGGCTAAATATACATACCAGAGGATGTTAATTTTATATATTTTTTTTTTTTAAATTTTACACAGCAACGCTGCATGTGGAACTTACCATTTGAAGTACTGTACAACTGAGGCTTGAATACTGGGCCAGTTGGGGTCCCACCCAGATGTCCTGTGTTTAGACTTTTTAGTGGTGTTATTCTTCTCTCCTTCCTCTGCCTGAACACTTCCCTCTCCTTGGCTCCTCTCTTCTGTCTCATCTTTCCCTCTCTGAGCTCTGTCTAATTCAGCTTCTCTCTCTGTCTATGGTGGAATACAAACAGGTTAGAAAATATCAAGTGTCATGTTTTGTCCTGCAGGATTTTTTTGCCATGGTTTACATAAATGACAAAAATATGTGTATTTTTTGTGTTTTTATTCTAGTGTTTCTTTTGTTCTATTGAGAGAGTAGGGAAGGGAAAGAAACATTCATAATAGCAATTTCCTCATGCATACTTTAATATATGATCAGGTGGGTATAGTAACCAGAAATTCTACTCATGTAAAATCAGTGCTTTGAAATTAATAATTAAAAGTAGGCAACCAAAAATTTCTAGTTGAGTTAAGGGTACAAAGAGCAGCCACTTAAAAACTTTAGTAATGACTTTAGTCTTGAAGGTTTGAGGTTTTTCTCCAAAAATTTATAACAATTTTCTTAGTTTTCTACTTTTCTCTGTAAATCTAAAGTTGAAACCATGTTCTTCAAATTTGTAATTTCCTCGAGTAAAATTGACTTTAATTGTACATTTGAAAGTTTATTATAAATGTGTGGATTATTTTAGGACTAATTTTTGTCTGTTTTTTAAAATAAATTTGAAACAGACTGTGGTAATTTTTTTTTTACTTTTTCCTTATAACAATTTAATTTTTGACCATAATTTTGCAGTCAGAACAGAACAACAATTTAACTCTGATTACAAAGAAAAAATATTAATAAAATTGTATTTAATGAAATAATTAACTTAAATGACCAAGGATGCTGTTATTTCTGTTATAATATTTCTTTATATTTCTAGTTTTTCAGAAATCTCCTCACCACCCAGACAGCAGGAAAATCCTCCCTTATTTTGAAATCAGATGTTGACACGTTTAGTTTGAAGGCTGCTGACGGATTAAAGTCACTGACTTGGTGAATTTCGGTCATCTTAACCTGCCAGGTTCATAACAGGGAACTGTAGCAGACTGTAAAGACATAATTCACCAC
This sequence comes from Pholidichthys leucotaenia, assembly GCA_020510985.1. NCBI lineage: Eukaryota > Metazoa > Chordata > Actinopteri > Cichliformes > Pholidichthyidae > Pholidichthys > Pholidichthys leucotaenia. The sequence continues at coordinate 425,102,027 of CM035843.1, forward strand.
AATGTGTGTTCATGTACAGAATGATCTGTTTAGGCAGTTATAGCTGTGCTCGCAGGCTTTCTCATCAGGCACCTCTCTAGGCAGCCGCTGAAGGACCTCAGTTTAGAGTGAAAATACAGCTAGCGTTTTTAACTGTTGCTTTTAGTCACTGCCGCTGGAGAATAAAAACTGCACACCTGCTCGTGCGAGAAAAGAGAGAAATTGCCAGTCTCTTCATTCCTGCAATTCCTACAGAACATAATATTGTAGTTTCTGGTGAAATATGTCCTCAGCATCATCATTCCCCCCCCCCGCCTTTCCCTTCATATGAAGCGGCTGCATATGAATTTTAACCACGTCTCTTAGCTAAGCGACTCTTCCGTTATTGCTCCCGTTAACAGCGGGTTAAAACCACGATAAACGCCAGTGCTTATATACCTCTTACGATTTTTTTCCCGCATTTAAAGTACTTTAATACACTCGTGTTTCTGTCAGACAGTCGCGCTTAGTGACACACTGCTGACTGAGTGGAAAACTGGTGAGCGGCCGCTTCTAAACTCCGCGCGGATGACGGCCACGCGACTGGATATTTTCACTGGGTTTACTGAGAAAAACAAACATGTCGGTCCTCCTACACGGAGCCGCTGCACGGTGGCCAAATGGAGAGACGCTTAATAGGTTAAGTCGCGGAAACTAATTGGTGCTGTTATAACGGTCCAAACTCGCTGAGCGGCTACAGCACTTGAGCGCCACTGCGTGATTTTAACGAGGCGTTTTAGTCACAAGCGCAGTTCCTTCCTCACAGCGGCTGGACAGCTGCTCTGACGACTTGCTAACTGCCGCCGGTAAACCACATATGAAAGCGAATTCAGGAAAACAGCCGATATTCTCGATATCTAACCGAGTTACAAAAAGCTACACGGCCGCAGAAATATACGGTTAGTGAAAATAAACCCATATAATAACGCTTAGATTTTACCTTTTGAATTTCCCGCCATGGTTTCTGGCCGCCAAAATACAATATAGTGGATAGGCAGGGGAGCCTGTGACGGAATCGTCGTAGACACTGCTGATTGAATAAGCGCCCTCTTCTTCTTCTTCTTCCTCTTCTTTTAGATTTGATTGGCGGTTGGCAACCAGTTTACAAGTGCATTACCGCCACTGACTTGATTATTACCACGCTAGATCTTGTTCCTCTTCTGATGTTTTATGGCGGTTGGCAAACAGCTTATAAGTGCATTACCGCCACCTTCTGGAATGGAGTGTGATTCAGAACGGCATTACCCTCCTATATCCTTGAAATCAGACCTGTTGTCCTTATGAACCTAAAAACTGCCTTATAGACCACATCCTCTGAACTTCTCTGTAAAACCTCTTTCATACTGTGACGTAAGCAGGGTTCACACAAAGAAAATGGAGCAAGATGGTTGTGATCAACGGGATTTATTTTTCACACACTCTGAGCACAGGCAGGAGGGGAGGTCATTCTCCCAGACCTCCGTTTAAATCACGGTTACACACACATAATAAATCTTGCCTATGAAATACTGTTGGGTAATTATAACACAGTTATAATTACACAGCAGTAGAATAGCTCAGTAATAACATTTACTACACACACACAGTAACGTTTCAATTGTCCAAGCATGCTGGGAAACCCCTGCCCCCTTTAACATGGCCCCGACATTACACTGCCCCCCCCCCGGACTGGTTTCTGTCCCCAGAAAAATAAAAGTCCAATTTAAAAGTCCAATACAAACTCATCCAGGTGTCGGGGCGGTCTTCGGCGCCGGCAGCCAACACGTACAGGCCCCCTAGTGTCCATCTGGGTCTCGGTCGGGGTATCGGGCCGGGATGGAAGCTCCGGTTCGTCCACCAGCGGTGCAGATGGCCGATACGGGGCGAGACGGTCACGATGAAGGACCACAACCCGGTCCCTTTTTCTAAGCCTCACCCTGTACACCACATCTGACAGTCTCTCCAGGACCACGCATGGCCCCGACCAAAGGCTCGCCAGCTTCGGTGATCGTCCTCTCTTCCTCTCAGGGCAGAAAACCCAGACTCGATCTCCTGGTGCAAAGTCCCTCCCCTGGCAGCGGGAGTCATACGCTCGCTTCTGCCGACCCCCCGCCGCTGCCAGGGCCTCTCGAGCCAGCTCGTGCACCGTGTGGAGACGTTCTTTCAAACAAAAAAAATAATCCAATCCAGGTTTTCCCTCCACCTCCGGCTCAGGGGGGCAACCGAATACCAAATCCACCAGTGTGCGCAGCTCGCGTCCAAACATGAGCGCCGCAGGGGTGCACCGGGTAGATTCCTGAGCTGCCGTCCGGTACGCCCACAAAACAAAAGGCAGATGCAGGTCCCAGTCTCGCTGTCGCTGGTCCACTAGGATAGCAAGCTGGGTGGTGAGGGTCCGGTTGAATCGTTCGACCAGGCCGTCACTCTGTGGATGCAGCGGGGTGGTCCGGGTCTTCCGGATGTCCAGCCATTTGCAGACCTCTCCGAAGACCTCCGCCTCGAAGTTCCAACCCTGATCGCTGTGCAGCTCCTCCGGTGCGCCGAACCGACAGAACATTTCATCCACCAGCTTTGACGCCGTCGTCGTGGCGCTTTGGTCCGGGACCGCGTACGCCTCTGGCCACTTAGTGAAATAATCCATCGCGACCAGCACGTAGCAGTTCCCCCGGTCCGTGGTCGGGAAAGGGCCCAGGATGTCCACTCCCACTCGCTCCATCGGCGCTCCCACCCGGTACTGCTGCAGGGGAGCGTGGGATCGCTGAGTTGGTCCCTTCTGAGCTGTGCACGTGTCGCAGCGATGAACGTGGAGCTCCACATCCTGATGACAACCGGGCCAGTAGAACCAGGCCCGAAGGCGCTGCAGCGTCTTTGTCACTCCGAAGTGGCCCACTCCTACCGCCCCATGAACCAGCTGGAGTACTTTGGGCCGGAGTCGACGAGGAACCAGCAGCTGCCAGACGTGCCGCTGCCCAGCTGGAGTCTGCCACTGTCGATACACCACGCCCGCGTGGCAGCGGAGGTTGGCCCACTGGGAGTGTAGGGCCTTAGTCTCTGGGTCCAGCACAGACACAACCTCCCAGGCGGGCCGCTGTCCTGCGTCCAGCCACTGCCGAACCCGCGAAATGACCAGGTCTCTATCCTGCTCGCTCTGCAGCTGCTGCATGCCAAGAACCTCTGTGACGTCATCGCTGGGGAGAACTGCCTGATCATCTGAGGGGCTGTGCGTCGCTGCGTTATTCCTGCTCGCAGCGGCTCGGAGAGCGGCAGCCCGTGGGGCGATTTGGTCCCGATCTTCAGCCCGTTGGCAGTGACGACACTCCTCTGTCGCACAGGGGCGCCGAGACAGCGCGTCAGCGTTGGCATGGAGGCGGCCTGCCCGATGCACAATCTGGAAATTATAATCCTGCAGTGCCTCCAGCCATCTCGCCAACTGTCCATCCGGTTCTTTGAAGTTTAACAACCAGGTCAGGGAAGCGTGATCTGTCCTGAGCTGGAACCTCTCCCCGTACACATACGGGCGGAAATGACGCAGTCCTTGAATGACAGCCAGCAGCTCTCTGCGAGTCACACAGTAATTTCTCTCGGCTCTGCTGAGAGTGCGGCTGAAAAAAGCGACTGCCTGCTCTCCCTGTTCTCCCTCCTGGGATAGCACCGCCCCGATGCCCTGGTTGCTGGCGTCCGTGAAAGGGCGGTTCGGGTCAGGATACTGCAGGACGGGGGCTCTGATGAGCGCCGTGCGAAGCTGTGAGAAAGCAGCAGCACAGCTGTCACTCCATTGGAACGTGCTTCCTTTCTGCGTCAGCTGATGCAGCGGGCTGGCGATGGTGGTGAAGTCTTTCACAAACCTCCTATAATAGGAGGCCAATCCAAGAAAACTCCTCAGTTCTCCAACGTTCCGCGGCACTGGCCAGTCTCTCACTGTTGCCACTTTTTCCGGGTCGGTGGCGACCCCTGCTGCGCTGATGACGTGGTCCAAAAAGGTGGTCTCCCGCCGGAACAGGTGGCATTTCTTAGGGTGTAACCGTAGCCCCGCCTGCTGGATGGCTCCCAGCACCTCTCGGAGATTTGACAGGGCGCTGTCAAAATCAGCTGCATGCACCAGCAGGTCATCCAGGTAAACAACGCAGCGACTCCGGGGCACGTGAGCCAGCACTCGCTCCATCAAGCGCTCAAAGGTGGCCGGAGCGTTGCAGAGTCCAAACGGCATCACTTTAAACTGGTACAGTCCCTGCCCGATGGAGAAGGCTGTTTTTTGGCGGGCCTCAGGTGACAGCTCTACCTGCCAATAGCCGCTGCGTAGATCCAGCGAGCTGAACCAGCTGGAGCCGGCGATGTGGTCCAGTGCGTCATCGATGCGGGGCAGGGGGTAGGAATCTTTCCTGGTGGCATCGTTCAGGCGTCGGTAATCCACACAGAACCGCCACGACCCGTCCTTCTTCTTGACCAGCACCACAAGCGCCGCCCAGGGGCTGCTGGAGGGCTCAATAACATCTGCCTCCAGCATTTCTCGCACTTTTTGTTCCGCCGCTGCCCGCCTTGAAAAGGGCAGCCGGCATGGGTGGAGTCGAATCGGCCTGGCCTCACCAGTGTCGATCTCGTGCTGCACCAACCCGGTCCAGCTGCATTCCTCATCCTTCGCGGCGAAAACACCCACGTAATAGTCCAATAGCTCCCGCAGCTGGCGTCTCTGTTCCGGGTCCAGCCCGCTGCAGCTCCGCTGAAATAATTCCTCCACCGCCTGCTGCGTCTCTGCTGATACGTCGACCCCTCCCCTTGCTGTCCCTGTGTGTGCTCGTGCTTCCTCTGTCCGCGCTGGTGACGTCATCGTGTCCAGTCCTCGCGGTGGCCTGCCTGGTCCGGTCTGTCTTGGCGATCCCTCGATTGCGCGGGCCCCCGTGTTCCTTCCCTGGGTTCTGCTGTGGAGCGTGATGGTCTGGTTTCCCAGCTGGAGGGAAGGTCCGGTGGTGTCGATCTTGGCACGCCAGGTTGTGAGCAGGTCTAGTCCAATAATACAGGGGTCTTGGATGTCAGCCAGCCAGAGCGGGTGTCTCGTGTTCTGACCGGCCACCCCCACCACCAGCACTCTCCGCCCCTTCAGTCGGGCGCGCTCGCCAGTAGCCGTGGTGACGCAGTGCTCGGTGGGTTCCCACCCCCACGGAGCCGTCTTGCTTGTGCCCGGCAGCACACCGGGTTGAACCAAGGAGATTGTAGAGCCGGTGTCAATCAGGGCCCGGATCGACGTCTTCCCCAAGCTGCACTGTAGATACATCCCTGGAGAGTGTCCAACTCGGCCCACGCACGGTGCCGGCTCCTCGGGGGAAACATCTGCTGGAGGTGGCCTGTCCCCGTTCACGCCACCTCGCTCTAGTTTAACGCCGGCGAGGGGCCAGTTTGTCGTGGGGTGGGTGCGGGGCAGTATCGTGCGATGTGTCCCATCTCTCCGCAGCGGAAGCACCCTTCCTCGCGCCGCCGAGGCCATCTTCTCCGTGGACGCGCCGCCGTGGTCTGCCGTAATTCCTCCTCCTCCCCCTCGCTCTCCATCGTGGCCTGGTAGGTTCTTCGGCTGTGCATTGGAGCTTCAGTTGTGCGATTTATTAGCGGCTCTGCCCACTCTGCTTCTGCCACTGCAGTCCTCCAGTCGCTCGCGGCGTGGAGCCGTACGTGGCTCTGGAGCTGGGCCGGGCGGAGACCTTGGATGAAACTCCGGAGGGCGAGCTTCTCTACTGCCTCCGGTGCGAAATCTGGGTAGCTGCGCTGGGTTAACAGCCATATGTCTGCAGCATAGGCTCCTAGTTTTTCCTGGTGGTTCCGGTGGCGGCGGGTCAGTTGTTCTTGGGCGTGCTCAGCGTCCGCTATTCTCCCAAATCGTCTCTGGAGCGCCCCTTGTAGCGCTGGCCAGCTGTGGTGCTCCTCGGGCCGGAGATCAGAGAGCGTGCAGAGGCCTTTCCCTTCCAAGGCCAGCGCGACCTGTACGGCGGTTTCCTCTGGCGACCAGCCGTTCAGTGCCGCGGTCAGCTCGACCTGTGTCAGGTAGTCATCCAATGTGGCTTCGCCGTTGAAACGGGGAATCTTGGCCCGCTGTCGAACAGGTGGGGTGGTCATTTCCTGATCGATCGCCACCCTTGATCGCCGTGGGGTCGCCAGCCCGTCCTGTCCTGAGAAGGGTGGAATGTTTGCTCTGTTCTGTCTTGAAAAAGACAGGAGGCGGGGTGCGCTGGCCCCGTCAGGTCCGCCGCTTCGTTTGTCCCGGCTCCGGGCTCCCGGTGGTGGTGCCACGGTCCCATCGTCCATCATCAGCTGAGCAATGGCCTGCTCCAGCTGCTGGATCTCCATTCTGATCCTAGCTTCCATTTGCTCCATGCCCACTCCTGACACCAGTGTGACGTAAGCAGGGTTCACACAAAGAAAATGGAGCAAGATGGTTGTGATCAACGGGATTTATTTTTCACACACTCTGAGCACAGGCAGGAGGGGAGGTCATTCTCCCAGACCTCCGTTTAAATCACAGTTACACACACATAATAAATCTTGCCTATGAAATACTGTTGGGTAATTATAACGCAGTTATAATTACACAGCAGTAGAATAGCTCAGTAATAACATTTACTACACACACACAGTAACGTTTCAATTGTCCAAGCATGCTGGGAAACCCCTGCCCCCCTTAACATGGCCCCGACGTTACAATACTGAGCTGGTTTGGTTCCTTTATAGGCTGTCCACCAATACTAACCGTGCAAACTGATACTGTGGACAGTGCATAAATATATGTTCAATTGTTTTGTCGTTTCCACAATAATCACATTTTCCATTTGGGTGTTTTTTCATTATAACTAATGTACTATTCAGCCCCATGTGACCAAATCTTAATCTAGATATGACGTCCTCCTCCTTCCTAGTCCTGTGAATTTCTCTAGCTCCCCCTACTTTCTTTGTGTGCCATACAGGCTCCGTCCTTTACTTCCTCTGTCCCACTCCTCCTGTCACTTCTTTTTAATTTGTCTTTTAATAATGCTCTTGACTTCTACCTTGCTATATTTCACATTCCTACTAACTTGACTCATCCTAGTTGCACTTTTTGCATATTTATCTGCTAGCTCGTTCCCCTCCACTCCAATGTGTGCCGATGAAGCGGCATGAAATAAGGCAGCGTTGGTGAAGGTTTTAAGCAGAGTTTATTGAATCATACCGCCATCACGAGCTCCAGCGCCAGGAGCGAGCCCAGGGGCTCTCAGCAGAGAGACACAATGTGCGTGTCCAGCAGCAGCAGTTGAAGTGAGAGTGAGAGAATGTGAGCATGGGTTACAGTGCAGTATATATACCCAACTACAACAATACATAAAAGAGCATTCCCCAGCAGTTGGTATGATCAAAGAGATTGCAGAACAGGCATGAGACATTTGCATTTGAGAGACATATTGATCTCGGTCTCTAGGTCACAGTAAGGACAGGACACATGAACACAATGCATGAAAGGCACATTAACATCACAGAAGTGGGCCAGAAGAAGCGGGGCTGCCTGTAGACATTAATACACATTTCACTGCTCTGTTAATTGCTCTAGCCGAGCGCTGTGTCTGTCCAGTCTGTTGTGGGGGTTACACCAACCCGCCACACCGGGACCCAAATGAATCTAATGTCCACACCTGCCTTTGAAATTCTCAGCACTGAATGTACAGTTTCCATCACCAAATCCTGTCTTGATTCTGAATGCATTTGCCCAATACTTTCCATTGCACTGCTAGAGTCAGACCCTATCAAAACCTTTCTGGGCTTTACTTCTTCCACCCAGCCCAGTGCCAAACAGATTGCCAGAAGCTCACCAGTATACATATCCAAGTCATCACTAACCCTTTCCTTCTTCATGACATCCAATTCTGGAATGATGAATACTATTCCCACAATATTCTTTGTTGATTTAGATTCATCTGTATAAATCTTTATAAAGTCAGGATAATTACTGTCTAAATAGTTATTGACCTCATTCTTGTTTATCCTCCCTCTTTTGTTAAAAGTCTAAAATCCACCTTTACTTCTTCAAGACACCATGGTGGATCTGCAGAAAGAGGGGCTGTTGGACATACTGCTTTATTGGCAACCCTTAGCTCCCTGATTTTATTCTCTATTGTCCATCCAAAATTTCTCATTTGCCTCTTTTCCTTCTCTTGGCGAGGCTTCAGCACACTGTGTACTGGGTGACTGTCACTAAATCCTTTGATGTTGGTCCAGTATGGAGCTGCTATCTGAGTTCTTCTTAACTCCAGAGGCATCTCGCCCATCTCCACCTGGGGCGCTACTACTGGAGTAGTTTTTATGGCCCCACAGCACAACCTCAGAGCTTGGTATTGAATTGTATCCAACTTTTTCAATAGTGTTTGTGAAGTTGAGCCATACATAACACACCCATAATCAAACACTGACCTAATTTAAGCCACATATGTTTTTAAAGCACCTCTATTTGCTCCCCATTCTCTTTCCCTCAAACATCTAATAATATTTAAAACCTTCTTAGATTTTGCCACAATTTTCTCAACATGAATATTCCAAGAACACCCCTTATCAAACCACACACCCAAATATTTGAAGCACTCGACTGTTTCTATGTTTTGATCGTATCATTTAAGATTGACTTGATTGTTTACTCTCTTCCTAGTGAACACCACAGCCTTTGTCTTCCACACAGAAAACCTAAATCCCCATTCCACTGCCCAAGCCTCAACTTTATCAATCGCCTGCTGCAGTCTCATTGGTCAATGCGATTTCCGGCAGCAGGCCGAAACCTTACATTTAGCCCACACAGAGATAGAATAGACTAGAGCAGAGCTGTGTAATATCAGAGTTGCAACACTCTTTGATCTCGCCGCTCCCCGGTCACGTGGTTCATGGAGTGCCAAATAGTTCCAAACAATGGCCTTTCTGTTAGTAGTGTGCGATACTGCAAGATTTGGTATCGATCCCATGCCAAGTAGCGACTTTCGCATCTCGGCTCGTGCAAAGCATCATGGGAACATGGCTACCAAACATGCTCTATCAATACATTTAATTTATGGAAAGTTCCTGATCTACGAGCATATCATATGCGTAGGGGTCTTCCCGGTTGTACCCGCAAATGCAAGGATGAACTAGTCGCACATATTCGTGGCCACATTGCAGAAATTTGCCAAAATGGCCCCCCTGTACGTATGCTGACATAGCAGATTTTTTGTTGTCAAAGGATCAAGCACCCTTACTTGCGAGACTCCGAAACGACTACAAAGAAGGTGAGTGAGTGGTTTGACAGCTCAACTTTGGTTTTGTCACTTTGAGTAAATTTCACTACAAGGCATAGGCTGCTCACTTTGATCTATAGGTCGATACTACTATAGTTTAAGTACCACACGTTTTCAGTGATTTGCAATTTTATTTTATACCAGCCTACTTATCAATGGCCTTAATTACATGTGTGTGTAGATCAAGCTTCATTACCAATATACAAAGAACTATATCCTAGATCCAGGCCTGCATGTCCGTACCTACTACTTCAGAGTTTAGACTCCTGTCAATTAGGCTAGAACTTGAACAATACACAAGCTGAGCTGGCGCCACACTGGCGCCACACTGAGCTGGCGCATACTGGCTGCCACTCCAACACTTGCGTTCCCTGTGTTTTCTGACTTCCTGACTTCCTGACGCTTGTGTTCCCCGGACACCTGTCCTTTGCCTTAGCACCTGCAGCGATACTCTCCTTGAGTTTTTGGACTCCTATGTGACTCACCACAGCTTGCTAAAGTCACCAACTGATCGGGTTAGCTTCCGCTAACCCGGAGCTAACTGCTGCTACACCATCGGCTACTGGAGCTAACCTGCAGCTAACATGCATTTTCCTCTCGCTTCTGGTGGGATTTACCTCTGGTCTGTGCTGTGCTGTCCTGGGTTTTCCTGTCATTCATCCGTCTCCCAGTGACCGGGATCCTCCAGTACTCAGAGGCAGAGCTCCTCCGACTCTGCTTCCTGCAGGCTGGACCGCCGCCATCTGTGTTTCATCTTCACCCGGACCTCGTTGTCTTCCCCCGGCGGAGATGCATCCACTGGGGCTCTCATCGGAATTACCACTCAGACAACTCCAACCGGATAAAGTCCATTTGGTCCGCATGTAGACGCCCTCATCGGAACACCGGTCAGACTGCTGATCACAGTGTGCTAGCCAGCCTGGCTAGGTCGGCTAGCCCTGCTGTCAATTCCAACACTGCCTTAAGTTTCAGCCTGCTGAACATCCGCTCGCTGACTGGCAAGGGGCAACTCGTCCAGGATCTCCTCGTCGACCGTGAGTTGGATTTGTTTATGTTTGACTGAAACATGGCAACAGCCAAATGACTATGTTTCTCTGAATGAAGCTAATCCTCCTGGGTTTGTTTACAATTGCAAACCATGTGACTCTGGCCGGGGAGGAGGTCTCGTGCTGTTCTTCCACGAGCAGTGGAGAGTCTCACCGGTGTCTGTTCCCGTCTCCTCCTTGTTTGAGTCTATGGTCTCAGTGCTGCCTGGTCCTGTTCCTACAATTGTGGCAGCAATTTACCGTCCACCCAAGCCTAACAAGGACTTCATAAATGAATTTTCAGGTTTTTTGGCTGAGCTCTCTTCATGCTCTCCCAATATAGTTATTCTTGGTGATTTTAACATACACATAGACAATGTAAATAATAACCTCACCAGGGATTTTATATTCTGTCTTAACAGTTTTGGTTTTCAACAGTTTATCTCTGTTCCAACCCACTCAAAAGGACACACCCTTGATTTAATTTGCTATTTAGGTGTTACTCCTACCGGTTGCAAAAACAGATGTGCTCCCCTTCTCTGATCATATGTTAATCTCTTTTGATGTTAATCTGGTTCTTTCAAAAAACAAGTCCTCCCGTGACATCTCCTTCCGTAATATCAAGGACATTAATCTGGACGCTCTTTCAGCTGGTATTAATTCTCTACCCCACCCTGACAGTCTCTCCAGTCCTGATGAACTTGTCTTACACTATAATAACAGTCTCCAGAGTCTTCTCAATAACCTGGCTCCCCTGAAAACCAGATCAGTCACATTCACCCATTCTTCACCCTGGTTCACTCCTGCTCTCAGACAACTTAAAGCCAAGGGACGCCAGTTGGAATGTCTCTTCAGGAAAACTGGTTTAACTGCTCATCAAGAAATGTACCAAAATCATATCACTCATTACAAGGACTGCTGCAAACACGCCAAATCCACCTACTACGCCAGTTTGATCAATTCATATGAAGGTGACACTAAGGTCCTATTCTCCATACTGAAAACCATCACTCAACTGCCTGACTCCCTTCCCCCGTAAATGGTCTCCCCTCCGTTCTGTGATAATTTTATTTCATTCTTTACCTCCAAAATCCAGAATATCCATCAACAGCTCGTCCCAATGATCTCCCACAATCCTTCACCAACATTTCCTCCTGTGCCTCCTACCTTCTCTGCATTTACTCTTCCCTTCATCACTGCTATTTCTAAATTGATAAGCAAATCCAAGTCATCTACCTGTCGTCTAGATCCCCTCCCAACCGTTCTCGTCAAAGCATCTCTGTCCTCACTGGCACCTCTTATTACTCATATCATCCACTCCTCCCTCACTACTGGTTTAGTCCCCTCACCCCTAAAAACAGCTGCCATTACCCCTATACTCAAGAAACCTGGTCTGGATCCCAACAATCTAAACAATCTCTGTCCCATCTCCAACCTGCCATTTCTGTCTAAAATTTTGGAAAAATCAGTAGCAGCCCAGGTCCACTCCTACCTCTCCATTAATAACATTTATGAAGAGTTCCAGTCTGGTTTCCATCCCCACCACAGCACAGAAACGGCCCTCCTTAAAATCACAAATGACCTGTTAATGTCAGCAGACTCTGGACTCCTCTCCATCCTCATCCTCCTCGACCTGACTGCAGCCTTTGATACCATTTCTCACCCCATCCTCCTCTATAGACAGGCATCTCTTGGTTTTTCTGGTACTGTTTTGAACTGGTTTACATCCTGTCTGACGGCTCCCAATTCATTCAGTTAAAATCATACACATCCCAGCCATCGTCCATCTCTTCTGGTGTTCCCCAAGGTTCAGTCCTTGGTCCATTTCTGTTCATCATCTATCTTCTCCCCATTGGTCATATTTTCCGTAAATTTAATATCCAATTCCACTGTTACGGTGATGACACCCAGCTGTATCTTTCCTCCAGAACTACCTCCAACCTCCCTCTCACCTCTCTCTGTGACTGCCTCCATGAACTCACTTCCTGGTTTTCTTCTAACTTTCTTAAACTTAACAGTGATAAAACAGAAGTCCTCTTAATCGGTTCAAAATCCACCTTTTCAAAGTCAAACAGTATCACCATCACCATTGACAAGACTACTGTTTCCCCTTCCCCTCAAGTCAAAAACCTTGGGGTAATATTGGACAGCACCCTTTCCTACAAATCCCACATCAATAATGTCACCCGGTCAGCATTTTTCCACCTACGTAACATCAACCGTCTCCGTCCCTCCCTCACCCCTGCCAGCACCGCCATCCTGGTCCATTCTCTCGTTACCTCCTGCCTGGATTATTGTAACTCCCTCCTTTCTGGTCTCCCCCTCACATCTCTTAAAAAACTTCAACTGGCCCAGAACGCTGCCGCCCGGATCATTACCAGAACTCCATCCACCCATCATATCACCCCGGTTCTGCAGTACCTCCATTGGCTCCCCATCAAACATCGCATTGACTATAAAATCATCCTCCTCACCTACAAAGCCCTCCATGGCCTCGCCCCCCCATACCTGGCTGCACTTCTCTCTGTCCATACATCATCCAGAACTCTCAGATCATCAATTACCATCAACCTCATTGTCCCTCCTGCACGCATGACCACCATGGGCCTCCGATCATTCAGTTGCACCGCCCCCCTCCTCTGGAATTCACTCCCACCGGACCTCAGGAACTTAAACTCACTTTCTACCTTCAAATCCCACCTCAAGACTTTTCTGTTCACTAAGGCCTATTCTCTGTGATTCTTGAACTTGTGATGTGTTTTTAAATGTGTTTTATTGATTGTTTTATTCTTGTACGGCGTCCTTGAGTGCCTTGAAAGGCGCCTTAAATAAAATGTATTATTGTGGCATCTGGGGAGAGCCTGATTGTGTACCATCTCAGACAGGAGACAGTGGGAACAAAGAGCAGGGGTTTCCTAGTGAGATAACAGGGAGGTGTTAAGGATGAGGGGGTTGAATGTGATGTGACGCGAAGGTCATCTTTTGTGTGTGAGAAAATGCTAGAAGAATGCCATGATATTTAAGAGAGGAGTTTCTGCTGGAATGTCATTCTGTCTATGCTTGAGATGTGAGAGTGTGTAATAAATCGTCTGAGACAAATCTGCCTCTTCATTTACATGCTCCACACTGGTGACCCAAGAGTATCATGGAACACGAGGCAAGATCCCCGGAGCCGACCTCGACGGGAACCTCCAGCCACGCATGTGCGGTTTCAGTCAAGCTACCGGATTTCTGGCAACACAACCCGCGCTCTTGGTTCCACCTCATCGAGGCGCAGTTCGCCCTCCAGGGGGATAACGGCAGATGACACCAAATTCTACTATGTGGTCGCAGTGCTCGACGCCCGCACAGCTCAGCACGTAGCGAGCCTGCTCGATCAGCCACCAACCGGCAGCAGATACGAGGCGCTCAAGGCTGCACTCATCCAGCGCTACACATTCTCAGACGGTGAGAGAGCAGAGAGGCTCCTGACGCGGACCGAGTTAGGAGATGGTTCGGCCATAGACCTCATGGAGAAGATGCTGGTGTTAAGGGGCACGGACGACGACCATTTTCTGTTTGCCCACCTCTTCCTCCGGAACCTTCCGACAGCGGCGAGAGCGGCCCTGGCCAATTCGCCATTGCTGGCCGCGCAGGACTTTCGTGCGCTAGCCCAGGAGGCAGACCGGATCATCATCGCCACCAGGGCGTTCACAGTCATCGCGGCAGCGGCGGAGCCCAGCGAGACGACCAGAGGAGGCGAGGAGCCACCGATGGCAGCAGCAACAGGGGCCAAGGAGCGCGAGGGAGACACACTTTGTTTCTACCACTGCCGCTTCGGAGAGAAGGCACGCAGATGTACGCCACCATGCCAGTTCAAGCGCTCGGGAAACACCAAGACCGTAGGTCGGTAGCAGCTGCGACCCTCGAGGAAGAGAACAAGCTGCTCTACCTGACGGACGCACGCTCGGGGAGGCGTTTCCTCGTGGACACTGAAGCCCAAGCAGCATGTGGACTGATGTTTAATTGTTCTATCACAGCATGTGGACTGTTATCCTATTGTCCTATCTAAGATGCTGGGGGTGGGGGGGTGTGGCACCTGGGGAGAGCCTGATTGTGTACCATCTCAGACAGGAGACAGTGGGAACAAAGAGCAGGGGTTTCCTAGTGAGATAACAGGGAGGTGTTAAGGATGAGGGGGTTGAATGTGATGTGACGCGAAGGTCATCTTTTGTGTGTGAGAAAATGCTAGAAGAATGCCATGATATTTAAGAGAGGAGTTTCTGCTGGAATGTCATTCTGTCTATGCTTGAGATGTGAGAGTGTGTAATAAATCGTCTGAGACAAATCTGCCTCTTCATTGACACGCTCCACATTATTATTATTATTATTATTATTATTATTATTATTATTATTATTATTATTCAACACTATTTAATTATGTTATAATATAGACTTAGTGCTTTAATCCAGCCGCTGAGTGTGAAGGGGCTGGGATGAGAATCAGCACCTCCAAGTCCGAGTCCATGGTCCTCAGCCGGAAAAAGGTGGATTGTCCTCTCCGGGTTGGGGACAGGCTCCTGCCCCAAGTGGAGGAGTTTAAGTATCTTGGGGTCTTGTTCACGAGTGAGGGGAAAATGGAGCGAGAGATCGACAGACGGATTGGAGCAGCATCTGCAGTGATGCGGACGTTGTACCGGTCTGTTGTGGTGAAGAGGGAGCTTAGGTCTAAGGCAAAGCTGTCAATTTACCAGTCAATCTACGTTCCTACTCTCACCTATGGTCACGAGCTTTGGGTAATGACCGAAAGAACGAGATCGTGGATACAAGCGGCTGAAATGAGCTTTCTCCGTAGGATTGCTGGACTCACCCTCAGAGATAGGGTGAGGAGCTCAGTCATCCGGGAGAGGCTCAGAGTAGAACCGCTGCTCCTCCACATTGAAAGGAGTCAGTTGAGGTGGTATGGGCATCTGATTAGGATGCCTCCTGGACGCCTCCCACTTGAGGTGTTTCAGGCACGTCCCACTGGGAGGAGACCCCGAGGCAGACCCAGGACTCGGTGGAGAGACTATGTCTCCCATCTGGTCTGGGAACGCCTTGGTATCCCCTCTGAAGAGCTGGAGCAGGTGGCTGGGGAGAGGGAAGTCTGGGCTTCTCTGCTTGAACTGCTGCCTCCGCGACCCGGACCTCCGGAAAAGCGGTAGAAGATGGATGGATGGATGGATGGATGCTTTAATCCAACAATTACGTCCGTCTGAATCCTTCAGCTCCATGGGGAATGTATATAACGTGAATGGCGGCGGACATGTGCACACGCTGGTTCTGAAGTTACACGCATGTATGCTGCAGGTTTGCTTTTCCACCGCTCTAGATGATACATGCCATTCCACACTTCACTACGGCACAATGTGCACCTGGCATAACGGCGATTTAAAGCTTAAAGCAGACTTTAAACGGCAGTTGTTCAGGTGTGACAGTACTGTCGCTATACAAAAGCAAGGCAGCTACCGGAATGTTTGGTAGTCGTGAACTTTGAACTTCACAGAGTCCGCACATGCGCACTCGTAATGCGAAAGTCGCTTATACAGGGCCAATATCGCTGATACCAATACGACATCAATCCTTTTTAATAATTAAGGTGGATGACATCATCAAATTACTAAATCTGAATGAATTTTCATGACCTTTAAGTGTTTTGTGATTTTTCCTTTGGATTATTATGTGGAGAAGTGTGGAAGGACGAGGCTGAGTTTATTTCTGAAGTCCAGTTTTATTCACATTCACATTCTCCAACATCCAAGAACAGAAAGAGAGTGAATCCCCCAACATCCGTCCCTTTTATACCCCAGGACATCAAAGCACACAGTCACATTGTCTTTTAATCCCAAATCACCATGCATCCCCCTCCAGGTCTTCTCGCCTCCACCTAAAGTCCTGGTGGTCAGGAAATCCCTCAAGGCCATCTCTTTGCATACAAAAGGCCAGATTTCACATCCTTCTGTTACCCCTAGGAGGTTCAGTCCTTTTGTTCCTCTGAGACGTGATGCATACAATAAGCATACAGTAATATACATGTGAAGCATATGAAACCCACATATGTGCACCACATGACCCCCCCCCCAAACGTCTAAGATGGAACAACATAACCACAGATTGCATGTCATAATAAAATCACTACATATCAGTCCACGTGCTGCTTGGGCCTCAGCCTTCTCCCGTATTTGCTGTAAGCAGGCTGTATCATTTCCGCGGCATCTTCCTGCTGTGGAGCTGCTGCCTGAGGATGAGAACTGTTAGTCAACCTCTGTGGGTGTTCTGGGGAATGCTCTCTAGGGGGTCTGCCGCGCCGAGGAGCCTTAGCCAACTGCACAACTTCGTCAGCTACCACAAAAGTTGGTTTGAGCCTGTTTATGCCAATCATTTCTTTTCTGCCCCCCAAATCTAGCAAAAAATGCTTATCCCCTGTTTCCAGCACTCTATATGGACCATCATAAGGTGGGCGTAAAGGTGGACGATGGGCATCATGTCTGACAAAAACAAACTCAGCATTTTTTAAAGCCTTAGGCACAAAAACACGTGGAAAACTGTGGTGAACGGGGCCAGGTAGCGTGCTCGGGCCCGTGCTATTCTGTAACCGCTGAGCTGGGGAGCACTCTGGCGCTGGATTATCTGGGAGAAATTCCCTGGGCAGCAGAAGTGGCTGTGCGAAAACTAGCTCAGCTGGGGAGGTTTCTAAATCCTCTTTAGGTGCAGAACGCAACCCCAATAAAACCCATGGTAGCTTGTCCACCCAATTTGCATCTGTAAGCGACGCTCTGAGAGCCGCCTTCAGTGACCTGTGAAAACGTTCGCATAACCCGTTAGCCTGCGGGTTGTACGCGGTCGTGCGGTGGATCGTTGCCCCCAGGCTGCGGGCCATCGCTGACCAAAGTTCGGAAACAAATTGAGGGCCTCTGTCGGACGTAATGTCTGACGGGACTCCAAAACGCGCTACCCATGCCGTTAAAAACGCGCGCGCCACCTCCTCGGCTGTGGTTGACGACAGCGCAACCACTTCCGGCCAGCGCATGGTGCGGTCAACCATTGTCAGAAGATGAGTGCACCCTTGTGAGGGCAGGAGGGGGCCTACGAGATCCACGTGGACATGATCAAACCTTTTAGCTGGGATGTGAAACGGCTCCAAGGGAGCTCTCGTGTGTCTATGAACCTTGGCCCGCTGACAAGCCATGCAGGCTGCCGCCCACTCTCTAACTTGTTTGCGCAGGCTCGGCCATATAAATTTCTCTCCTACCATTTTGACCAAAGCGCGCACTCCCGGGTGCGCCAGAGAATGGATCGAGTCAAAAACGCAGCGGCGCCACGCGGCTGGAACTACAGGACGCGGCCGCCCAGTGGAGACATCGCAGATTAGGGGGGGCATACCGTCTTGCAGCACCCTGTTCTCCAGCCTTAACCCTGTTGGTCCAGACTGGAGCGCGCGCACATCTGCGTCGCTAACCTGCTCCGTGGCCATGGCTGCATAATCTATCTCCACGCGGACTGGGGCCGCGCGCACTTCCGCGTCGCTAACCTGCTCCGCGGCCATGGCTGCAGAATCTACCTCTACGCGGGCTGGAGCCGCCACGATGCGCGAGAGGCAGTCCGCCACTACATTAAGTTTACCCGCCACATGCTGGATATCGGTAGTAAACTCCGATATCGTGGCCAGCTGTCTCTGCTGCCGGCCCGACCAAGGTTCCGAAATCTTGGCCATCGCGAAAGTCAGCGGCTTGTGGTCAACGAACGCGGTGAAATGGCGTCCTTCCAGCCAGAACTGGAAGTGGCGAATGGCCAAGTGGAGAGCTAACAACTCCCTGTCGAATGCGTTGTATTTTCGTTCACTGTCGCACAGGGTCTTGCTGAAAAAGGCGAGCGGTTGCAAGGCTCCGGCTACATACTGTTCCACGACCGCCCCTATGGCCACATCTGACGCGTCAGTAGTGAGCGCCATGCGGGCCGCTGGGCTGGATGTGCCAACAACGCAATGTTTGCTAGGGCTGTTTTGACTTCAGAGAATGCGCGCTCTCGCTCCGGAGACCATTCGACTTTATTTGTGGGTTTTTGTTTTTTTAGTGCAGCATACAATGGTTGCATGAGCTGCGCTGCGCGGGGGAGGAAACGGTTAAAAAAATTCACCATTCCCAAAAACTCCTGTAACGCTTTGACCATTTGTGGCTGGGGAAAATTCGTTACTGAGCGCACTTTGTCAGGCAGAGGAACTGCTCCTTCTGGGGAGACGCAATGCCCCAAAAAATCAATCTGCGTCACCCCGAACTGACACTTCGCTGGGTTGATTATTAACCCGTGCTCTGCCAACCTCCGGAAAACTGCCGTGAGGTGGTTTTCGTGTTCGTCTTCGGACGCGCTGGCTACCAATATGTCGTCCAGGTAGACGAACACGAAAGGGAGATCGCGCAAAACCACGTCCATCATGCGTTGGAACGTCTGCGCCGCGCCTTTAAGCCCAAACGGCATGCGAAAAAACTCGAAAAGCCCGAAAGGAGTTATTACCGCTGTTTTGGGTATGTCCTCAGCACACACTGGGACCTGGTGGTAACCGCGTACCAAGTCTATTTTAGAAAAGACACGCGCCCCCGCCAAATGAACTGAAAAATCTTGGATGTGCGGGATCGGGTAGCGGTCGTGCGCTGTAGCGTTGTTCAGCCTGCGGAAATCACCGCAAGGTCGCCACGAGCCATCAGCTTTCGGGACCATGTGAAGCGGTGAAGCCCATGGGCTCTTCGAACGCCTGATGATGCCCAACCTTTCCAGGTTGGTGAACTCCTCACGCGCTATGGTCAGTTTAGCTGAATCCAAGCGCCGAGCTTTTGCAAAAACGGGCGGTCCGGTGGTAGTAACAAAATGTTCCACCCCGTGTTTAGCCACGGTCGCCGAAAATGTTGGGACTGTGAGTGCTGGGAACTGAGTGAGGAGTGTGTGGAACTTACCACCTGCAGCTGTGACGTTGGCTTGTGCTGTTGGTGGGGCCACTCAAGCTGTACAGGGAATAGAATAAAAAGAGAGTGCATTAACCAGGCGTCTGTTAGCAAGATCGACCAACAAACCATGTGAGCACAAAAAATCAGCCCCTAACATGTTGAAATTGACTGCCGCTATGACGAAAGTCCACTCGAATGTACGGCCGTGTAAAGACAGAAGCAGAGTCCTCTCACCGAACGTCTTAATCGCCGAGCCGTTCGCTGCTGACACCCCGGGACCACTGGAAGGCGCTAGCTGGTCAGCGTAGGAAGGTGTGATGAAACTCAGCTGGGAGCCTGTGTCCATGAGGAAATGCCTCCCCGAGCGCACATCCCTCAAGTAGAGCAGCTTGTTCTCCTCTCCGAGGGCTGCAACTGCTACCGACTCCCGGTCTTGGCGTTTCCCGAGCGCTTGAATTGGCACGGTGGAATGCACTTGCGTGCCCTCTCTGCGAAGCGGCGATGGTAGAAGCAAAGGACGTCGTCTGCTCCGTGTTTCCTGGCCCCTGCCACCGCCGTCGTCGGTGAGTCTGGTGCTGCAGCCTCTGGCCCCCTGCCGTCTCCGGATGTTGCGCCTAGCTCCGCTGCCGCAGCTGTAGCCGCATGCCGTTTATTGGCGTCGACGAGTCGTTGCGCCTCCTGGCCCAGCTCGTGGTAGTCTCGTCGGGCCAACAGTGGTGAACTGGCCAGGGTCACTCTCACCGCTGACGGTAGGGTCCTGAGGAAAAGGTGGGTGAAGATGAAGTTATCATCTTCAGAGTCTCTCAAACTCAACATCTTTCCCATCAGGTCTGCAGGTCTGTCGCTCTCAAATTCAGTCAGCGCCAGGAGCCTCTCTGCTCGCTCCTCCACCGAGGGGGTGAAGTAACGGATGAGTGCAGCCTTCAACGTGCTGTACTTGTCGCTGTCCGGTGGGTGGTTGATCAGGCTCTCCACTCACTGGGCTGTGTGGTTGTCCAGCTTTGCAACCACATGGTAGAACTTTGTGGCATCTACCGAAATCCTCCCGAGGTGGAACTGTGCCTCGACTGCGTTAAACCAGGAGCGTGGATTGTTCTGCCAGAAGTCCGGTAGCTGAACTGTGGCTGCATTCGTTTGGCTGGCTCCTGACGAGTCTGGCTTGGGAGAATCGCCTCCGCTCATGATACGTCTTAGGGTCACCAGTGTGGAGAAGTGTGGAAGGACGAGGCTGAGTTTATTTCTGAAGTCCAGTTTTATTCACATTCACATTCTCCAACATCCAAAAACAGAAAGAGAGTGAATCCCCCAACATCTGTCCCTTTTATACCCCAGGACATCAAAGCACACAGTCACATTGTCTTTTAATCCCAAATCACCATGCGTCCCCCTCCAGGTCTTCTCGCCTCCACCTAAAGTCCTGGTGGTCAGGAAATCCCTCAAGGCCATCTCTTTGTATACAAAAGGCCAGATTTCACATCCTCTTGTTACCCCTAGGAGGTTCAGTCCTTTTGTTCCTCTGAGACGTGAAGCATACAATAAGCATACAGTAATATACATGTGAAGCATATGAAACCCACATATGTACACCACAATTAATTAGTTAAAACCCAGGACAGAATTCGGGCAAAGTTTAGAGGTAAATACATATAGTGTGGCGGAATGAAATAAGGCACGGTGAACTGAAGTTTAAAAGGGTGTTTATTCATCCGCCATCACAGAACTCACTCCAGCACTGTGTAAGCGTAATGGAGCGAGCCCTCAGGCTCTCGTCAGCAAACAGGCAATGCGTGTAGTCAGATGAGCAGTAAGAGCAGAGAGAGAATGCGCAAGCGATATTCAGTCACTTATACAGTGGGGCAAAAAAGTATTTAGTCAGCCACCAATTGTGCAAGTTCTCCCACCTAAGAGATGAGAGAAGTCTCCAATTTTCATCATAGGTATACCTCAACTATGAGAGACAAAATGAGAAAAAAAAAAATCCAGAAAATCCCATTGAAGGATTTTTAATGAATTAATTGGTAAATTCCTCGGTAAAATAAGTATTTGGTCACCTACAAACAAGCAAGATTTCTGGCTCTCACAGACCTGTAACTTCTTCTTTAAGAGGCTCCTCTGTCCTCCACTCGTTACCTGTATTAATGGCACCTGTTTGAACTCGTTATCAGTATAAAAGACACCTGTCCACAACCTCAAACAGTCGGACTCCAAACTCCACTATGGCCAAGACCAAAGAGCTGTCAAAGGACACCAAGAAACAAAATTGTAGACCTGCACCAGGCTGGGAAGATTGAATCTGCACTAGGTAAGCAGCTTGGTGTGAAGAAATCAACTGTGGGAGCAATTATTAGAAAATGGAAGACATACAAGACCACTGATAATCTCCCTCGATATGGGGCTTCACACAAGATCTCACCCCGTGGGGTCAAAATGGTCACGAGAACGGTGAGCAAAAATCCCAGAACCACATGGGGGGGACCTAGTGAATGACCTGCAGAGAGCTGGGACCAAAGTAACAAAGGCTACCATCGGTAACACACTACACCGCCAGGGACTCAAATCCTGCAGTGCCAGATGTGTCCCCCTGCTTAAGCCAGTACATGTCCAGGCCCGTCTGAAGTTTGCTAAAGACCATTTGGATGATCCAGAAGAGGATTGGGAGAATGTCATATGGTCAGATGAAACCAAAATAGAACTTTTTGGTAAAAACTCAACTTGTCGTGTTTGGAGGAGAAAGAATGCTGAGTTGCATCCAAAGAACACCATACCTACTGTGAAGCATGGGGGAGGAAACATCATACTTTGGGGCTGTTTTTCTGCAAAGGGACCAGGACGACTGATCCATGTAAAGGAAAGAATGAACGGGGCCATGTATCTTGAGATTTTGAGTGAAAACCTCCTTCCATCAGCAAGGGCATTGAAGATGAAACGTGGCTGGGTCTTTCAGCATGACAATGATCCCAAACACACCACCTGGGCAACGAAGGAGTGGCTTCGTAAGAAGCATTTCAAGGTCCTGGAGTGGCCTAGCCAGTCTCCAGATCTCAACCCCATAGAAAATCTTTGGAGGGAGTTGAAAGTCCATGTTGCCCAGCGACAGCCCCAAAACATCACTGCTCTAGAGGAGATCTGCATGGAGGAATGGGACAAAATACCAGCAACAGTGTGTGAAAACCTTGTGAAGACTTACAGAAAATGTTTGACCTCTGTCATTGCCAACAAAGGGTATATAACAAAGTACTGAGATGAACTTTTGGGATTGACCAAATACTTATTTTATCGAGGAACTTACCAATTAATTCATTAAAAATCCTTCAATGTGATTTTCTGGATTTTTTTTTTTCTTATTTTGTCTCTCATAGTTGAGGTATACCTATGATGAAAATTGGAGACCTCTCTCATCTTTTACGTGGGAGAACTAGCACAATTGGTGGCTGACTAAATAATTTTTTGCCCTATGGCTGTGTTGTGAGACATGTATATGTTGGACACTGCATATGTGATTTAACCTCACGATGAAGGAGAGCCAGCCTCCTGCGGTGCGGAGCCACAGAGCCTGGACCCCCTGCGGAGGACAGGGGACAGAAGACTTCCTGACCACTGAGGCTCGAGAGGAGAGAAGGGGGAGTTATGTAAATAAAAGGCTAATGAATGTGAATAAAGAGACTTTGATATAGATGTGTGATTTCCCCCGCGAGGGAAATGGTTTGATGTGAGAATGTTTAAATGAGAGAACTTTGGTGTGTTCAGTCTCTTGGTTCGCTGCTCAAGAATAAGAGCAGACAGTGGAATGATTTCTTGAATAAACTGGAATGGAAGACAATTCGGTTTCGTTATTCAAGTCTCCCCACATTGGTGACTGACGACGTTGAGAATGAACGAAGAAATTCTCAGGGTCCCGGACTCACAGCGCTCAGAGCTGGCGGGCGCAGTGGCCGTTAAGCTGCCTGATTTCTGGCAGGATAACCCACGGTCGTGGTTTCTGCAAGCAGAGTCGCAGTTCGCGCTCGCAGGAGTAACGGTGGATGACACTAAGTTCCACCATGTCATCGCTAAACTGGACAACAGCACAGCTCGGTGCGTGCAAAGCTTGGTGGAGCAGCCACCCGCGACCGACAGGTACGGCAAGCTGAAATCCACCCTCATCAAGTTTTTCACCCCCTCGGCTGAAGTGAGGGCGAGGAGGATCCTGTCTTTGCTAGACCAAGGTGGACACAGGCCGAGCGCCCTGATGGAGGAGATGATACAGCTGAGAGGTTTGGACAACGATGATTTCATTTTTCAGTTCATCTTCCTCTCCAACCTCCCGGCGCATGCGAGAAGCACGCTGGCCGGCAAAAAGTGTCATACCCTGGAGGAGTTCCGGGAGCTGGCCCAGGAGGCAGATGGGATCCTGGACGCTTGCGGCGGGCAAGCAACCACAGCAGCGACCCGAGACAGCGGGGAGCCAGAGGCGGCAGAACCAGACTGGCCGACGACGGCGGCAACACGACCGCGACGAGGGGGAGCCAATAGCCCGGCGGCAGAAGCGCGGGCACGACACAGCGGAGGAGAAGATCTGTGCTTTTACCATCGGAGGTTCGCAGAGAAGGCACGCAGGTGTGTGCCGCCCTGCATCTTCAGGAGTTCGGGAAACGGCAAGACCGGGGGTCGCTAGCAGCTTCGACCCTCGGAGAACGCAACAAGCTGCTCTACATCACGGATGCGCGCTCCGGACGAGTGTTCCTCATTGACACCGGAGCACAAGTGAGCTTCATCACCCCAACATACGCGGACCGGGTGGCTGGACCCCACGGTAACGGAGCTACAGCGGCAAATGGCTCGAACATCAACACCTACGGGAGAAGGACCTTGCCTTTGTGCTTACATGGCCGCACATATGAATGGACTTTTGTAATAGCGGCGGTGAGTTTCAACATGTTGGGCGCGGATTTTTTGTGTTCACACAATCTGTTAGTTGATCTTGCTAATAGACGGCTGGTAAATGCACTCTCTTTTTACTCTCTCCCCTGTTCAGCTCGAGTGTCCCCGCCACCAGTACAGACCCACGTCGCTACAGCAGGTGGTAAGTTTCACACACTCCTCACCCAATTTCCAGCGCTCACTGTGCCCACTTTTTCAGCGACGGTCGCGAAGCACGGGGTGAAACACTTTATCCCCACTTCTGGTCCTCCCGTGTTTGCAAAAGCTCGGCGCTTGGATGCAGTTAAGCTCGCCATTGCGCGCGAGGAGTTCGCCAGCCTGGAGAGGCTGGGCATCGTTCGTAGGTCGAAGAGCCCGTGGGCTTCGCCGCTGCACATGGTACCGAAAGCCGATGGCTCCTGGAGACCGTGCGGGGATTACCGCAGGCTAAACAACGCTACGGCGCACGATCGTTATCCCATCCCGCACATTCAGGATTTTTCGGTGCACCTGGCGGGGGCGCGCATTTTTTCAAAGATTGATCTAGTTCGCGGCTATCACCAAGTCCCGGTCCAACCGGAGGACATTCCTAAAACAGCGGTAATAACCCCGTTCGGACTTTTCGAATTTTTACGCATGCCGTTTGGTCTCAAAGGGGCGGCGCAAACATTTCAGCGGATGATGGATGCCGTGTTACGCGATCTCCCTTTCGTGTTTGTGTACCTCGACGACATTTTGGTCGCGAGTACTTCAGAGGACGAACACGAAACGCACCTCACAGCAGTTTTTAGGAGGCTGGGAGAGCACGGCTTAATAGTTAACCCAGCCAAGTGCCAGTTCGGCGTCGAGCGGATCGATTTTTTGGGTCACCGCGTCTCCCCGGAGGGAGCGGTTCCGTTACCAGAGAAAGTACGCGCGGTAGCGGATTTTCCCCGTCCACAAACGGTCAAATCACTACAGGAATTCTTGGGGATGGTGAATTTTTATAACCGATTCCTGCCCCACGCAGCTCAAATCATGCAACCGTTATATGCCGCGCTCAAAAAACAAAAGCCGACCCAGGCGGTCGAATGGTCCCCGGAGCGGGAGCGCGCGTTCACAGAGGTTAAAAAAGCCTTGGCTGACGCTACGCTCCTGGCCCACCCAGACCCTGCAGCACGTATCGCGCTGACGACAGACGCTTCAGATTTAGCCATAGGGGCCGTTATTGAGCAACAGGTAGCCGGAGTTTGGCAGCCTTTGGCTTTCTTTAGCAAATCTTTAAGCGCGGCTGAACGAAAATACAGCGCGTTTGACAGAGAACTGTTGGCGCTGCATTTGGCTATTCGTCATTTCCAGTTCTGGCTGGAAGGACGGTGCTTCACCGCTTATGTGGACCACAAGCCGCTCACATACGCCATGGCCAAAATTTCAGATCCGTGGTCCGGCAGGCAGCAGAGGCAGCTGGCCGCAATCTCGGAATTTACCACTGACATTAGGCACGTCGCGGGCAAATTCAATGTAGTAGCGGATTGTCTCTCACGCGCGTTCACGACCCCAACACGCGCAGAGGCAGAACGGGCCACCGTGACCGCGCCGCAGGAGAGCGGCACGGTGGCGCGCGCAGCCCCGGTGCACGTGGGTATAGATTACGCAGCCATGGCAGCGGACCAGGGGGCGGACGCAGACGTGCGCGCGCTCCAGTCTGGACCAACAGGGTTGAGGCTGGAGAGCAAGTGTTTACAAACCGGTAGGCCCCCCCTGATCTGCGACATGTCGACGGGGCGCCCGCGTCCGGTGGTTCCGGCCACGTGGCGCCGCCGTGTTTTTGACTCGGTCCACTCACTGGCGCACCCGGGGGTGCGCGCGTCGGTGAAACTAGTGGCGGAAAAGTTTGTTTGGCCGTGCCTGCGCAAGCACGTGAAGGAATGGGCAAAAACCTGCATTTCCTGTCAACGGGCTAAAATTCACAGGCACACAAGAGCCCCGTTAGAACCGTTCCGCATTCTGGCCAGAAGGTTCGACCATGTGCACGTCGACCTTGTGGGCCCCCTACCGGCATCACAGGGGTTCACGTATCTTTTGACAATGGTGGACCGCACCACACGTTGGCCGGAAGTGGTCCCACTTGCGACGACCACGGCCGCGGAGGTGGCTCGCGTTTTTTTAACGGCTTGGGTGGCGCGCTTCGGGGTTCCGTCGGACATTACGTCCGATAGAGGACCGCAATTCATCTCTGAGCTGTGGTCAGCGATGGCCAACGGCTTAGGAGCCAAAATTCACCGCACTACGGCTTACCACCCTCAGGCTAATGGTTTATGCGAGCGTTTTCATAGGTCTTTGAAGGCAGCACTCAGAGCGTCGCTCACGGATGCAGATTGGGTAAATAAACTTCCATGGGTTTTATTAGGGTTGCGTTCTGCGCCTAAAGAGGACTTAGACGCCTCCCCAGCGGAGCTGGTATTCGCACAAACTCTGAGGCTGCCGGGCGAGTTTTTACCAGAGCACCCAGAGCCCCCACCTCTCTCTGCTCTGGGACCGTTAGTCGGCACGGGGGCAGACACGCTCCCGGGTCCGGTTCATCACGCTTTTCCACGAGTTTTCGTCCCCAAGGCTTTGAAAAATGCCGATTTCGTTTTTGTCAGGCGCGAAGCCCTTAAAGCAACGCTCAAACCACCTTACGAAGGGCCATTTCGAGTGCTGGAGGCAGGTGATAAGCAATTTGTGCTAGATTTTGGAGACAGAAAAGAGACAGTCAGTATTGACAGACTAAAACCTGCTTTTGTCATGAAGGACGTGTCTGTACCGGTCGCGGTGGCGCCTCGACGAGGCAGGCCCCCGCAGAGGGCAATTAATCACTCTCTTCCTCAGTCAACAGACCCGAAGCAGAACAGCACCGCAGGCAAGGCGGGGCCAACGCACAGCAGATTCGGCAGACGGCTGAAGCCCAAGCGGCGCACAGACTGAATGTTGGTGTTGATTATTCAGTAGTGAGTAAGGTGCTATTAAATTTTGGGAATTAGTCTGTTCTTCATCGTTTGGGGGGGGTTATATGGCTGTGTTGTGAGACATGTATATGTTGGACACTGCATATGTGATTTAACCTCACGATGAAGGAGAGCCAGCCTCCTGCGGTGCGGAGCCACAGAGCCTGGACCCCCTGCGGAGGACAGGGGACAGAAGACTTCCTGACCACTGAGGCTCGAGAGGAGAGAAGGGGGAGTTATGTAAATAAAAGGCTAATGAATGTGAATAAAGAGACTTTGATATAGATGTGTGATTTCCCCCGCGAGGGAAATGGTTTGATGTGAGAATGTTTAAATGAGAGAACTTTGGTGTGTTCAGTCTCTTGGTTCGCTGCTCAAGAATAAGAGCAGACAGTGGAATGATTTCTTGAATAAACTGGAATGGAAGACAATTCGGTTTCGTTATTCAAGTCTCCCCACAGCCCCACTGTATACCCAGCTAGACAATGCATGCATGGCACATTAGCATCACAGTACAGCAGGAAAGCATGGGACATTTACATGAGAGTCACGCATATCAAAAGCAGGATTATTGGCAGGAAGGAGAGGCTGCCTAATGATATCAGTCCATAGATCTCACTGTTATGCTAATTGCTCCAGCTGAGCGCTCTGCTTGTCTGTAGGCTGTGGGGGTCACCCACAATAGCATCACTTTCACAGTTAACACAAAAGGGTAATTATATTCTGTCTTGTTATTAAAACACTGCGTGAGTCCAACTGTAGCTTTTTAACGTCACTTTTTATTGAACCACGTCAACCTCGCTGCTAGTCTGTGTCTCTCCCGCCAGTCGCCTACCTGACATCATTACTGCGCGACTTTGTAGTTCTTTTCCAAGTAACTCATTACACCACATCTCCCCTTTCTAGTATCAATGGGTAGACTGCCATTGATTCAACAGACCTTTGAGGATTATTCTGCCTCTGTAGCTGGAAGATCTGGTCCTATCTAATGCCATTCACACACACAACAGACACACTGCAGTTTTCCCTTAGCACTGAACAATATGTGCAAAATCAAATACAATACTTCCATCCTAAACCCTGTACTGTTCTTTCCTCACTCTAAACTCTGAACTTGAACATTTACATAGAAAAGAGTGCAAAATCAGAAAAACAGTGCAATACATTTGAAACCTTTTTTCCACTATTATTTTCAAATATTCAATATTCAGAAATGTTTATAAGTCCAACCGGGTTGGTTTTACAACCGCTCTCCCAGACCTGATTCTAGGAGTAGGAGTAGGTGGTGGCTCAGGAACATTCTGCTGTGATGATGTTGCTGCAGGTTATTCTACTGAAGATTGTTCTGGAACACCTTGCGGGAACTGCTCAGCTGCAGCACTGTTGCTCTGCTCTGATGAGGAGTTCCAGGGGATGAGATGATGACGGTTTCGCCTGATGGTCCCATGGGGTCCCTCCACCAGATAAGAGCGCGGTGTGGTGTGATTTCCAATCACAGCTCCTGCTGCTCCTTGATCTGTGACCCACACGTCCTGTCCTGGAATGAGTCTATTGAGATGCCTTCCACGGTGTCTCAGGTTGTAGCGTTGGGCATCTTTCGTTTTCCTCTTCACTTCTTTCAGCATAATTCATGCAACAGTTCCTTGACGTGTTTGATCATAGCCGACGAGATAGTGTGTTAGTAGATCGTCTTCTCTGTCTTCAGCAGGGAGGTCGGTCAGCTGCAGACTACTCGATCGACTTCCGGGTCATCGCAGAGGAGGTTGGCTGGGATGAGCCCTCGCTCTGTGGCATCTTCCTCCGCAGTCTGAACTCTGGTCTGAGGGATGAGCTGGCTGGTCGCGATATTCCGGGGAGGCTTTCAGGGCTGATATCGCTAGCGATTAGTTTGGATAACAGGCTTCGCGAGCGTTCTTCAGAGCGGAAGTTTGCTTCATGCTCGTGGGGAGGCTCGTCTCGCCTGTCCCAAGCTCGCCCCCTGGCGTCGCCACCGCCAGACTCCTCCGAGAAGTCGGAGGCGAAGGCGGTGGTCCGGTCAAAGCTCCATCTAGCGGAGAAACAACGCCGCCGGGAGTTGGGCCTCTGCATGTATTTTGCGGAGGCAGTCAACACTCTGTGGAGCATTGTCCAGGGAGGCCGGTTAGGGGTCCGCGAATCACTGTAGGGGGCCTTGCAGATTCTAACCGGTCGAGTCCCCTCACTCAATTGACGCTGCCCATCCGTTTCTGTCATAACTCCACTGGGCACCTCACTCATGCACTGGTGGATTCAGGCGCGGAGGGAAGCTTTATTTCACAGAGCCTGGCAACCCGATTGGGCATCCGTTGCTATACCCTCAAGACTCCTCTCGCCCTAGTTAATCTCTCCCGTGTTTCCCTGGGAAAGGTAACACACCAGACCATCCCCGTCCCTGTTATTATTTCTGGAAACCATCGGGAGGAGATCACCTTTTTCGTCCTACCAAACTCAGTATCTCCCGTCATCCTCGGATACCCATGGCTCCGCCTCCACAGCCCTGTCCTGGACTGGAGGTCTGGCAGAGTGTCCGCCTGGAGCTCCTTCTGTATGAGCACCTGCCTCCAATCCGCTGCCTGCGCCCCGTCCTCGCCTTCAACTCCCAAGGACGCCGCGCCTCCGGATCTCACCCTGGTGCCATCGGAGTTCCACGACCTGGGTATGGTATTCAGCAAATCCAAGGCGATGTCTCTTCTTCCACACAGGCCCTACGACAGTGCTATAAACATCCGCCAGGGGGCACCCTTACCCTCTGGGCGACTCTACAGCTTGTCTGCGCCGGAGAAGGAGGCTATGAATTCGTATCTTAAGGAATCGCTGAGTGCTGGTATCATCCGTCCCTCGTCATCACCATTAGGCGCTGGGTTCTTCTTCGTGGGCAAGAAGGAGGGCACCGCTACACCTTGCCCCTAATGGACACCGCCTTCCACTCCCTCCAGGGGGCGACTTGGTTCACCAAGCTGGATCTTCACAGCGCATACCACCTTGTCCGGATCCGGGAGGGAGACGAGTGGAAGACAGCCTTCCGTACCCCGAACAGCCATTTCGAGTACCTGGTTATGCCGTTCAGGTTGACCAACGCTCCAGCCGTCTTTCAGCGCCTTATAAATGACGTCCTCCGGGACTTCATCGGCCTGTTCGTGTTCGTCTACCTGGATGACATCCTCATCTTCTCCAGATCCAGGGACGAGCACCGGGTCCATGTGAGGCGGGTCCTCCAGAGGCTGCTGGAGAACCGGTTGTATGTCAAGGCTGAGAAGTGTGAGTTTTATGCTAAGACTACGTCCTTCCTCGGGTTCGTCATCTCCCATGACCAGGTGCTCCCGGACCCAGCTAAGGTGAAAGCGGTGGTGGAATGGCCCACTCTTACGTCTAGGAAACAGGTACAGCAGTTTATTGGGTTTGCCAACTTCTACCGCCGCTTTGTCCCGAACTTTGGTACCATCGTCGGCCCTCTGACCCGCCTCACGTCTCCTAAAGTCCCGTTCCGGTGGACTGAAGAAGCCGCAGCTGCTTTCCAGGCGCTGAAGGCAGAGTTCTCCTCCTCCCGGGTCCTCAGCCAAGTCGATCCCTCGCTGCAATGCATCGTGGAGGTGGACGCTTTGGACACGGGGGTGGGGGCGGTGTTAGCGGTCTCCTGACGACGGGATCAAACGGCCCTGCGCCTTCTTCTCTCGACGCTTGTCCCCAGTGGAACGGAATTACGACGTGGGGGACAGAGAGCTCCTCGCCATCAAGCTCGCGCTGCAGGAGTGGCATCACTGGCTAGAGGGGGCGGCCCTGCCGTTCGTGGTTCTCACTGACCACAAGAACTTGGAGTATTTAAGATCTGCCAAGCGTCTGAACGCCCGCCAGGCGCGCTGGTCCTTGTTCTTCGCCAGGTTCTGCTTCAACATCACCTTCAGGCTCGGCTCCAAGAACGGCCTGCCTGACGCCCTCTCTAGGCAATTTGTCCCTGAGGCGTCTGAGGACGCAGCCCACACCATCTTGCCCAGGTCGTGCATCGTGCGAGCCGTCACTTGGGACATCAAGAGTAAGATCCGGAAGGCAC
This sequence comes from Pholidichthys leucotaenia, assembly GCA_020510985.1. Lineage (NCBI taxonomy): Eukaryota > Metazoa > Chordata > Actinopteri > Cichliformes > Pholidichthyidae > Pholidichthys > Pholidichthys leucotaenia. The sequence goes on from CM035843.1 coordinate 425,133,206, forward strand.
AGGAATCGGAACCAGACCCTGGCGGCGGACCGGAGGGGAGGCTTTTTGTGCCGTCCACGGTCCGGGGGGAGGTTATCCACTGGCTGCACACATCTAAGCTCACCTGCCCACCCTGGGTCCTCTCGGATGATTGACCTTCTTCTACGACCCTTCTGGTGGCCGGGCCTGCGGAAGGACGCTGCCCGCTACGTCCGGGCCTGCCCCGTCTGCGCCACCAGCAAATCAGGAAATGCCCCTCCAGCGGGTTTGCTCCAGCCTCTGCCCGTCCCTGGCAGACCCTGGTCGCATATCGCCCTGGATTTTGTCACCGGTCTCCCGGTCTCTAACACCTTCGACACAGTCCTGACCATTGTTGATCGTTTTTCCAAGGCCGCCCACTTCATCCCATTACGAGGGCTTCCATCTGCCTTGGAGACAGCGGACCTCCTTATTCAGCATGTGGTGAGGCTGCACGGGATTCCGGTGGACGTGGTCTTGGACCGGGGCCCCCAGTTTTCCTCAGAGGTTTGGAGATCCTTCTGCAACGCCCTGGGAGCCAAGGTAAGCCTCTCCTCCGGCCATCACCCCCAAACCAACGGGCAGTGTGAGCGGACCAATCAGGAGCTGGAGGCTGCGCTCCGCTGCGTCACTTCATCCAAGCCTGCGTCCTGGAGCAACCATCTCGCCTGGGTTGAGTACGCCCATAACACCGCCCGCTCTTCTGCCACTGGGATGTCCCCTTTTAAGGCGTCCCTGGGCTACGACCCCCCTTTGTTCCCTACGCAGGAGAGTGAGGTAACTGTCCCCTCAGTTCGGGCGCACCTCAGGCGGTGCCGCTCCATTTGGGCGTTGGCGCGCAATGCGCTTTTACGCACGGCGGAGCGCAACAAATCTACGGCGGACCGGCACAGGAGACCTGCCCCAGCCTACCAGGTTGGCCAGCGTGTCTACGTGTCTACCCAGGACGTCGTTTTGAAGGGTGAGAGGAGGAAGCTGGCACAGCGTTTCATGGGCCCATACCCCATTACCAGGATTATAAACCCGGTGGCTGTGCGTGTGGTTATTCCCCCCTCCCTCCACATTCATCCCACCTTCCACGTATCCAAGGTGAAGCTGGCAGTCTCCGATCCCCTTTGCCCTCCTCCTGCTGCGCAGCCCACGCCCCGGATGATTGATGGTCATCCGGCCTGGCCTGTCTCTTCCATCCTGGACTCCCGGCGCCGGAGTCGCGGGTTGCAGTACTTGGTGGACTGGGAGGGCTATGGACCTGAACATCAGCAATGGGTACCCTCGTCGTTTGTGTTGGGTCCATTCCTCATTACTGAGTTTCACCGAGCGCACCCGGAGAAACCATCGCCAGGAGGCGCTGCTAGAGGGGGGAGTACTGTCACGCCTCGCCGCTCATCAGCGGCGCCAGCTGCACACACACCTGCGCCTCATCAGCGGCGAGGGATTTAAGCCACCTCGCCCTGGGCTTCGGCCTGAAGCCGTCTGATCACATCGGCTACTCTTGCTGCAAGGAACTCCCTTCTACTAAGCAAGATCGCAGTAAGCATCCTTACCTTCTTCTTCCAGTTCTCCTCCCCTGTGCACAGGTGGATTCCCCGGCGGCGGACAACATTCTCCAGCCGTCATCTCCTCGCTGTTGCATCAGGCGCACCAGGTCGCTGTCTACCGGGCTACGCCCTTGCTACGCCAGCCACCTGTCCAAACCAAGTAAGCCAACTATCATTGCTACAATCTCCTGTATTGGTGTGGTGCCCGTTACCCTTCTCCCTCTGCTTCTCCCATAGGGTTGTCCGGCTGAACGGCCTCCTGCCCCCGTGCCTGACGCAGACGCCACCACCAATACATCCTCACATCACAGACACGCAACCACACACACACTTGTTGTTCAATAAACTGTTAAACCTATTCTGAGCCTGCGTGTGTGTCTCCTGAGCCGTGCACTATGTCAGTATGCAGGCGAGCATCATGCTCTTCTTGCGTACGACCCCACACCAGCATGTCGTCAATGTGACAAAGCACGCCTTCGAGCCCTTCTGTGACCTCTGTCACCATTCTGTTCTGGAAGTGTTCAGGGGCGGACGCAATGCCGAAAGGTAGCCGTTTGAAATAATAGCATCCGAAGGGCGTGATGAACGTTGTCAGTTTGGCTGAATCTTCTGTCAGTGGGATTTGCCAAAACCCCATATTTGCATCCAGCTTACTAAATATTTTGGCTCCAGCCAGCCTCCCAACTGTTTCCTCTACTGATGGTAGGATGAACTTCTCTCTACACACGGACTCATTGAGGTTAGTGAGGTCAACACATATTCGCACAGGATCCATCTTGTTCTTTCTGGGCACTACCACGATGCCAGCACACCAGTCTGTAGGCTCCTCAATTCTGCATATCACCCCGAGGCTTTCCATGTGGGACAGCTCTTGCTTGACTTTGTCCATTAGTGGCAATGGGATCCTCCTTGGTGTCCTTAGTGAAAATGGTTTGGCACCTGGTTTGAGCTTGATGGCATATGCCTGGTGCACCTCACCTAGTCCGCTGAATAATTCTGGATAGTATAGTGACACTGCCAAGCCGTGCAACAAGCCCTAGCCTGCAGCTCACAGATCTCACCAGCAGGGCAGTGTGCACATAATGGACAACATACACCTCCTCCATCTCCTCTTTCCCACCAATTCTCAGCAACAGCTTGGCAACACCCACAACATCAAGAGGCCTCCTCCCCGGTCCCAGGAGTGGCTTAGGTGGTTTGTGGAGCGCAGGTGGGTTTTCTCTGAATATTTTCTGGAACACAGCATGTGGCAAAACTGTGATATCGGCACCCGTGTCAATTTTGAACGTCACGCTGCTGTCATGAGTGTCAATGTTGACCATCCAAGGATCACCGTCTGTTGTAACACTGCCGAGGAAGATGGCATCCTCATCCTCTTCCACCTCAAGTACAGATTTTAAGGCCTTGCACACACGTTTATAGTGACCCCTTCTCCCACAAGCATGACAGTTCACTTCATTTGCAGGACACTCCCGTTTTGAATGTGATGGAGAGCTGCCACATGTATGACATTTTGACTGTGTCCCCTTTTCCTTGCTATTCTGAGTACTGTGCGGTTTGTGAGCACGCTGAGGTTTGTTTTTAGCAGGCTTGCTACTTCCCTTGAACACTCTTTCAACAGACATTGCTTCACATGCTCGTTCTGGTGTCTCCTCTCAGAGAAGCTTGCTGATTTTTCACCTCCTCACTCTGCCGTGCCATCCTGATTGCTTTCTCCAAAGTCAGCTCTGCATCTAGCTGCATGTGTTCAGACAGCCTCTTGTCTAACAGACCAACGACGAGTCTGTCCCGAAGTAGCTCATCATGCAGCACACCGTAATTGCAATGTTTAGCCAGCGCATGTAGTGCAGTGACAAAAGAATCTACGGTCTCATTTTCTTGCTGTTTTTGCAGGTTGAATTTGGCACGCTCATAAATTACATTCTTTTCAACCACAAAGAAGCCTTGAAAGCCGTCACACACTGCTTCATACGAGCTGCACTGAGCATCCGTCAGAGCCAGCCCACGTAAAACATCATCCGCCTCGTCCCCCATGCAATATATTAAAGTATAAACTTGATTCTGTTCAGAGCTTGCATTCAGATTACTTGCCAGGCGAAATCTGTCAAATCTCCGGATCCATTTGGCCCACTCCTGTGGCTTAGAAAAGTCGAAGGGCTCCGGTGGCTGGATGTTAAATGTAGCGCACGGACTCGCTGCCACAGCGGCTCCTGGAGCGGTTGCTATCCCTCCGTTTGCGTCTCCATCTTCACTCATCGTGTCCGCAAACTCTCCTCTCTTCCTCCGTGGTGTACAACCGATCCTTTTTTGTTTCCGGGCTTACCTCTCTACCTTAACTACAGGACTTCTGACACCATGTCATGTTATTAAAACACTGCGTGAGTCCAACTGTAGCTTTTAACATCACTTTTATTGAACCATGTCAACCTCGCTGCTAGTCTGTGTCTCTCCCGCCAGTCGCCTACTTGACGTCATCATTGCGCGACTGTGTAGTTCTTTTCCAAGTAACTCAGTTACACCACATATTCAATCAAATCTGAGCCATAATATTGTAACGTCGGGGGCTGTGTTGAGGAGGCGGGGATTCTCCCGGCATGCTTGCTCCGCAGAGGATTGAAAGAGTGTTATTATTCGTGTGTTCTAAGTGTTATTGCTGTGCCATTATAATTGCGTTATAATGGCACAGCAGCATTTTAAGACCAGTTAGCATAGTGATTGATCATGTGTTGTGTCACCATAAGTGAGACGGGGGTCTGTGGGAATGACCTCCCCTAGGTTCTGTGTTGTGTGGGGTGGATAAATAAAGCCTGTTTCGTCACAATCGTCTCTCCTTTCTTGTGTGAACCCTCACAACATCACGATATATTCAGAGGCGGACTTACCATTAGGGAAAGGTAGGCGACTGCCTTAGGCCCCGATCTACTAGGAGCCCATATATATATATATATATATATATATATATATATACTGTATATATATATATATATTTACGTTTAGCATATTTAACATGATGTCCAACAAACTAAAGAAACACCAGTGTTTACATAAACGGCAAATCAAATCACGAATGTAACGTCCTCCCCCCTTCTCTTCACACTGTTGGACTCTTCCATGTTGTCTGTGAGACATGCGTGTATTGTTGTTTACACTGTAAACAAACCGTACAGCGACAAAATGAAACGAAGTTATCCGAGCGGTGCAGAGAAATGGTGAAAAAGGGAAAAGCAGGGAAATTTTTGTTTATCAAAACAATCTTTTTCACTTCAACCTGAAAGGAGACTCGTCCTCCTGAAGAGCAGCAGAGAGCAACGCTGCTTGTATGAGCACACATGATGCTAATGACGAGCACCTGCTGTTAATGAGGAGGCAGCGGTGATGCCGGTTGTTAACTACAGGTAAACAACAAAATTTTGTTACTATTTTTTCAATTGCAAGATTTGCAGAGGCCAAGGCTCACAAGGTTACTGTAAATTTAGATATTGTGGAGAAAGGAAGCAGGCGAAGCAACGAGCTAGACGACACATGAACTTTATTCCATCTCCAGCATACAGTACAGTAAAAAGAGCTCCTGAGTCTCTATGCATTCCTCTTTTATACCTTTACTTCCATGCATTGAGAACCAGAACTTCCGACCATAATACACTGGAACAAAGACCTGTGTGGCACATTAACATAACATAATGCCGGCCCCGCTGCTCACACCCTTCTCTCTTCCAGTGGCTCCGGTGGTTCCTCCTCTCCCCGGGGGGGGGGGGGGGGGGGGGGTATATAGTCCATACTGTCCCGTTTGAGACCCCTTGGTGGCACTTCCTCTGCTGGTCCATTGTTCCCCCTTATCCCAGCTGCCTTCTCTGGGTGGACAATCCCCCACCCATGCCACCACACAGCCCCCTTCCCCCCTGAACACCCAGAAAGGGTACTAACCTCCCAATCCTTTGGGCTTGAGCCGGTGCCCATATAGGCTGTAGTGGGAGGTTGCCAATCCAGTGGGAGCACCCTGCTGGCAAGGTGTACAGGAGGGCACGTCAGTCTGTGGACGGAAAAAGGGAGGGGGCGAAAACACATCAGCTTCACGTGCGCAGGTCCCTGCCAAGGGAACACCAACTTGCGGAGCCACCAACTTGCAGAGCCACCAACGGTGGACGTCCACACCAGGGAGCTTGGGCCAACACCACCTGCTCGTCTGCCAACACAAAAGCGGGCTTCAGCCTGTCGATGCAGACGGTCTCCCTATACCCCCCCCCCCAAGTCTAACACAAAATGTTTCACCCCAGGTTCCAACACCCTGAACGGTCCATCGTACAGTGGGCACAGCAGGGTCTGATGCGCATCATGCCTGACAAAAGCAAAGCTGGCATTCTGCAAACTCTTGGGGACAAAAGTGTGGGGAAAACAATGGTGGGCTGGGCCTAGTACGTTAAAAGTCTCCGTACTGTGCAAAGCACAGGCGGATCAGCCTCGGGCGCAGGGTTTTCCGGTAAAAACTCTCCGGTTATCCTCAGCGGCTGAGAAAAAACAAGCTCTGCCGGGTAGGCTGCCAAATCCTCCTTAGGTGCAGAGCGCAACCCTAAAAGAACCCAGGGCAGGTGGTCGGCCCAATTTGTGTCCGTGAGCAAAGCTCTGAGCCCTGCTTTAAGTGACCTATGAAAACACTTGCATAACCCGTTAGCTTGGGGGTTGTATGCAGTAGTGCAGTGAATTTTGACCCCCAGGCTCTGGGCCATCACGGACCAGAGTTCCAAAACGAATTGTGGACCCCTGTCAGAAGTGATGTCTGACAGGGATCTGAACCGTGCAACCCAAGCTGACAAAAAACAAGCCACTTCTGCGGACATGGTCGAAGCCAGCGGGACCTCTTCAGGCCAACGCGTGGTGTGGTCCACGATTGTTTAAAGGTGCGTGAAACCTTGTGACTGTGGGAGGGGTCCCACCAAATCCACTTGGACGTGGTCGAACCTCCCTCCGGGATTTGGAATGGCTTGAGGGGGCTCTGGTGTGCTTGTGCACTTTGGCCTGCTGGCACGTGATGCAAGCTGCAGCCCACTCCTTCATGTCCTTCTGCAAGCGCGGCCAGATGAATTTTGACCCCCCCCCCCAATAGCTTCACCGAAGTGCACGCTCCCAGATGCAAAAGGGAGTGGACTGACTCAAAAACGCGACGGCGTCAAGAGCTCAGAACTACTGGGCACAGGCGGCCGGTGGAGATGTTGCAGAGCAAGAGAGGGCACCCTTCTTGCACCACCCTGCTCTCCAGCCTTAACTCAGTAAGTGCAGACTGGAGTGCACTGGAGTCCGTGTCCCCGGCTTGCTCACAACCATCGCAGGGAAATCTTTTCCCATGTAGACCGAGGAGACTAACGCACATGACAGACAATCAGCCTCGATGTTTTAGCTTACCGGCCACGTGTTGAATGTTGGTCGTAAACTCCGAGATTGCGGCTAAATGCCGTTGCTGCCGGGCCAATCACAGTTCCGAGACCTTGGACATCGCATATGTCAGTGACTTATGTTCCACAAATGCGGTGAACTCGCGCCCTTCTTGCCAAAACTGGAAATGGTGTGTCGCCAGGTGTAGAACCAACAACTCTCTGTCAAACGAGCTGTATTTGCGTTCATTGTCGCGCAAAGTCCAACTGAAAAACGCAAGCGGCTGCCACGAACTGGAGACATACTGCTCTACCACTGCTCCTATGGCAACAACAGATGCGTCCGTAGTGAGTGCTATGTGTGCCGACGGATCCGGATGAGCTAGCAATGCGGCATCCGCAAGCGCTGTTTTGGCATTCGTGAAACCTGGATTCGCTCGGGAGTCCAGTCGACGTTTCCCGCGGGCTTCTTTTTTTTCAGCACGGCATACAACAGCTGCACCAGCTGGGCTGCCCGGGGAAGGAAACAGCTATAAAAATTGACCATCCCCAATAACTCCTGCAGGGCCCTCACGGTCTGCGGACACGGAAAGTCTGACACGGCGAACACCTTATCTGGTAGCGGAATCGTGCCCTCCGGCAAAATGCGGTGGCCCAAAAAATCAATCACAGGCACACCGAACTGGCACTTTGCCGGGTTCACTATCAGCCCGTGCACTTCCAACCTCTGGAAAACCATCTTGAGATGGGCGATGTGCTCCTCTTTGGATGTGCTAGCTACCAGAATGTCATCTAAATAGATGAAAAAAATTTTTTTATTTTTTTTTATTACTTATTTTGTACCCGTAGGTAGATTTGTTTTGCAGTCTGGTGACAAGCCACCAGCTGCCGGTCACTGCCTGCGCAAGCGCCCCTTAACTCCCTAAGGGAGCTAAATGATGGACAAGTCGCAAAGCACTGCGTCCATCATCCTCTGGAAAGTCTGCGCCATACCTTTTAATCCGAACGGCATGCATAAAAACTCGAAAAGACCAAACGGAGTTATTATCACTGTTATGAATGAATGAATGAATCTTTATTTTTGGATAGATTAAAAGTAAAGATTAAAAGAAACAAACAGAATAATATAACAAAGGGGAAAAAAATCTTACAAGGTCAAATTAAACAATAACTCCTCTGATTATACAGTTCAATATAAGTTATCCGAAATGGGTAATGGCTGAAGCCACAGCTTGCCCACCCATATTCCATCCAAGAATTCAAAAGAAAAACAAAACAAGAGCGATTACAATTCAGAACAAAGCTAAGACAAAACGTGACAAAAAACTAAGCAACAACACAACACAGACTGAATATGATAATCCTTATGTGATTTTACATGTCATCTTGTATATATGTTTGGAGTATTTCTTCCTTCAGTTTTTGTTTAAATTGTCCAAGCGTTGTACATGATTTTAATTCAGGTCCAAAATCGTTCCATAATCTGACTCCTTGCACTGAGACACAGTGTTGCTTGGTGGTAGTTCTCACTGAAGGTTTTTGAAATATACATGTTCCTCTGAAATGATATTGTTTCTCCCTTATTTGGAACAACTTTTGGATATTTGCGGGCAGTGATAGATTCTTCACTTTAAACATTATTACTGTGATGACCCGAGCGCCGATCTCGTCCGCGGTCAGGACATGCATCATCTCTGCCGGCTTCATCTCTGCCGGCTTTGACAGCAGCGGATTACATTCTGGCTCCCTGGGCTCTTATTTTGACAGCACTCGGTGGGGCTTCCTGCTGTCAAAGTCAATCAGCTGTTCTGCATCACTGCTCATTAGCAGCCGGCTTTATTAGCGGGCGCTGACAGCAGATTGATGCAGCAGTATTGTTAAACATCGTCAAAACATCCTGAGATATTCCTGGTGTGTCAGCAATCTCATGTCAAGGTTCGTGTATATATTCTTGTTTTTGTTCATGTTCTCAGTTTAGATCGCAAGTGGCTGGGTGAGCCTTACGATCCCATGCATCCTGTAGTGAGTGTTTTTGCCACAGTGGCTCATAATTTTGTGTTATTGTCTTGTGTTTTTGTATATCAAACATCAATGCAAAACTCACTGGCAACTTTTGGCGTCTTATGGTAGCCCGTGAGGGTCACCGCGTGACAGTATACTGCTGCCAAGGCATCTAAACGGAGAAGCCACACCAAGACGCCATCCCGATGAGTTTTTGCTTAAGTGGACAATTGTTCTTCTCTGTCTGGGTGTCACTGGCTGGGAGGATGCCGTCATCCAGAGGCCACGGCCGGCACCTGGGCAAGGAGTTAACGAGTGTGCTGGAGTATGTCGACGGGACGCTCCTTGCTGCTACTTTTGACAACAACTCCAACTTTATGCGCTGGCACCTGGACCTTCCTCTCTACTACGACGACCACCCGGAGGTGATGACGAGGAGGGCTGAACTCGCCACACAGCGTGAGATACTCCGTGGGCTGGAGGAGGAAGACGGCAGGAAGCAGAGGAGGAGGCATCCTCGCTTCCCGCGTTGGAATCCCATTCCTGTCCCGGATCCAGTCCAGGAGTTCGCGCCATCTGGGGGCCATCGAAGACGTCGGCGCCACGGCCAAGGTGAACCTCAGCAGAATCCCTGGCTGGACCTGCTGACGGCGAAGCCCGTCAGCGGACCTCCGAGAGCGGCTCCTCCTCGTCCTTCCAGGGGGCCCTCTGTCGCCATCCAGCGGGGAGAGGGAGGAACTATGTCCCCTGCAGCAGGCACCATCCTCCCTCCGGGAGAAAGGCAAGTGCAAGTTCATTCTTTACATGATAATTGTGATCTGCCTTGTCTGAATCCTGGGGGCGAAGTTCAAGGTTCGCAGTCCCCCGAGCTCCTACCATCTGCTGTAGTTATAATAACCAAACCTGCTGCCTCTGTGTCTCCCTCCGCTGAGCAGTCCACGACGCCAGGCCTACGTCGCCGGAAGAAGGGGGGGGCCTGTGGTTCTGGAGAGCCTGGATCCAGCCCCGCAGCCACGCCGTGGACAGAGGAGAAGAGCGGACTGCGGCCTGGAGCCTGTGCCGACGGTGAAGCGTCCATGGGTCTCCTCGCCAAAGCGGTACGAGCCAGTGGGTCAAGGGTCCCCTGCCCCCACGCCCTACGGGCCATCGGCGTGGACGTCAGCATCAGAGGAACCTCAGGCTGCGGAAACCACCATGCCAGCTGCGGAGCCCGACGTAACTGAGTGGGAGCCTGCGGACGAACGTCTTCACCCTGAACCCAGATCAACGAAGTCCTGGACGGCGACAGAACCCGAGTGCAGGCAAGTGCTCTCTCTTGTGTCTCTTTCTCCTGTCTCGGAGCACTTTTTCCTGCCTCTCAGGGAGGCGAGTCAGGGGCAGCCACCTGCTGCGCCCGAGCTCGTCTCGCTGGGCTCTGTCGCTGCCGGTGATGCTGATCCCGGTTCTTCTCTGTCCTCTGAGCTTTGTTGCAGTGTCACCGGAACGGAGCCAGTCGTAGTCGCTGTGTTGGAGGTTCCAGGTTCGGGGGCGGAGGTCGTCAGCAGTGCTGCGCCGACCCAGTTGGGGCCCTCTGTGGAGGCTGCTGTGGCCCAATCGGGGTCTGACGTGGGTGCGCCCGAGACCCAATCGGGGTCCCTCGCGGGAGCTGCTTTGGCCCAATTGGGGTCCGACGTGGGTGCGCCCGAGGCCCAATCGGGGTCCACCACAGGTGCTGTTCTGGCCCAATCGGGGTCCGACGTGGGTGCAGCCGGGACCCAATCGGGGTCCAGCAGAGGTGCAGCGCCGGTGTGGTCCGAGGACGGTGAAGGAGCTGCAGACCCTTCATCGCCTGACTTAGTTCGTGCTCATCTTATACCTGCACGGTGGCGCAGTGGTTTAGCACTGCGGCAGCACAGTTTACCCTCGGCCGGGGGATCGCGGGGATCATGAGATCATGGGTTCGATCCCAGCCCCCGACCAACAGTGAGCTGTGTGGAGTTTGCATGTTCTCCCCGTGTTGCGTGGGTTTACTCCGGGATTTCTCCGGTTTCCTCCCGCATACCAAAAACATGTAGGTTTAGGGCGCTCGCGCACGCAGCGACCGGCAGCCAGTGGCTTGTCACCAGACTGCAAACCAAATCTACCTACGGGTACAAATAAGTAACAAAAAAAAAAAAAATCTTCGCCATCATTTCCCTCTTCGGAGTCATCGCCCCTGGTCATCATCGCCGGGGGCCGTGGGGGTCCTTCTTCGCTCGTCCCGGCTCTCCCATGTTTTGTCCTCGCCAGAAAGGCCGCCACGGGTTTTTTTCCCCTGGTTCGGGTGGCTGAGGGACGCGAGTCCGCCACCCGAGGAACTGCTTCGCTGGTTCGGCGCCTTGGGTCGGCCACCCGACATGTTGTGTGTTTTACTGGGCGATCTGGTTCGGCCACCGGAGGAGTGGACTTTCCGGGCCTGGGACTGTGGTAAGCCGCCCGGTCATGTCCCGCCCCCCATGACCACCCGTCGGCCATTGGACGCTGGGAGACCGCCTGAACTGTTCCCGTGGCGTTTGGTCTCCGCCGGTCGGCATGAACTGTCGGGGGTAGTGACATAATGCACGGCTCAGGAGACACACACGCAGGCTCAGGGTAGATTTAATAGCTTTATTAACAACAAGTGTGTATGAGTGTGTGTATGCGAGATGTATATGTGTTGGTGGTGGCGTCTGTGTCAGGCACGGAGGCAGGAGGCCGTACAGCCGGACAACCCTATGGGAGAAGCAAAGGGAGAAGGGTAACGGGCACCACACCAACACGGGAGATATGACAATGATCACAGGCTTACTTGGTTTTGGCAGATGGCTGGCACAGCAAGGGCATAGCCTGGTAGACAGCGACCTGGAGCGCCCGATACAGCAGCGAGGAGGCGGTGGCAGAAGGAAGTAGTCCGCCGCCGGGAAATCCACCTGTGCACAGGGGAGGAGACTGGAAGGAGAAGGTAAGAGATTCTTACGTGTATTCTTGCTCAACGAAAGGGATTCCTTGCGGCAAGGGAAGCCAACGAAGACAGACGGCTTCAGGCCGAAGCCCAGGGTGAGACGGCTTAAATCCCTCGCTGCTGACGAGGCGCAGGTGTGTGTGCAGCTGGTGCCGCTGATGGGCGGCGAGGCGTGACAGGTAGAGGTCATTCGTGGTGGTAGCCTAACCCTGTAACTATTCTGTTTTTGTTTTTTTTTCTCTGTCCTGTGTTGTATTTGCTTTTTGACTTAAGAGCGTGGTATTTTTGTTTTCGTGCCTGTGTAATTGTGTTTGATGTATTTTGGAGTGGTAGTCTGGCCCTGTAATTGTTCTGTTCTTTTCGCTGTCCTGTGTTTTGTTTCTTGTAGTTGCCATTTGTGTGTTTTGGGAGTTTGTGATTTGTGTTCTGCAGTTGCCTCCTTTGTCCTGTCATCATCATGTTTTGTGCTGTAGGGAGTTTTTTTTTCCCCTGTTATTTCATGCCTGTGTAATTGTTTCACATATTTTTTTTTTTTTTCCTGATTGTCTGTGCCCTGGCTCATGGTCTGTGATTGGATCCTCTCCCGCCGGGTCTGCCCTATCCGCCCACCCTGGAGGGTGGGGGGGCTTGGATGTCTATGGCCGTTCTGAGACCGGCCTCAGAGGGAGGGTACTGTGATGACTCGAGCGCCGATCTCGTCCGTGCTCGGGCCATGCATCATCTCTGCCGGCTTTGACAGCAGCGGATTACATTCTGGCTCCCCGGGCTCTTATTGTGACAGTGGTCGGTGGGGCTTCCTGCTGTCAAAGTCGACCAGCTGTTCTGCATCACTGCTCGTTAGCGGACGCTGACAGCAGGTTGATGCAGCAGTATCGTCAAACATCGTCAAAACATCCTGAGATATTCCTGGTGTGTCAGCACGCTCATGTCAAGGTTCGTGTATATATTCTTGTTCTTGTTCATGTTCTCAGTTTAGATCGTAAGTGGCTGGGTGAGCCTTGCGATCCCATGCATCCTGTAGTGAGTGTTTTTGCCACAGTGTCTCATAGTTTTGTGTTATTGTCTTGTGTTCTTGTATATTAAACATCAATGCAATACTCACTGGCGACTTTTGGTGTCTTATGGTGGCCCGCGAGGGTCACCGCGTGACAATTACTGCAGTTTTAAAGTCAACCAGATCTTTTAACTTGAAAGCTTTTAATTTAAGAAAAAGTGGGTTTGTTGGTTCCCTGTAAGCAGCTTTGTTTATTATTCTAATAGCTCTCTTCTGAAGCATAAAGACTGGATATATGTTTGTTTTATATATATTTCCCTATACTTCAGTACAATATGTCATGTATGGGAGTATTAATGAATGATACGAGGTATATAATGTGGGTTGATTCAGCAAATATTTCACTCTGTGCAGTATTGTGATTGATTTGGGTATTTTACCTTTAATATAATTGATATGTGACTTCCAACACAGTTTATTATCAATTATAACTCCAAGAAATTTAGTTTCGGATACCCTTTCAATCTCTACACCATTTACACTGAGTTTAGATACTAAGTTGATGTGATGGTTGTTAAAAATTATAAATTTTGTCTTACTTAAATTGAACGTTAATTTGTTTGAATCAAACCACAGTTTAAGCTTTCCTAATTCCTTTCCGAGTGTATCCAAAAGTTGTTCCAAATTGCTTCCACTGCATAATAAATTAGTGTCATCGGCAAACAATATTAAATCCATTTTTTCCAAAACTTTACATATATCATTTATATACATATTGAATAACAATGGCCCCAAAACTGAACCCTGTGGGACTCCACAAGTAACCTTCAGTAACTGTGAGTTTTTGCTACAAACACATACATACTGATATCTGTTCTTTAAGTAACTACAGTGGGGCAAAAAAGTATTTAGTCAGCCACCAATTGTGCAAGTTCTCCCACTTAAAAGATGAGAGAGGTCTCCAATTTTCATCATAGGTATACCTCAACTATGAGAGACAAAATGAGAAAAAAAAAATCCAGAAAATCACATTGAAGGATTTTTAATGAATTAATTGGTAAATTCCTCAGTAAAATAAGTAGTCAAAAACAAAAGTTCATCTTAATACTTTGTTGTATACCCTTTGTTGGCAATGACAGAGGTCAAACGTTTTCTCCAAGTCTTCACAAGGTTTTCACACATTGTTGCTGGTATTTTGGCCCATTCCTCCATGCAGATCTCCTCTAGAGCAGTGATGTTTTGGGGCTGTCGCTGGGCAACACAGACTTTCAACTCCCTCCAAAGATTTTCTATGGGGTTGAGATCTGGAGACTGGCTAGGCCACTCCAGGACCTTGAAATGCTTCTTACGAAGCCACTCCTTCGTTGCCCGGACGGTGTGTTTGGGATCATTGTCATGCTGAAAGACCCAGCCACGTTTCATCTTCAATGCCCTTGCTGATGGAAGGAGGTTTTCACTCAAAATCTCACGATACATGGCCCCATTCATTCTTTCCTTTACACGGATCAGTCGTCCTGGTCCCTTTGCAGAAAAACAGCCCCAAAGCATGATGTTTCCACACCCATGCTTCACAGTAGGTATGGTGTTCTTTCTCCTCCAAACACGACAAGTTGAGTTTTTACCAAAAAGTTCTATTTTGGTTTCATCTGACCATATGACATTCTCCCAGTCCTCTTCTGGATCATCCAAATGCTCTCTAGCAAACTTTAGACGGGCCTGGACATGTACTGGCTTAAGCAGGGGGACACGTCTGGCACTGCAGGATTTGAGTCCCTGGCAGCGTAGTGTGTTACTGATGGTAGCCTTTGTTACTTTGGTCCCAGCTCTCTGCAGGTCATTCATTAGGTTTCCCCGTGTGGTTCTGGGATTTTTGCTCACTGTTCTCATGATCATTTTGACCCCACGGGATGAGATCTTGCGTGGAGCCCCAGATCGAGGGAGATTATCAGTGGTCTTGTATGTCTTCCATTTTCTAATAATTCCTCCCACAGTTGATTTTTTCACACCAAGCTGTTTACCTATTGCAGATTCAGTCTTCCCAGCCTGGTGCAGGTCTACAATTTTATTTCTGGTGTCCTTTGACAGCTCTTCGGTCTTGGCCATAGTGGAGTTTGGAGTCTGACTGTTTGAGGTTGTGGACAGGTGTCTTTTATACTGATAACGAGTTCAAACAGGTGCCATTGATACAGGTAACGAGTGGAGGACAGAGGAGCCTCTTAAAGAAGAAGTTACAGGTCTGTGAGAGCCAGAAATCTTGCTTGTTTGTAGGTGACCAAATACTTATTTTACCGAGGAATTTACCAATTAATTCATTAAAAATCCTTCAATGTGATTTTCTGGATTTTTTTTTTTTTCTCATTTTGTCTCTCATAGTTGAGGTATAGGTATGATGAAAATTGGAGACCTCTCTCATCTTTTTAGTGGGAGAACTTGCACAATTGGTGGCTGACTAAATACTTTTTTTGCCCCACTGTACATAACCAGAACAGTGCTATCCCCCAATACCATAATTTTGTAGTTTCTTTCGTAATAAATTATGATCCACTGTATCAAATGATTTTTTAAGATCCAGGAATACCCCAACTGAATACTCTTTATTTTCAACGGTGTTACAACTCGCCGCTCATTAGCGGCGCCAGCTGAGCGCACACCTGCACCTCGTCAGCGGCGGAGCATATAAGCCGCTCTGCCCTGGGCTTCGGCCTGAAGCCGTCTGTTCCCTTCGGCTACTTGCTTCAGAGGAACCCCCTCGCCAAACAGCAAGATCTCTCACATAAGCAACTCTCTACTTGTGTTCCAGTCTTTCCCCTGTACACAGGTGGACCTTCCCGGCGGCTGGCCCTGCCCCCGCATCACCACCTTGCGGCTGCTGTCAGATGCATCGTCAGGTCTCTGTCTCCCAGACTCTCCCTTGTGCGTGCCTGCCACCTGCCCTGCTAAGTAAGCCAACTAACCTCTCATCTCCTGTTGTACTGGTTTGATGCCCGTCACCTTTTCCGTGTTCTCTCCCCAGGGTTGTCTGGCTGTACGGTTTCCTGCCTCCGTGCCTGACGCTGACGTCCACCACCAGTACATCCACATTCCACAAACACGCATCCATTCATCCTTGTTGTCGAATAAAGCTATTGAATTCACTCTGAGCCTGCGTGTGTGTCTCCTGAGCCGTGCGTTATGTCAGTACGGCTTCAGCAGAGCGGCTCGGCGGACAGCGGGCTCGCACGCCGATTTTCCACCCTCGAGGCTCGGGTGGATTTAATAGCTCATCAGCAGCAAGTGATTCTAAACCAATTGACCTCGATAACTGCCCGGTTAGACCGTCTGGACCCCCCACAGCCGTTCCCCTCGGCTCGTCAGGGAGGTGCAGCTCCTGCTGCTTCAGCGGCCATCCAGTCAGCCCCGGGAACCCCAGCCCGACTCACACCCATTCCTACCCCCGCCCGCTTTAGCGGTAAGCTCGGTGGAGTGCGGAGATTCATCATGCAGTGTGAGTCGGTGTTTCTGCGCGTTCCCGGGGACTTTCCCTCAGACCATAGCCGAATTGGCTATATAGGAAATCTCCTAGAGGGTCGGGCACTCACCTGGGCTTATGCCGTAATGGCGAGGCCCGGTTATGCCTCCCTCACCTATGGCCAGTTCGTCAAAAATTTTCTGGAAGTCTTTGATCACTCCTGAGTGGAGAGTGTCCTGACCGATCGTCTCCTCAGCCTTCAGCAGGGGAGCCAATCGGCCGCGGACTACGCCATAGACTTCCGGGTTACAGCGGAGGAAGTTGGCTGGGGGGAACGTGCCCTCTGCGGCATCTTCCTCCGCAGTTTAAGCTCAGGTCTGAGGGATGAATTGGCTGGACGGGATATCCCTGAAACACTGGCGGAGCTAATCTTGCTAACAATTAGCTTGGACAACCGGTTGCGCGAGCGCGCCTCGGAGCGGAAGCAGCCTTCTCGCTCTCGAGGGGCCTCGTCATGCCGGCTTCAAGCTCGCCCCCTGGCGTTACCGCCGCCGGAGGTTCCCGAGTAGTCGGAACCAATGGTGACGGGCCGGGCAAAGCTCCCTCTAGCGGAGAGACAACGCCGACGTGCGCTGGGTCTCTGCATGTATTGCGGGGATGACCAGCACACGGTGGAGCAATGCCCGGAGAAGCCAAACGGGGAGGTCCGCGAGTCACTGTAGGGGGCCTCGCGGACGCTAACCGGACAACTCCCCTCACTCATTTGTCGCTGCCCATCCGTTTTTGCCACAACACCACAAGGCATCTCACTCACACACTGGTGGACTCAGGCGCGGAAGGAAGCTTTATTTCACAAAGCCTGGCAATCCGATTGGGCATCCGTTGCCAGCCCCTTAAGACTCCTCTCACCCTCATTAATCTCTCCCGTGCATCTCTGGGGAAAGTGACCCACCGGACAAACCTCGTCTCTGTCATCGTCTCAGGGAATCACCAGGAGGAGATCTCCTTCTACATCTTGCCCTCCGCTGTGTCTCCAGTGACCCTGGGTTATCCGTGGCTCCGTCTCCATAACCCCGTCCTGGATTGGAAGACCGGGAAGGTAACAGCCTGGAGCACCTTCTGTATGAGCACCTGCCTCCAATCCGCTGCCTGCTCGCCATCCTCTCCTCCCGTGGTCAAGGATGCCGCGCTTCCGGACCTCTCCTTGGTGCCCGTGGAGTTTCATGACCTGGGCACAGTCTTCAGCAAGTCCAAGGCAATGTCCCTTCCTCCACACAGGCCTTACGACTGTCCCATAAACCTCCACCAGGGGGCGCCGCTCCCTTCGGGACGCCTCTACAGCCCGTCAGCGCCGGAGAAGGAGGCCATGAACTCATACCTCAAGGAATCTCTCAGCGCAGGTATTATTCGCCCATCATTATCGCCATTAGGTGCAGGGTTCTTCTTCGTGGGCAAGAAGGATGGCTCGCTTCGTCCGTGCATCGACTTCCAAGCCCTAAACGACATCACGGAGAAGGACCGTTACACCCTGCCCCTGATGGACACTGCCTTCCACTCCCTCCAGGGGGCGACCTGGTTTACCAAGCTGGCTCTCCGCAGCGCGTACCACCTCGTCCGGATCCGGGAGGGAGACGAATGGAAAACAGCCTTCCGTACCCCGAATGGCCACTTTGAGTACCTGGTCATGCCGTTCGAGTTAACCAACGCTCCAGCCATCTTTCAGCGCCTGATAAATGATGTTCTCCGGGATTTCATTGGCCTGTTTGTGTTCGTCTACCTTGATGACATTCTCATCTTCTCCAAGTCCAGGGACGAGCACCAGGTGCATGTGAGACGGGTCCTGCAGAGGCTACTGGAGAATCTGCTATACGCGAAGGCGGAGAAGTGCGAATTCTATGCCAAGAAGACGTAATTTCTCGGGTTTGTCATCTCCCATGACCAGGTGCTTCCAGATCCAGCCAAGATTAAAGAATCCGAATCAGAATCAGAATCAGAATCAGATTTATTGCCATTGTTCATGTAATACACAAACTAGGAATTTGTCTCGGTGCCATGCTGCAACATTAAAAACATGATGAGATAAAGAGATAAACTAAAAAACTAAAAGACTAAAAACATGCAATAAGTGTAGAATAATAAGTAATAATAATAATAATAATAATGAGTAATACTAGTCAAGGCAGTTTTAAATAAATTAGCAAGTAGCAGATAATATGGGGTACCACAGTGCAGTCGATAATGCAACAGAAAAACAGTGATGAATGACATGAGCTGCTGTATATAGTGCACGAGAGTCAATAAGTCACTTAATGTTCAGCAGTCTGATGGCAGAGGGGAAAAAGCTGTTCATGTGACGGGAGGTTTTAGTCTGAATGGACCGAAGTCTTCTACCTGAGGGGAGGGGGGCAAACAGTACGTGACCAGGGTGTGAAGGATCGGCTATGATCCGGCCTGCACGCCTCTGGGTCCTGGAGATGTACAGGTCCTGGAGAGATGGGAGCTTGCAGCCAATCACCTTCTCAGCAGTGCGCACGACGCGCTGCAGCCTTAGTCTGTCCCTGGCAGTGGCTCCTGCGTACCACACGGTTATGGAGGAGGTGAGGATGGACTCGATGATGGCCGTGTAGAACTGCACTAACATCTTGGTGGGTAGCTTGAGCTTCCTCAGCTGCCGCAGAAAGAACATCCTCTGCTGGGCCTTTTTGAAAGCGGTGGTAGATTGGCCGACTCCCTCGTCTAGAAAGCAGGTGCAACAATTCGTCGGCTTTGCCAACTTCTACCGCCGCTTTGTGCCCAACTTTGGAGCCATCGTCGGCCCTCTGACCCGTCTCACCTCCCCTAAAACCCGGTTCCAGTGGACTGAAGAGGCCGCGGCGGCCTTCCAGGCGCTGAAGGCAGAATTTTCATCCTCCTGGGTCCTCAGCCAGGTCGACCCCTCTTTGCAGTGCATCGTGGAGGTCGACGCCTCGGATACGGGGGTGGGGGCGGTGCTGTCTCAGCGGTCACCGGCTGATGGGCTCAAACGGCCTTGTGCCTTCTTCTCCCAGCGCCTGTCCCCGGCGGAGCGCAACTACGACATGGGGGACAGGGAGCTTCTTGCCATCAAGCTCGCGCTCCAAGAGTGGCGTCACTGGCTGGAGGGGGCTGCCCTGCCCTTCCTGGTGTTAACGGACCACAAAAATCTGGAGTATTTAAGAACTGCCAAGCGCCTGAACGCCCGCCAGGCCCGTTGGTCCCTGTTTTTTGCCAGGTTCCGTTTCACCATCACATTCAGGCCGGGCTCCAAAAACGGTCTCCCTGATGCCCTCTCCAGGCAATTCGCCCCTGAAGATTCGGGGGACGCTGTTCATACCATCCTGCCCAGGTCGTGCATCGTGGGAGCCGTTACTTGGGAGATCGAGGATAAGGTCTGAAAAGGCGCAGGAATCAGAACCGGATCCGGGCGGCGGACCAGAGGGGAGGCTCTACATTCTGTCCTCCGTTCGGGGGGAGGTCATCCATTGGCTCCACACGAATGATTGACCTGCTCCAATGCTCCTTTTGGTGGCCGGGGTTACGCAAGGACGCTGCCCGCTACGCCCGGGCCTGCCCCGTCTGTGCCAGCAGTAAGTCTGGCAACTCTCCTCCTGCGGGTTTGCTCCAGCCCCTGCCCGTCCCTGGTAGGCCCTGGTCGCACATCGTGTAACGGCAGCAGCTGTGTTTGTTTGATCCATGTGAGAAACATGGCAATTCTTGTGACTGTTGTAATTTCCCCGCTATATATGTCAACAGTGACATCCTTTCTAGTATTTGCCCTTTGGTTGTACAGCAATGCCTCCCAAAGATTTGTTTTGGCAGGTATATATACTCACAGCCTGGCTCTGTGTGCCAGTCGAGGGTTGTTTGCTTTGTGTCTGGGGGAACCCCCAACCCGGAAATGACCTTTGACCTCTGGGGAATCCCTTGGGAACTCCCTGCCTTTTATTTATTTATTCCCTCCATATTTTCTTTTAAAACCTAGGTTTGGAAATTTGTCCTTTGAGATTTAAGAATTATTGAAATAATTTGCCATCAAAAATGCATGAAGTGTAAGTATTATTCACAACAGGAAGTAGACGATTTGAGACTTCCTGTCCAGCAGCATATGGCAACGGACATATTGAGCATGGCTGGCTAAAACAAAATCCAAGCCATCCAGCGGTTTACCTCAGCCCAGGTAGGGTGAAACTGTCATAATGATGAAATAATCCCTCATAGCCAATTATCTACCCGATATTTTGTGGATTGTTTGAGAGATGATGATATTTTTGAAGTTTGTTGAAGTGTGACTAGACCATGTGACTGTCAGTAATATCCATGCCTATGTAACTTTTCACCTAGTCTCCATGCATGTGCAAAAAACTGTAATAGTTGTGAAAAAGTAATTTTTGAAGCTTCATTTTGTGAATAGGGATGTATTTTTGACTTGAAGTAAATGCAGTACTATTCAGGTCGATCACTGCTGCAATCCCCGGCCTGCACGGCCTTGGTAGTTCATAGAAGTGCAAATCTGGCAATCCTTATTTACTGGATGCCTAGTTCTAGTCAATTTTATTGTTATGTTTTTGAATTGACATCTTGACTTTAAATTAGCTGAAATACCAATTTACAAGGTATTTATTCCGGGCTATTAATTGCAGACAAATGTGAGAGCCTGCAAGGAATTTCTGCCCTCGGAAGGCTGCGACCCGGCAAAGTGGTTAGTGAAATGTTTAACTCTGGTGAAGTTTAATGATGGTTGTTTGAATATGCACATGCTCAAAGAATAGAAACTTTTTGTGTGTGTTTCTAATATGAAAATCTGATGTGCACAAACCATACAATTTTAAATGTGGATTTGATAATCTGTTGTATTTGTTTACAGTAAATGCTGCATAATTTTTGCTGGTAGCTTTGTTGCAACAACTCAGTAAACCTAAAAAATCTACCAATTTGAGATCATAAATGTTTACATTTGTGTGTATGCAGTATGATTTAATTTCTGTAATACTAGAATTTTGTGTCCACAGCTAAAATAATGTTTCTTGTGTTTGATATGTTTCAGTCTTTACGGTGTTTGATGCAATTAAAGTCAAAAGCAAGGACATTAAAGATGTGTCAAACATCAGTTATTGCACACCAAAATGCAGCTCATAATCCGGGGCCGGAACAGTAAAGACACTAGTAAAGACACTACCTCATACTCATCTGTACCAAGTCATCGTGGACGAGCGTGGGTGTGCAAGCAAAGAACGCTGCAGATTCAAGAGGTTGGGTCGTGCCGTGTCATCAAGATCGTGATGGTGACATCCTGTCGGTACCACTCAACAGTGTGCTAAATGCTAGTATATGACAATTAAGTAAGAGACATTCACTTTTCTGCTACAGCCTGTAAGTGAAGGACATGTATCCAGTGATTGAACCTTGAGGACACATTTTAAGTCAAGTCAAGTCAAGTTTGTGTTTCTCAAGTGCAAAGTCAAGTCTATTAGTCACTGAATACTGTGTTTATTTTGTGCTGATGTTGAGAGAAGTGTTTGCATTATTCTGTTTTCATTGTACATGTACTGCTTGTGCACATCCTGTTGCTAGCGTATTTCAATCAGTATTTTTGAACATCAATTTAAATCAGGCTAGTAAGATCAAATAAGATCAAGGGCTGAGGTAAGGGCTGGTTGAGCTTCAATCCAATGATATAAGTATATTTCAAGATTCCTCAAATTTAATTCAATTTTGAATTAATCAAATCAAGTACAAGTTCAAAGTATTTAGGGAATCATATACCCCAAAGATAAAAATTCCCTAATTCAAGTATAGTTTCCATTCAGTTATTTTGAGTGGAAATTTCGAGGTAAACATAAAAAACACATTGTGTTTCAGGTTTGCATAATATTTTTTATCTCCAGGTTTTCACTCAAGAAATCTGGTTGGTGAAAATCCCAATTACCAAGTCTGGCTAGCATTGTCTGTCAGACCATCCAGATTTACTAAACATTTTTTTTTTTTTTTTTTACGGTCATTAGATTGCCAAAACGACTGTCGGGTGGCATATGCTGCCACAAAGAGTTCACCAACTCACTGAAACAGTTGACAGTGTATGTAATACTGCCGGCAATCGAAACTCACTTTATTCAAAGAGGTAATATAAATTACCATTTCATTTTTTGTCCCATTTCCTCACTATTTTCCATAAACACTGTACTGCAACAAAATGGCTGCAGCTGCCAAAAATGCAACTGAGCAAGAATTGCGAGGGCAGATCACAGCTGCCAAAGAGCAATTACAAGCCATAAATGCTGACTTGGCAGTTGAAACCTTGTCTGAGGAAGAGCGAGCTCAACTCAACACTGATGCAGAAACAGTACATGGTGCAATAGAAACTCTTGAAATGGAGTTGGCTACAATCAGTGAACAAGAAAAGAATAATGGTGACAAGAAGCAACCAGAAGAAGAGAATGCGGTGGCTGGAATCCAAGAAAAAGAAGATGCAAGTGATCCAGAAGATGGCGCCACTGGCAAGACTAACCAGAACACTGCACAAACAAAACTCAGGCATGTCCCACTTCATGAGCTGAAGCAAAGACGAGAGACATGCATGAAGAGACTGAAAGAAGTCAGGCAGTTGGTGAAAACAAAGGGAGGGGATAAGTCTGTCTCACCAGAGATTTCTGCTGAATACGACAGCCTCATTGACAAAGTTGCGACTTTAGATGCTGTCATCACTAAAAAGGAAGAACAAGAAGCACAGGTAGACAGAGCAAACAAAAGGTTTATGCGAACATACAGTAAAGTAAAGAAGGCTGTGTTCGCTCTTTTTTATGCATACAAAGATGAGGTCTTGGACACAACTGAAGATGACTTGGAAGACCTGATTCGCCTGGACAAAGAAATGACAGCTACATATGAAGCCTGTCGAGATTTGTGCCCGCCAGACAACGAGATGCGGCGCAAAGTCAACAGCGCTAAGCAAATGTGCTCAGACATGGCGAAAGCCTTGAAACAAATTGGAGAGAATCCAATGATGGCAGACAAGGAGAGAAAAAGCCTTCTCAAGACTACTTGGGGAATGAATTATTCCAGGTCTCTCTTTGGAAGCAAGTTACACTATGAGTCTGATATTTCTGCCAAGTCTAAAGTCTCCATTCAGTCAAAGGTATCTGTAAGTGCACAGATTTCAGAATCTTCAACAGGATCAAGTAATGCCTCAGAAAAGGCCAGGAAGCTGGCTGAATTGAGCGCTAAGCGAAAGTGTGCAGAACTTCACGCAAAGATAAGGAAATACAAGGTGGCCTTGGAAAGTTGTCATGAACAATTAGAAATAGCAGAAGAAGAGGAAAGAGTCCAAAAGTCAGATGACATCTCTTGTTGCAGTGACAAGCCTAGTAAAGGTTATCTGAATCCAGAGGCACCTGCTTTTTCTCCTGAGGCCAGATCACCAAAAGCTGAAGATTGCGCGAGCCAAGTAGAGTCACAGTTGGCCTTCATCGCCCAAACATTCGCAGATAGCGTCAGCAAATCAAGGCTGCCTGTCCCCACACCTCCTGTGTTTGATGGTGACCCACTCAAGTTCATCAACTTTCACAAAAGTTTTGTGACACTTGTTGAGAACAAGGGAATTCCACCATCAGACAAGCTGTATTATCTGCAGCAGTACCTTGCAGGAGAAGCCAGAGCGGCAGTAGAAGGTTGTTTTTTCGGAAGTGATGAAGCTGCCTACAACCGTGCATGGACCACGTTGGAAGAGCGGTTCGGACACCCCTTCACCATTCAACTCTCCTTGAGAAACAAGTTGAGAGACTGGCCCAAAGTAACAGGCAAAGATAAGAAAGGTCTTCAAGATTTCAGCGATTTCCTGAGCACTCTCAAAGAAGCTATCCCCTACGTGAAAGGTCTTGAAGTTTTGAACGATTGCGTCCAAATCCAGGAAACAGCAACCAAGTTACTCGAGTATTGTAACACTAGGTGGACACGGCGTGTTACAGAAGACATAGATGTTGGAAAGGGCTACCCTTCGTTTCAAGAATTTGTCGACTTCGTAGCCAGAGAAGCCAGAGTGGCTAACAACCCTATATGCGTGGTCGCTCAAAACCAAGACAAGTTGCCAATCACGAATAGAGGAAACGAGTCTAGGGCAAAGACAAAACGAGCACCTGGCATTACTCATGCCACCAACACCAACACCAGTGCTGAAAAAGAAACCCCTAAAAGTGGAGCCAAGAATTCTCCAGTTTGCACCTACTGCGACAAAGATCACCTCATCTACAAGTGCAATGCTTTCAAAGAGTTGCCTTATGATGACAAAATACAAAGCATTCAAAACAAGGCCCTTTGCTTCAAATGTCTCAGACGTGGCCACACATCAAAGAAGTGTCTAGTTAAAGTGTCCTGCAACACGTGCAAAGGCAAACACCAAACTCTGCTGCACTTAGACAAGAAGAAAGCAGACACAAAGCTTACAGAGTCAGAAGCCGACAAAGATGAAAACACATTTGAATCTATTTCAAACAAAACCAACCAAGATTACATGAAGATTTATACTTCAATGATCGTACCTGTTTGGGTCAAGACAGGCCAAGCTGGCTCACAAGAAGTATTGGTTTATGCACTGATTGATACCCAAAGCGACAGCTCCTATATCACAGAGGATCTGGCAGCCAAACTGTGCATGCCACATGAAATAACAAGAATGAAGATAACAACAATGACATCTTCATCGGTGGTCTATTGTAAGAAGTTCTCAGACATCAAACTGAGAGGATACGACTCGACTGTCGAAGTCCGAGTCAAGTCGTGCTACACAAGAGACCACATCCCTCACAACAGGGAGCACATTCCTTCAAAGGTAGCGGCAAGTATGATGCCTCATTTGGCTCGAATAGCCCCCTTCATTCCTCCTATTCAAGACTGTGAAGTGGGACTGCTCATTGGATACTCCTGCCCACAAGCACTCAGACCGGTGGAGATAGTCTCCGGAAATCCCAAAGAAGCCTTTGCTGTGAAAACAGACTTGGGATGGAGCATTATTGGAGGCCCTTGTTATGAACAAGGCAACAATGGTGTATGCCATAGGATTGTCGCCAAAGAATTGATAGTGCCACCACCCTGTGAGATCCTGAAGGTTCTCGACCAAGATTTCAGCGACACCAAAGATGAAGCGAAGGAGCTAATCTGCCAGGCCACTGAAATATGCAAAAAGGGCAAAGTTAGACTCCATAAGTTCCTGTCGAACAGCATAGACGTCCTGGAATCTATACCACCTTCAGAAAGAGCCACTACCGTCTCCAAAACAAACTTGGAACTGGAACCTCTCCCGGTTGAGCGCACACTTGGAACAAGATGGGATGTTCAAAATGACTGCTTCAGGTTCAAGATAACACTACAGGATAAACCCAACACAAGAAGAGGCATCCTCTCTACAGTCATGTCAGTCTATGACCCAAATGGATTTGTTAGCCCTGTGGTGTTGCAAGGGAAAAAGATCCTGCAAGAACTGTGCAAGCAAAAGAAATCCTGGGACGAACCCGTCGAGCCTGTCATAATTGAACGGTGGGAGAACTGGAAAGACCAGTGCAAAAGGTTGTGCTCTTGCTGCCGGTTAAAGATTAGGTGACATTGTGAAAATCTTTATGTTGGCATGACTTTATAGTCTTCCATCATAAAGATTTTGGTGGGAGTGTAACGGCAGCAGCTGTGTTTGTTTGATCCATGTGAGAAACATGGCAATTCTTGTGACTGTTGTAATTTCCCCGCTATATATGTCAACAGTGACATCCTTTCTAGTATTTGCCCTTTGGTTGTACAGCAATGCCTCCCAAAGATTTGTTTTGGCAGGTATATATACTCACAGCCTGGCTCTGTGTGCCAGTCGAGGGTTGTTTGCTTTGTGTCTGGGGGAACCCCCAACCCGGAAATGACCTTTGACCTCTGGGGAATCCCTTGGGAACTCCCTGCCTTTTATTTATTTATTCCCTCCATATTTTCTTTTAAAACCTAGGTTTAGAAATTTGTCCTTTGAGATTTAAGAATTATTGAAATAATTTGCCATCAAAAATGCATGAAGTGTAAGTATTATTCACAACAGGAAGTAGACGATTTGAGACTTCCTGTGCAGCAGCATATGGCAACGGACACATTGAGCATGGCTGGCTAAAACAAAATCCAAGCCATCCAGCGGTTTACCTCAGCCCAGGTAGGGTGAAACTGTCATAATGATAAAATAATCCCTCATAGCCAATTATCTACCCGATATTTTGTGGATTGTTTGAGAGATGATGATATTTTTGAAGTTTGTTGAAGTGTGACTAGACCATGTGACTGTCAGTAATATCCATGCCTATGTAACTTTTCACCTAGTCTCCATGCATGTGCAAAAAACTGTAATAGTTGTGAAAAAGTAATTTTTGAAGCTTCATTTTGTGAATAGGGATGTATTTTTGACTTGAAGTAAATGCAGTACTATTCAGGTCGATCACTGCTGCAATCCCCGGCCTGCACGGCCTTGGTAGTTCATAGAAGTGCAAATCTGGCAATCCTTATTTACTGGATGCCTAGTTCTAGTCAATTTTATTGTTATGTTTTTGAATTGACATCTTAACTTTAAATTAGCTGAAATACCAATTTACAAGATATTTATTCCGGGCTATTAATTGCAGACAAATGTGAGAGCCTGCAAGGAATTTCTGCCCTCGGAAGGCTTCGACCCGGCAAAGTGGTTAGTGAAATGTTTAACTCTGGTGAAGTTTAATGATGGTTGTTTGAATATGCACATGCTCAAAGAATAGAAACTTTTTGTGTGTGTTTCTAATATGAAAATCTGATGTGCACAAACCATACAATTTTAAATGTGGATTTGATAATCTGTTGTATTTGTTTACAGTAAATGCTGCATAATTTTTGCTGGTAGCTTTGTTGCAACAACTCAGTAAACCTAAAAAATCTACCAATTTGAGATCATAAATGTTTACATTTGTGTGTATGCAGTATGATTTAATTTCTGTAATACTAGAATTTTGTGTCCACAGCTAAAATAATGTTTCTTGTGTTTGATATGTTTCAGTCTTTATGGTGTTTGATGCAATTAAAGTCAAAAGCAAGGACATTAAAGATGTGTCAAACATCAGTTATTGCACACCAAAATGCAGCTCATAATCCGGGGCTGGAACACATCGCATTAGACTTCGTCACTGGTCTCCCCGTCTCTAACAACTTCGACACTGTCCTGACCATCGTTGACCGATTCTCCAAGGCTGCCCATTTCGTGCCATTACGGGGGCTGCCCTCTGCCTTGGAGATGGCAGACCTTCTCGTCCAACACGTGGTCAGGCTGCATGGGATACCAGCTGACGTGGTCTCCGACCGGGGTCCCCAGTTCGCCTCTGATGTCTGGCGGAGTTTCTGCAGGACACTAGGAGCCCAGGTAAGCCTCTCCTCCGGCCATCACCCCCAATCTAACGGGCAGTGTGAACGGACCAACCAGGAGCTGGAGGCTGCTCTCCGTTGCGTCACTGCCTCGAAGCCTGCGTCATGGAGCAAACATCTCGCCTGGGTAGAATACGCTCACAACACCACTCGCTCCTCAGCCACAGGGATGTCCCCTTTCAAAGTGTCCCTGGGTTACGACCCCCCTTTGTTCCCCTCGCTGGAGGACGAATCTGCAGTTCCCACGGTCCGGGCTCACCTCAGGCGGTGTCGCTCAATCTGGACAGCCGCGCGCAATGCGCTTTTACGCACGGCGGAGCGCAATAAGGCCACGGCGGATCGGCGAAGAAGACCTGCTCCTGCCTACCAGGTGGGCCAACCGGTCTGGATATCCACGCAGGATGTGAACCTGAAGGGTGAGAGGAGGAAGTTGGCGAAACGCTTCATGGGCCCATTCCCTGTCACCAAGATAATCAACCCGGTGGCAGTGCGCGTTGCTACTCCCCCCTCCCTCCACATCCATCCCACCTTCCACGTCTCTAAGGTGAAACCGGTGGTGTCTGATCCCATCTGCCCTCCTCCTGCTGCGCCGCCCGTGCCTCGGATGATTGATGGCCATCCGGCTTGGACTGTCTCGACCATCTTGGACTCCCGACGCCGGGGTCGCGGGCTACAGTATTTGGTGGACTGGGAGGGCTATGGTCCAGAATGGAGGCAATGGGTCCATTCCTCGTTCATGTTTTATCGCTCTCTCATCACCGAGTTTCACCGGAAGTACCCCAATAAACCATCGCCAGGAGGCGCTGCTAGAGGGGGGAGTACTGTTACAACTCGCCGCTCATTAGCGGCGCCAGCTGAGCGCACACCTGCACCTCGTCAGCGGCGGAGCATATAAGCCGCTCTGCCCTGGGCTTCGGCCTGAAGCCGTCTGTTCCCTTCGGCTACTTGCTTCAGAGGAACCCCCTCGCCAAACAGCAAGATCTCTCACGTAAGCAACTCTCTACTTGTGTTCCAGTCTTTCCCCTGTGCACAGGTGGACCTTCCCGGCGGCGGACCCCGCCCCCGCATCACCACCTCGCAGCTGCTGTCAGGTACATCGTCAGGTCTCTGTCTCCCAGACTCTCCCTTGTGCGTGCCTGCCACCTGCCCTGCTAAGTAAGCCAACTAACCTCTCATCTCCTGTTGTACTTGTTTGATGCCCGTCACCTTCTCCCTGTGTTCTCTCCCCAGGGTTGTCTGGCTGTACGGTTTCCTGCCTCCGTGCCTGACGCTGACGTCCACCACCAGTACATCCACATTCCACAAACACGCATCCATTCATCCTTGTTGTCGAATAAAGCTATTGAATTCACTCCGAGCCTGCGTGTGTGTCTCCTGAGCCGTGCGTTATGTCAAACAGCAGTTGATATTTTTTCTATAAATTCCATTAGAGCAAGTGCAGTTGTCCTCTTGTGTCTGAACCCATATTGCTGCTAACACAATAAATTATTCTTCATTATGAAGTTGTCAGTTCTCTCACAGAATATTTTTTCAAGTATCTTAGAAAATTGCGGCAATAGTGAAATTGGTCTATAGTTTGAAAATTCTCCTCTGTCACCCATCTTGTATATCAGAATTACTTTAGCTATTTTCATTGCATTGGGAAATATACCTGTTTGGAGAGACAGGTTACAAATATACGTCAGTGGTTTCACTACGCATTCAATGATAGTTTTGACTAAGAGCATGTCAATACCATCACAGTCCGTAGATGTTTTACTTTTAAACGATTTAACAATTTCAATGACCTCTCTCTCGTCTGTGTTCTTTATGAAAATGGAGTCTTTTATAGCAGTGTTTTTACTTATTATATCACCTGTAGGTGCCGTAATGGGTATTTCCCGAGCCAAATTAGGACCAATGTTAACAAAAAAGTTATTAAATTCATCTGCAGGTGAGACTGCATTCACACTCTGAGTCGTTTTTTTTGTTTTTTTGTTTTTTTTTGGTTGGGTAGCTTGTATTTCTGTTTTTATTTCCAAGAATATTGTTAAGTATTGTCCATGTATTTTTAATATTATCTCTGTTTTTCTCCAGTTCTTTACTGTAATAGTCTCTTTTACTACATCTCATGATAAATATTAACTTATTTTTGTATGTTTTATACCACTGCTCTGCTTCTTTGGTCCTTTTCTTTAGAAAAGCTTTATATAATGAATTTTTCTTTTTACACACTTTTTGTAATCCTTTGGTTAACCATGGCTTGTCGACAAATTTCTGTTTCAGCTTTTCTTTACTAATGGACAATTTTTTTCATAAAGAGTGGTTACAATATTCATGAATGTGTCATAGGCTTAATTTACATCTGATACATAGACTTTTGTCCAGTCTTGCTTCAGCAAGTCTTCTTTAAAAGAACTGATTGCATTTTGTGATTTGTATCTGAAAGATTTTAAAATTTTTCTGTATTGGCCCCGTGTGGCCATGGATAAGTGCAAAGACTGGCAAATGGTCACTTATGTCATTTAACAATAATCCACTTTCTATTTTCTTATCAATAATATTAACAAACAGGTTATCAATAAGTGTAGCAGTGTGAACTGTGATTCTACTGGGATGTGTTATTGTGGGATATAGACTCATGCTGTACACAGAATTCATGAACTCTGTAATTACATTTTGTTGAAATGGATTTAGTAAATCAATATTGAAATCTCCACAGATCACAACCATTTTCTTACTAGTTATATTATTGTACATCTCGACTAATTTATCTCTGAATGTCTCAACGCAAGTCCAAGGCATTCTATATATACAACTTATAATTAGATTTTTTGTTTTATCTTGGTCAATCTCAACAGTAACACGTTCCAGAATCCCTGGTAGTGCAAAGGACATTCCATTTACAAATTTACACCTATACAGTTCATCAATATACAGTACAACACCACCACCCTTTTTTTGAGATCTGTTAATATAAAACATCTGAACATCCCTCTATTGCCATCAGAGAAGCCTGCTCTTCATTTCAGAGACTGTGATAGGTGTAAATTTTCTATCTAGCTGTTTTAAATAGTCCTGAATCTGTGGAAAGTTTTTAAGACTTCTGCTGTTGAAGTGTATTATTGATAGTTTACCATCTAATTGCACTTGACTTTTGAATTGTTTTTCAGTGTAATATTCACAATGATTATGAATATTATTGAAAAAGTGGTTATCAGGATCAATATCATTCTCCATCTCATGTAGTTTATGTTCAGCATAATGGCATATTTTCAGAGTCTGAATTTCCTCACTCTGTGTCAGATGACTTCCTCCAACTGGGGATAATTGATGTCGACTAAAGTCAGTCATAAGTTTTTTGTTTTGTTTTGTTTTGTTTTTTTTTAAAGTACATTGACATGGTATGTCACAAAAGAACTGTTCTTGCCACGTGTGTGGATATGGATTATTGTAGTCTCTTAATTTTCTTAATCAGTGTTCATCTATATTTAAGTCACTGAGATCTCTGAATATTACTAACTAACTAACTAACCTGCACTTATATAGCGCTTTTCTAGTCACAAAGACCACTCAAAGCGCTTTCATTAATACTAACCCTCTATTCTAAGGGCCTATAGGAAACAGATATCTAGGGACAATTTAGAACAGCCAATTAACCTAACATGCATGTTTTTGGCATGTGGGAGGAAACCGGAGAAATCCCGGAGTAAACCCACGCAACACGGGGAGAACATGCAAACTCCACACAGATCACTGTTGGTCGGGGGCTGGGATCGAACCCACGATCCCATGATCCCCACAATCCCCCGGCCAAGGGTAAACTGTGCTACCGCAGTGCTAACCACTGTGCCACCGTGCAGCCCTATATTATGGCCTTTGCTTCCTCAGGTGTTCCATTTAGTTTGATCCAAACTCTACAGTTTCTTGTCCATGTTGCCTGTATCTTATTTTGTCTTTTCAGCATCCGTGCTTGCCGTGCTATTTCAGCATTAGTCTTTGTTAAATGTTCATTTAGGTAAACTTCTGTTCCCCGTAGCTTTCTGGCCTGCCTCAGTATGTCATTCTTTACCCTTCTGTTCACAAAGCGCATCACAATTGATTTCTTTGTTTTATTATCCTTTCTGGGTAAAGCATGACAGGCTGAAATTGCATTTACTTTAATTTTTATGTTTCTGCTTTCAAGGAACTGAAGCACCTGTTTTTCCAGGGAGACTGATTCACTTAGGGGAGCCTCCTCCCCTCTCATTCAATTCAATTCAATTTCAATTCAATTCAACTTTATTTATATAGCGCCATTTCACAACAACAGTCATCTCATAGCACTATCAACTGTAGGGGGGAACCCCCACAGTTGCAGAAAGACCCCAGCAATCAGGCGATCCCCTGTGAGCAAGCACTTGGCGATGGTGGAGAGGAAAAACTCCCTTTTAACAGGAAGAAACCTCCAGCAGAACCAGGCTCAGGGAGGGGCAGTCATCTGCTGCGACTGGCTGGGGGGTGAGGGGATAGAGAAAAAGAAAAGAACAGACATGTAGAGAGCAAACAGCATGATGGGGACTCAATCTATGGGAGAGAACAAACAAATGTTAATGACCAGCAAAAAAAAAATATTTCATAGAGAGTGAGGAAAGGAGTGAGGCCCAGTGCATTACTGGAGGTCCCCCGGCTGACTAAACCTATTAACAGCATAACTAAGGGAGGGTTCAGAAACACATGATCCCTCCCTAATTGTAGGCTATATCAAAAAGGTAGGTTTTAGCCCTATTCTTAAAAACAGAGATCGAGTCTGACTCCCGAATCCAGATTGGCAGCTGATTCCACAGGAGAGGAGCTTGATAACTGAAGGCTCTGCCTCCCATTGTACTTTTGGAGATTCTAGGTATTACAAGTAATCCTGCATTTTGGGAGCGTAGTGCTCTGTTAGGATAATACGGTAGTATCAGATCTTTTAAATAAAAAGGAGCCTGATTGTTTAGAGCTTTGTAAGTAAGAAGAAGGATTTTAAACTTCATTCTAAACTCTATGGGAAGCCAATGAAGGGAGGCCAGAACCGGAGAGATATGATCTCTCTTTCTAGTACCTGTTAAAACTCTTGCTGCAGCATTTTGGATCAGCTGAAGACTTTTTAAAGATGTTTTAGGACAGCCTGATAATAAAGAATTACAATAATCTAATCTCGAGCTAACAAAAGCATGGATCAGTTTCTCAGCATCACTCTGAGACAAGATGCTCCTAATCTTGGCAATATTACGCAAATGATAGAAGGCAGTCTTAGAAACAAATTTAATATGTGAATTGAAGGACAAATCCTGATCAAAAATAACTCCAAGGTTCCTCACAGAGCTATTAAGAGAAAGAGTAACCGCATCCAAACTGAAAGTTTGATTTGGAAAGGAATTTCTAAGGTTTTTTGGACCAACAAGAATGACTTCAGTCTTATCTTAATTTAATAGCAGGAAATTACAAGTCATCCAAGCTTTGATTTCCTTAAGACAGGCTTCTAACTTGGCTAATTGATTACTATCATCTGGCTTCATTGACAGGTATAATTGTGTGTCATCTGCATAACAATGAAAATGTATACAGTGCTTTCTAATAATGTTGCCTAACGGAAGCATATATAAACTAAAAAGAGTAGGGCCTAGCACAGATCCCTGTGGAACTCCATGACTAAGCTTTGAGTTGAAAGAAAACTCATTATTTACATCAACAAACTGGAACCTATCAGATAAATAAGATCTAAACCATTGCAACGAAGTTCCATTAAGTCCAACATAGTGTTCTAATCTATCAAGTAGAATATTATGATCGATAGTATCAAAAGCTGCACTAAGGTCTAAAAGGACAAGTACAGAAACTAGTCCATTATCAGATGCAATGAGGAGGTCGTTAGTGACCTTCGCTAAGGCTGTTTCAGTACTATGATGGATTCTAAACCCAGATTGAAACTCTTCAAGTAAACCATTTCCCTGCAGGTGGTCAAATAATTGCGTAGTAACAACTCTTTCTAAGATTTTTGAAATGAAAGGGAGATTAGAGATTGGTCTATAGTTAGCTAAAGCTCCTGGATCTAGCGTTGGCTTTTTGAGTAAGGGTTTAATTACAGCCGTTTTAAAAGCCTGCGGTACATGGCCTAAAGTTAATGAAGAATTGATTATATGAAGAATAAAGCTACCAATAAGTGGGAAGCCTTCTTTAAATAACCTGGTAGGAATAGGGTCTAAAAGACAAGTTGAAGGTTTGGATGAGGAAACTATTTTGTCTAACTCACAAAGGTCGATTGGAGTAAACTCATCAAGACAGACATCAACAGAAGGAGTTGTAGTAGTTACAGTATTTAAGTTAACTGTGGGAAGAATCTGATTGATTTTATCTCTGATGGATGAAATTTTATTATTGAAAAAGTTCATAAAGTCCTGACTAGTAAGCTCTAAAGGAATGCTAGGATTGACAGAGTCCTGACTCTTTGTCAACCTGGCTACAGTACTGAAAAGAAACCTGGGATTATTCTTGTTAAAAATAATAATAATAATACATCAGTCTTATATAGCGCTTTTCTAAATACTCAAAGACGCTTTACAAAGCAGCATAGGGACAAACATATAGAGGACGAGTAAACAGACAAGGTAGGTACACATAGGTAGAAGAGGCAGTCAGTTTTTGTAGGTAGATTTGAAAAGATGGGTTTTGAGTTCACTTTTAAAAGAAGCAAGTGTGTTGGCAGACCGGATGTGAAGGGGCAAGGAATTCCAGAGGGTTGGTGCGGCAATGGCGAATGATCTATCACCCAGGGTGCGGAATTTTGTCTTGGTGATGGGGGTAAGAAGGTGAGCGTCAGCAGAGCGGAGGAGACGAGTGGGAGAATGACGAGACAGAAGGTCCGTTAGGTATGAGGGGGCGAGGTTATGAAGAGCTTTATAGGTGATGAGGAGGATCTTGAAGTTGATGCGCTGTTGAATAGGGAGCCAGTGGAGCTGACGGAGGAGAGGAGTGATGTGGTCTCTGGAGCGGGAGTGAGTAAGTAGGCGGGCGGCTGAGTTTTGGACATACTGTAGTTTTTGGAGGATGGTAGAAGGAAGTCCATACAGAATGCTGTTACAGTAATCAAGTCTGGAGGTGATGAAGGCATGGATGAGTATTTCAGCAGCAGAGGGTGAGAGGGTTGGACGGAGGCGTGCAATATTACGAAGATGAAAAAATGCTGTTTTGGTGATATGGTTGATGTGAGATTTGAAGGAGAGGGTGGGGTCCATGACAATGCCGAGGTTTCTGGCCAGGGGGGAGGGGGTGACTGAGTGACCATCGATTTGGAATGAAAAGTTCTGGGAAGAGGGTAAAAGAGATTTTGGTCCAAAAATGATGATTTCTGTTTTATTGCTGTTTAGCTTGAGAAAGTTGTTAGTCATCCAGGTTTTTATGTCTGTAAGGCAGTTGGTGATGGTGGAGAGAATGGCGGGGTTGATGGATTTAGAGGAGATGTACAGCTGGGTGTCGTCGGCATAGCAGTGAAAGTGACGACCATGTTGACGAATGATGTGACCAAGCGGAAGCATGTAGAGAGTGAAAAGGGTTGGACCGAGCACAGAGCCTTGAGGGACACCGTGTGAGACGGGGGTGGTGCGTGATTTATGATTGTTGATGGAGATGTACTGGAATCTCTGAGACAGGTAGGAGGTGAACCAAGAGAGGGCGGAGTCAGTGATGCCAATAGAAAGCAGACGACGGAGCAGGATGGAATGATTGATGGTATTGAAAGCAGCGCTGAGATCGAGAAGGAGAAGAATGGTGAGGGAGCCAGAGTCAGAGGCGAGCAGGAGGTCATTGGTGACCCTGAGGAGGGTGGTTTCAGTGCTGTGGTGAGAACGGAATCCAGATTGGAATGTTTCGTAGAGTTTGTTGCTGAGGAGGTGTTTCTTGAGTTGGGTGGCAACAGCTTTTTCCAATATTTTAGCCAGAAATGGGAGGTTGGAGATAGGTCTGAAATTGTTGGGGTCGTCAGAGTCCAGGCCAGGTTTCTTAAGGAGGGGGGTGATGGCAGCAATCTTAAGTGATGGGGGGACAATGCCAGTGGTCAGGGAGGAGTTGATGGTGTCGATGATAAGGGGGGCAAGAGGGGTGAGACAGGCTTTGATAAGGGGGGAGGGGATGGGGTCCAGGGGGCATGTAGATGATTTCATGCTGGAGAGTATTTTGGAAAGTTCATCAGTGGTTATGGGTGAGAAAAGGGAGAGCTGTTTATCTATGGGTGGAGAAAAAGTGGGTTCTGGGTCAGGGGTGATGGCTGGGGAGGAGGCAAGTTGGTTGTGAATGTTGTCAATTTTGGAATGGAAAAATGATAGAAAGCTATTGCATTTTTCAGGGGTGAAGGATGATGAAATGATGTCCTGGGGTTTGAGGAGTTTGTTGATGGTGGAGAACAGAGTGCGGGGGTTGGAGGATCCAGAGTGAATGATGCTGGAGTAGTAGGCAGAGCGAGCTTCATTGAGTGAGGATTGATATAGGTGCATCAGTTCTATGTGAGCGAGGGTGTGTACAGTCAGACCAGTTTTGCAGCTCAGGCGTTCAAGCTGCCGCAGTTGTTTTTTGAGTTTGTGAAGTTCTAAGGTGTACCAGGGGGCCGAATGAATGAAAGTGACGGATTTTGTTTTCATGGGGGCCAGTTTGTTGAGGGAGGTAGACAATGTGTTGTTGTAGATGTTTACTAAGTCCGTAGGGGTTGGGTTTACAGGGAAGGTGAGGTTGGAGAGAGTGTTAGATATGCATGTGGAGAGAGAAACTGAGCAGATGGACTTAAGATTGCTGAAGGTTATTGTTCGGTCTTGTTTGGGTTGAGGGGCCGGGATGTCAATGTCCAGTGTGATGGCGAGATGATCCGAGATGGTGAGGTCAGTGCTGGAGATGTTGTGAATGTGGAGACCAGTGGAGCAAACCAGATCCAGGACATGTCCACGTCTGTGGGTAGGGAAAGTTATGTGTTGGGTGAAGTTTAGACACTTTAGTAAGTCCAGAAAATCGTTTGCGTATTTGCAGTCAGGGGAATCAATGTGGAGGTTGAAATCGCCAAGCAGTAGGACAGATGGTGAGGTTGCAGACAGTACTGTAATGAGTTCTGAAAGATCTGATAAAAAAGATGGATTTGGTTTGGGAGGGCGGTAAATAATTGCAATGAGGAGAGGTTTTGGGCCGGGGAGTTTAAAAGTCAGGTGTTCAAAAGAGGAAACAGCGGGTATGGAGAGAGGTCGTGGATTAAGGTTATGAAGATGAATAGCAGCAATGCCTCCTCCACGGCCTTCAGGGCGTGGGTTGTCCAGGTATGAATATCCAGCAGGGGTGGTTTGGTTAAGTGCGATGTAATCCAGGGGTTTTTGCCAAGTTTCAGTGAGACAGAGGAGATCCAGTTTATTATCAGTGATGAATTCATTTAGAATGAGGCTTTTATTGTTAAGGGATCGTGTGTTGAAGAGGGCAAGTTTCAGGTGCTTTTTTTTTGAAAATGCGGGTGCGGAAGTCGGGATAGGGCGGAGATTGAAAGGATTCACGTTGGGGTTGTTCTGATGACGCGTTACATTGTTGTGATGATGCAACACGGAAGTGCGGAAGCCGGTGTCCATGCAGCGATTTGACCAGAGAACGGGGATACAGTTTGTTGTGGTGAAGTGGTAATTAAACTTGCGGCGTGAACTCTATTGTTCTCTTCTATTAATGCAGAGTAATAACTCGTTCTAGCTTTTCTAAGATATTTTTTATAAATTAAAAGATGATTTCTCCAAGCTAAATAGATTTCATCTAAATTAGTAGAGCGCCATTTTCTTTCTAATTGACGAGTCTTCTGTTTTAAGGTACGAGTTTCTGTGTTGAACCAAGGAGTTAGAAATCTCTGATTAGACTTTTTCTTTTTTAAGGGGGCCACCAAGTCTAGAGTCTGATGCAGAGAAGCTGAAACACTATCCACCATGTTATCAATTACAGAAGGAGCAAGCTGTCTATAGCTTATTTCTGTTGTGTTGACACATGGCATAGAGGAAACAATCTGCATAAATTTGGAAACAGCATCATCTGAGAGGCATCTACTGTAATAATATTTCTCTTTAGGAGCCAAATAGTCAGAGATAGTAAAATCAAAGGTTAACAGACAATGGTCTGACAGTACAGGGTTATGAGGAGACACTACAAGATTTTCTATTTCTATGCCATATGTCAAAACAAAGTCCAATGCATGGTGGAGGTAATGAGTAGAATGTCCTACTTTCTGAGAAAACCCAATCGAATCTAATATTGAATTGAATGCCACATTAAGGCAGTCATTATCTACATCCACATGTATATTAAAGTCCCCTACTATAATTATTCTATCAGATTTCAGCACTAAATCAGCTAAGAAATCAGCAAATTCGGATAAAAATTCTGAGTAGGTTGATGGGGGACGATAAACTATGGCAAATAAAATTGGGTTTAACCTAAAATTGCTAAAGTGCCCAATACTGAGGACCAGGCCCTCAAAGGAATTATAACATGTTTTTTGCTTTACATTAACTAGTAATTTGGAATGGTAAATTGTTGCTACTCCTCCTCCACGACCAGAACTTCTAGGATTTTGACAGTTTAAATAACCAGAGGGAGTTGATTCATTTAAACCAACATAATCCTCCTGTCCTAACCAAGTCTCTGTAAGGGAAATTAAATCAATCTGATGATCAATTAACAGATCATGGACTAACAGAGACTTGGGAGTTAGAGACCTAATATTTAATAAACCACATTTAATTTTTAAATTATGAGGAGGAACAGAGGCCAAATCATTCAATTTAGAGGCTTTATGTTTAATTTGAGTTTTACCAATATTTTGCTTTATCACTTTGGGATGCTTATACATTATATTTTTATTCACTTTGGAGGGAGCAGACAACGATTCTCTGATGGGGAAGACAGGGGCTAAGCTGAGGGGTGGCGGATGAAGAGGAGCTGCAGAGAGGCGTGTAAGACTGCGACTCTGCTTCCTGGTCCCAACTCTGAGTAGTCATGGTTTTGGAAATTTGGATAAAAAAGATGCCAGGTTGTTAGATAAATGAGACGCACCATCCAAAGTGGGATGAATGCTGTCTCGTCTCATAAGACCAGGTTTTCCCCAAAAAGAGCTCCAATTGTCAATGTAGCCCACGTCATTTTTAGGACACCACACAGACAGCCAGCGGTTCAAGGACGACGAGCGGCTAAACATGTCATCAAAGGTCAGATTGGGGAGGGGTCCAGAGAATACTACAGTGGCAGACATTGTTTTGGCAAAGTCACACACCGATTCTATATTAAGTTTCGTGACTTCCGACTGCCGGAGACGGATGTCATTAATGCCGGCGTGAATAACAATTGTGGAATATTTACAGTTACTTTTAGCCAGCATTTTCAAATTTGACTCGATGTCGCCTGCTCTGGCCCCAGGAATGCATTGGACTATGGCCGCTGGAGTCTCTAGGTTCACGTTTCTGACTACAGAGTCGCCAATGGTCAGAGTTTTTTCCTCAGCGGGTGTGTCGCTGAGCGGGGAAAAACGATTAGAAACGTAAACAGGTTGGTGGTGTACCAGGGCTTTGTGACTAGGCTTCCTTCTCACCGTCACCCACCCAGTCTCCTCGCTGCTGAGGAGAGCCGGGGGACCGCTGACAGTGGGACCTAAGCTAGCTAGCTCCGCTGCAGCTAATGGGCGTCCGTCAAGATTAACTGGCGCAGACGGTGTTTCAATGCAGCGGAGCCGGGATTCCAAATCAGACAACCTCGCCTCGAGCGCCTCAAAAAGACAACATTTATTACATTTACCGTTATCGCTAAAAGAGGCAGAGGTGTAGCTAAACATCTGACAGAGAGAGCACACCAGAGGAGGAGAGGAAAGCGAGCTAGTAGCCATAGCTAGTGGCTAGAGAGCAAACCACAAAGCAAACCACACAGGCAGACAGCAAAACAGGAAGTGACAATACGTTACCAGAAGGAAGTGACGATCCGTCAAAATCAGCTGTAGCATTGGCATATGATTGGTATTTAATGTCTAGTCCACTAGTAATTAAATCATCCATACGAGAATATTATTCAAGATCCTCGATGCGTCGCTCCAAGTCTGCAATTTTTTTTGTCTCTTTCCTTAATTGTTAATTTCAATTCTTGGACTTCCTCCATTAGCCCTAATAGTTTAAACTGTTGATTGGCCACTTTGGTCAGTTCTTCTGACATGAAGTTCAGAGATTTTTTAATCTCTTCCATTTCTTCCTTCTTTGGTGGCATTTTTACTGACCTGTTGATAATAAAGATAAGATAAGATAAGATAAGCCTTTATTAGTCCCACAACGGGGAAATTCCAGGATTGCAACAGCACAGGGATAGCAGCACTCAGAGCATCAAAAGAGAGAGGAAGGGGAAAAAAAAAACTCGGAATCGAGCCACTGTTGCAAAAGGCAGCCGACTGGTGTGGCGCCGAGAGACTATTAACAGTGGTATACAAACGTTATAAAAATTACCTCGATAAATCAGTGTGTTAAGTATAATTTTAAAAAATGAACTATAAACTATAAACTATAAAATAAAACAATCTCTGCTGGTGTCACCGGTATCCAATACAGCCAACCTCGAATCCAGCTGGGGCCTCAGCTAGCCCTCTCCGCTGCTAGTCCTGCTACTTACCGCC
Organism: Pholidichthys leucotaenia; assembly: GCA_020510985.1. Classification (NCBI taxonomy): domain Eukaryota; kingdom Metazoa; phylum Chordata; class Actinopteri; order Cichliformes; family Pholidichthyidae; genus Pholidichthys; species Pholidichthys leucotaenia. Next base: position 425,173,576 of record CM035843.1, read on the forward strand.
GCTGTAATTGAGCTCCTGTTCCGGCTCCTGTCCAGTCGGGGTGCCGGCAGCTCCTCCACCAAGCCCCACCGCCCACTGCTGCTGTAGTTGAGCTGCGGTCCGGCTCCTGTCCAGCTGGGGTCCCGGTAGCTCCTCCGCTGAGCCCTGCCGCCTACCGCTGTCGTCCTCAGTAGTTCCTCCGCCAAGCCCCGCCACTGTAATTGAGCTCCTATCTGGCTCCTATCCAGCTGGGGTCCCAGCTGCTCCTCCACTGATCCCCATCTCCTACCGCCGCTGTAGTTGAACTCCAATCTGGCTCCTGCCCAGCTGTTGCCTCGGTTAGTTCCTCCGCCGAGCCCCAATCACAAGATTCTAAGAATCTGTGCGGGAGGCTCAGCCGTCATCTATTGGGCCAATGCCAGGTCAGTGAGATGAACCGGGGACAGAGTCGGTCCTTTGTATTGGTGTTAGCTACGCCTAGCTATGGTGTTAGCTATAGCAATAGCGTTAGTTTAGCACATCCCACGGCTCCTTCCGTTTGTCCTTCTCTCCAGTAGACCGACAAAGCTCCAGTGAGTTTGGAGGCTCAACTGTCATCTACCGGACCGATGCCGGGTCAGTGGGACGAACTGGGAACCAAGTCGCTCCTTTGTATCAGTGCTAGCTATGACTAGATGTAGCAACGTTTTTGTAGGTGGGCACATGCTCTCGTGTTTTTGGAACGTCTTCCTTGCGCACCGGGACCTGATGGTATCCACGGACCAGATCCACTTTCGAAAAAACACGCGCCCTGGCCAGGTGCACGGAAAAATCCTGGATGTGCAGAATGGGATAATGATCGTGTTCTGTGACATTATTCAAGAGCCAGAAATTGCCACATGGTTGCCACGACCCATTGGCTTTAGGCACCATGTGTAGCGGGGATGCCCACGGGCTGTTGGAGCACCTGACGATGCCCAACTGCTCTAAGTTGGCAAACTCCTCTCACACGCTGGCCAGTTTAGCTGCGTCCAAGTGCCGAGGTGATGTGAACACCAGCAGGCCTTTTACTGTTATGAAGTGTTTGACCCCGTGTTTCGTTATCATAGCCGAAAAAGTCGGGACCGTGAGTGCTGGGAACTGTGTGAGCAAATGTTGGTACTAACCCCCTGGAGCTATAACATTAGCCAGTGTTGTCGACTCAGCTCTCTGAGCTGTACAGGGCAGTGAGGTAAAAGAAACAGCATCCACTAATCTCCTGTTAGCAACATCGACTAACAACCCATAAGCACATAAAAAATCTGCACCTAAAATGGGTGTGGAACATGCAGCTACCACAAAGTCCCACTGAAAATTGTGTCCGTGTAAGCATATCGTCAGTGTCCACTCACCAAATGTCCTGATGGTGGATCCGTTGGCAGCCGTGAGCTCGGGACCGCTGCCTCCTGCCACCCAGTCTGCGTTGACCGGCAGGATGAGGCTCTTCTGGGAGCCGGAGTCCACCAAAAACCATCTCCCTGAATGTGTGTCCGTGACATAAAGCAGTCTGTGCCTGTCGCCATCAGTTGCAGCTGCCACTGAATTCCGAACGTACCATCTTCCCGGCTTCTTGAATTGGCATGGCAACAGGCAGTGTTGGGCATTGAGCCGAAATGGCGAGTTGGTGAGTTGCTGTGCTGCCACAGTGCTAACCACTGTTCCACCGCACCGCCCATGAGCTTTATTCCATCTCCAACATACAGTACAGTAAAAAGAGCTCCTGGGTCTCTGTACATTCCTCTTTTATACCTTTACTTCCATGCATTGAGACCCGGAACTTCCGACCATAATACACTGTTTAGAACAAAAGACCTGTGTGGCACCTTAACATAACATAACTCCGGCCCTGCTGCTCACACCCTTCTCTCTTCCAGCGGCTCCGGCGGTTCCTCCTCTCTCTGGGGGGTGAATAGTCCATACTGTCCCGTTTGAGACCCCCCGGTGGCACTTCCTCCTCCGGTCCATTGTTCCCCTTTGTCCCAGCTGCCTTCTCTGGGTGGAGAATCCCCCCCCCCCACCACCGTGCCACCACAATATGACCAACTGTGCTCCCCAGGCATGCACAGGATATCTGCAGCCTCAGCAGATGACATTACATGAGATTAAATATAGTTTGCTTGTTTTATTAAGATCCCCATTGGCACTTGTATAAAACATGGCTGTTCTTCCTGGGGTCTAACATGTATATTCTCCCTTGTTGTACAGAGGAGGGAACACAATTGATCCTCGGCAAAGTGGACCAGTCATCCAGACCATGAACAGGACCTTGCTGGCAAATGTGAGTAAGTCAGTCCCTCCAGGATTTCACAGGATGTTTTTGTGATAGTTTTAGCCCAAAAAGCCTGAATTTGCGGGAGCTTTTTTTTTTTAAGTTGCAATAAAAGTTGTGATGTTTTGAGAGTTTTTTTGCACTAAAAGTTGTAGGAAGAATTTCAATTTTTAAAGCAGATGCTTTTTTCATAGTTTACTGCTATAACACCACAAGAAAAGTACAGGATTGTCAAAAATTTCCTATTAAAGAATGATTTGTAAATTAAGCTGAAACTTCTGCTGTACAGAAAAACTCTTTTGTGCAACAGAAAATACAGACTTTAACACAATTAAGTGAGAATGATGTAGCTCCTCATAAATTTGTCATAAAAGTGACCAACACTGTAAGTTACTCTTGCTGAGAACTTGAATAAAAAGGATGAAAAAATAATTATCCATTACAACAGCTGAATTGCACTGAATGCATCTTAAAGAGTATAGATTTGGAAATTATGGCCACAGCTTCATTTGAAAACTCCCTATCCACAGTGGTCCCCAACCACTCGGTACCAAGTGCAGAGAAAAAACAAATAATTTATTCTGTTGCTCTGTATTGTCAGTCAAAGTCTGTGTTTTTCTGAAAAAAAAAATGCTTAATATTCTCTCTCTTTGCCTGACTCCTACCTGTCTGTCTATTTGCTGCACGTCTTGACACACACCTGTCTCATCAGATAATTGTCTTTCCTTTACTGGGAGTTTTACTGGGAGGAGGTGCTCTCCTTGGGGGTTTGCTGAGGGCATGCATTGGTCTGTGTCCAGACCAGAGATTCACAGCTTTAAAGCTCATTGAAAAGATGTAGTAATGATTTTACCTTTAAAGATGGATAAAATGTTAGAACATTGGCTGTAGTGTTAGATTTGCTCATTTGTTTGTGGTTTTATGGCGTCTCTCCTCATGCGCGCTTCCGCAAGGAGGTGCTTTTCAGGGAGGCAAACTTTTTTTCAACACAAACGCGGCACTTCGTACACGCAGTCAAGACAGAGACGTCCACCGACGGGCCAGGGAAGACAGAGGACGGGACGGTGTGGGAAAACATGCGGGTGTTCTTTTTTTTTAAATCACACACTGTTTTTTGCTGATGTGTTCTGTTAATACTTACTGTAAACACGGAAATGAGCACAGTGCAGCGACGCATTTCATTAGTTAGAGTGAGTGGTTGAGTGCTACTCGGGGACAAATTTGATTGGCAAAATTGGTGGAAGTTGACGAGGATTAGCCAAAATTGCGAGAAAGTTATGGTGACTGGACAAAGTTGCAAGGTCGCTCAAAAGATGCAGCAATGGTCTGATTTCGTGTGAATTAGTGCGATCGTAATATCACGAAATCCTGAAAGACTGGTAAGTGTGAACAAACAACAGATCTTCCACATGAATTGTTTGTTTTTTTTATACTAGACAAGAGTCTACATTCAATTTGTTAAACTTGTTTGGTTTTCTACAGATGTAACTCTTGATGCCTGAATGATGTCATCATTTGAAGACTTCTGAGGACAATAAGTTTCAGGTAGGATTTCTATAAGGCCTGAGAAGAAAGTGTAGAAGAAAGAAAAAGTGGGGCCCCATTTCTGTCTTTGCCTTGAGCAGCAAATGGACTAAGTCCGCCCCGATTATATTCAGTATATTTGTTTCAATTCCAGTAAATGTATTCATTTAAATAACACATTTCAATTGGATAAATGTATTATACCAAGGTCTTAGCATGATTTATACTTTTTGAGTTGGCTTAAGTAACAAATGACCAGTTGCACTTTGAAAATTAATATTAACTAATGCCAAAGATGACTAAAATATTACTTTCAATTTTTCAGTTCATTTTGCTTTGAAAGTGTAACCATATAGTGAATTTGTACCAAAATTATAAATTTACATACCATATAGTGAAATGTCAAAAATAATAATAAATAAGCAAAGAGAACAAGACAAAACAAACAAATCTCAACCAAAAAAGGACGAGTGCAATGAAAATCTCACATTCATAAAGGAGTGGGAAGAACAAACTTATCGGGTCCCACCCCTTCTCCCCAGCTTACACACCAATATATTAGATGAGCTCCATTCCTTATATACTTATGTTTCCTTATACTCTTATTTTTTATGTTTCCTTATACTCTTATCCACCTTATTCCTAGCCCCCATGATGCCTTGCGTGAATTACGTGCGCAGCTTCCGGTACTAGTTTAGAACGTGGGGTTGCCACTGAAACAGGACACTTTTCTATTATGTATTTGTTCAGTGTTCACATACCGTTCATATTGGAGCACTTATTTGTGTGGTACGGGATGGCGGCCCCGGTTTCCGGTTCCACCATCTCTGGTGGTATAAGAGCAGCTGCTGGTCGAGGGGCGGTCTCTTCCGCGTTTCCTCTGCCAAGCGGCTGCATGTACGGTCGGGTGTCCAGAGCCCAGCTGGTTTAATAAAGCAGTGTTGAGTTCCACTCCTGGCCTCATCCTTGTCTACAAGTTACGACATAACATTTTCCTTGTTAAAAAACAATGACTTCCACATCAAAAATGCAGGAACACAGCCTTTTACACCTCAAAAACAGTAATACAATCATACCACTTCCCACAACTACGGAGGGATGAGAAGATGACCTTAAAATTTGGCCTCACAGATAGTAGCTCTGTTAGTTAGCTCTGATGTTAAAATGCTAATGCTGTAAACAAATAAAAGCTCTGAGATATATCAATGGCCGAATCTCATTCTCTCCCTTGCAGACTCATTGACTTTAGGCGCGTTCATGTGAAGTGAAGGGCTGTCCCATTCTGAAATCAGGAAGTGGCTGACTGCTCACTTGCTGACTTCATGAGTCCTTAAATGAGCCCTTACCTTGAGTCAGCATAGCATGCTGACTCAAGGTAAGGGAATTACCCACAGTTCAGAGCGCCATGTCTGGTTTCTCAAGGAAAAGCTCCTGATTGGTCACCTGTTCCCCTCATGGATCGTCACCTTATCGTGGTGGGGGTTTTGTGTGCCCCAGTGATCCCAGGAGCTATGTTGTCTGGAGCAATTTGCCTCTGATAGGGTCACCCAAGACAAACTAGTCCTGGGTGAAAGGCCAGACTAAGAAAAATCAAACAGACTCTCATGATAAATTCTAGATCAAGGATTCAGTGTACCCCGCCCTGTATTTGGTTACCGGGGCCCCACCCTGGAGCCAGGCTGGGGGAGGGGCTCGATGGCTAGCGTCTGGTGGCCAGGTTTCCACCCATGGGACCCAGCCTGGCTCAGCCTGAAGGAGTTACATGGGTCCGCCCTCCAGTGGGCTCACCACCTGTAGGAGGGATCATGGGGGTCCGGTGCTATGTGGATTAGGTGGCGGTCAAAGGCAGAGACCTTGGCAAACTGATCCCAAGCTTTCTAAACTGGCTTTTGGTACGTGGAATGTCACCTCTCTGGTGGGGAAGGAGCCTGAGCTGGTGTACGAGGTTGAGAGACACCGGCTAGATATAGTCGGCCTCACCTCAACACACAGCTCCGGTTCTGGAACCAGTCTCCTGGAGAGGGGCTGGAGCTTGGCCTTTTTTGGAGTTGCCCCGGGCAAGAGGTGACGAGCAGGGGTGGGTATTCTTGTATCCCCCCCACCTTGCTGCCTTAATATTGGAGTTTTCCCCGGTGGATTAAAGGGTTGCTTCCCTGCGCCTTTGGGTTGGGAAACGGGTCCTGACCATCATTTGTGCCTATGCACCAAATGATGTTTCAGAGTACCCACCCTTTTTGGAGTCTGTGACTGGGGTGCTGGAGGGTGCTCCTCTTGGAGACTCCATTGTCCTACTGGGGGACTTCAATGCGCACGTGGGCAACGACAGTGAAACCTGGAGGGGGTGATTGGGAGGAACGGCCTGCCCGATCTGAACCCGAGTGGTGTTCAGTTATTGGACTTCTGTGCTAACCACAGTTTGTCCATAACAAACACCATGTTCAAGCATAAGGGTGGCCATATGTGCACCTGGCACCAGGACACCCTAGGTTGCAGGTCAATGATTGATTTTGTTATCGTGTCATCAGACCTGCGACCGTATGTCTTGGACACTCGGGTAAAGAGAGGTGCAGAGCTGTCAACTGATCACTACCTAGTGGTGAGTTGGATCCGATGGCAGGGGAGGATGCCATTCAGACCTGGTAGACCCAAACGTATAGTGAGGGTGTGCTGGGAACGTCTGGCTGAGGCCCCTGTCTGGGAGGTCTTCAACTCCCACCTCTGGAAGAACTTCAACCACATTCAGAGGGAGTCTGGAGACATGGAGTCTGAATGGGCCATGTTCTCCACCTCTGTTGTTGAAGCGGCGGCCCAGAGCTGAGGCCGCAAGGTGGTCGGTGCATCTTGTGGCAACCCCCGAACCAAGTGGTGGACACCAGTGTTGAGGGGGGCCATTAAGCTGAAGAAGGAGTCCTATCAAGCTTGGTTGGCTTGTGGGACTCCCGAAGCAGCTGAGGTGTACCGGCAGGCCAAGCGGAGTGCAGCTCGGGTGGTTGCTGAAGCAAAAACCCGGGTATGGGAGGAGTTCGGTGAGGCCATAGAACAAGACTTTCGGTCGGCCTCAAAGAGATTCTGGCAAACTGTCTGGCGGCTCAGGAGGGGAAAGCAGCTCCCTGTCCACACTGTGTATGGTGCGGCTGGGGCACTGTTGACTTCGACTGGGGATATTGTCGGGCGGTGGAAGGAATACTTCGAGGATCTCCTCAATCCCGCTGATATGTCTTCCACAAGCAGGGTTTGTGGACGAGGCGGATGACTCACCAATCACGGGGGGTGAGGTCGCCAAGGTGGTTAAAAATCTTCTTGGTGGCCGGGCCCCAGAGGTGGACGAGATTCGCCCTGAGTACCTCAAGGCCCTGGATGTTGTAGGGCTGTCATGGTTGACACGCCTCTGCAACATTGCGTGGAGGTCGGACACAGTTCCTTTGGCATGGCAAACCGGGGTGGTGGTTCCTCTCTTCAAAAAAGGAGACCGGAGGGTGTGCTCCAACTTTAGAGGGATCACACTCCTCAGCCTCCCCGAGAAGGTCTATGCCAAGGTACTGGAGAGGAGAGTCCGGCCATTGGTTGAACCTCGGATTCAGGAGGAGCAATGTGGTTTTCATCCTGACCGTGGCACATCGGACCAGCTCTTTACCCTCTCGAGAATTCTTGAGGGTTCATGGGAGTTTGCCCAACCAGTTTACATGTGTTTTGTGGACTTGGAGAAGGCATTTGACTGCGTCCCTCGTGGTTTTTTGTGGGGGGTGCTTCGGGAGTATGAGGTATCGGGCTTGTTGTTATGAGCTATTCGGTCTCTGTACGACCGTTGTGAGAGTTTGGTTCGTATTGCCAACACTCGGTCGGAGTCATTCCCAGTGAGAGTTGGACTCCGCCAGGGCTGCCCTTTGTCACCGATCCTGTTCATAATTTTTATGGACAGGATTTCTAGGCGCAGCCAGGGAATGGAGGGTGTCATGCTTGGTGACCACAGGATCTCATCTCTGTTGTTTGCAGATGATGTTGTCCTGTTGGCTTCATCCAGCAATGACCTACAGCTCTTGCTGGGATGGTTTGCTGCTGAGTGTGATGCGGCTGGGATGAGAATCAGTACCTCCAAGTCCGAGTCCATGGTCCTCAGCTGGAAAAAGGTGGATTGTCCTCTCTGGGTTGGGGACAGGCTCCTGCCCCAAGTGGAGGAGTTTAAGTATCTTGGGGTCTTATTCACGAGTGAGGGGAGAATGGAGTGAGAGATTGACAGACGGATCGAAGCAGCATCTGCAGTGATGTGGACCTTGTACCGGTCTGTTGTGGTGAAGAGGGAGCTGAGTTCTAAAGCAAAGCTGTCGATTTACCAGTCAATTTACGTTCCTACTCTCACCTATGGTCACAAGCTTTGGGTAATGACCGAAAGAACAAGATCGAGATAGAAGATACAAGCGGCTGAAATGAGCTTTCTCCGTAGGATTGCTGGACTCACCTTCAGAGATAGGGTGAGGAGCTCAGTCATCTGGGAGAGGCTCAGAGTAGAACCGCTGCTCCTCCACATTGAAAGGAGTCAGTTGAGGTGGTATGGGCATCTGATTAGGATGCCTCCTGGACGCCTCCCACTTGAGGTGTTTCAGGCACGTCCCACTGGGAGGAGACCCCGGGGCAGACCCAGGACTTGTTGGAGAGACTATAGGCCCTTTTCCACTAGCCTCACTTAGCCCTACACCGCACCACTCAGCCCGCGTTTGAGCATTTTCCATTAGCCCCAGCACTGGTTAGCAGGTACTTTTTTAGTACCTGATCCAGGGCAGGGTCTAACCGAGCTGAGTAGGGTTGAGTATGGCTGTGATATGACTTTAAGAGACTGGTCGCCGCTGATTGGTCAGGTCGTAACGTCACGAAAGCGACTTTTTCTGCTGAATTTACTCCACGACCGCCATTTGTAGTTGTTCAGCCAGTGAACACAGTGCGCCCCTTTAATACAGTATATTATATTAATATACTGTATAATATACTTATATAATAATATACTCCTAATATTATATATTAGGAGGTGCGTAATTTTCTTTCTATATTAGCCGACGATCGCATCCAGCGCGAGTTGGACGGATCTACTCGAAATGAAAAAAAATATACCAGCAGGTGTCCGAGCAGATGGGTTCCCAAGGGCACATCCGTACTGACAAACAGTGTCGGGAGAAGCTGAAAAAGCTGAAAAGCGATTACCGAGCAGTGAAGGACCACAATGCTCGAAGTGCAGCGGATCGGAAGGAATGGAAGTGGTTCGCTGAGAGACATTGGGCTCAACACGGCCACAGTCACGGCCTTGGAAACCGTGGATGGTGAGTGTTGTTTTGATATTGCGCGTCTTTTCGACAATTTTATCCTTTCTGTGCCAAGCTCACTGTTTTTAAGAAATAGGAAGGTTGTTAGATTGTGGGTAATGGTTGTTACTGAGGCTTGCCTATTGTTTTGCAGCCAACTGCAGATTCACGCTTGCTTTGTGTTAAGTATTAGCGCGAACAAAACGCTGAATTACGCTTATTGTATTCCGGTTAAAAACTTTAGAGTGTTGTGTACATGTTGCACTTTGGTGTTAAGTTTTAAATTGCGTGCATTTTCTTTCTAGAATCGCAGTTCATATCACAGGGGTCCACCTCAGTGGACATGGACACAGCGGACTCTCCTGGCGCTGCGTCTGCGTCTGCCGGAGCGCCAGCTGGATCGGCTCCGATGTCAGCCACATCACCAGCTCCATCTGGATCACGTTTAAGTGCCGGTAAGGCACAATAACCATGATTTTTTTTTTGGGCGGTGGGGGGGGGCAGGTCCAGCGGAAACCAGGGTCGAAAATTCATCCATCCATCCATCCATCTTCTACCGCTTAATCCTTTACAGGTCGCAGGGGGGCTGGAGCCTAACAAGTTATGTACCAAATTGATTAATGCAATTTCCTGTAGCTGCATATTAATTAATTGAAAATGTCTTTTTAAATGTACAAAAAGGTTATTCTTTGGTCTTCACTTATCGGTGTTCCACAACCATTTTTAGGTGTGGTGATTGGTGCTGTTGTAACAAATAAAGCGCATGAACTGCTGTTGAAATCAACATGCTTCATTGAAATGCTTCGCGTCAGCTGACTGTATTAACCCATTCAGATTTCTGCGGCCACACTACAAGCAACTAGTTTAAACATTACCCATCCATCCATCCATATTCTTAATCTTAATCCTTTTTAGTTTTGCAGGGGGGCTGCAGCCGAAGACAGCACCCTGCGTGTTGCAAAATCTGCTCTACTGAGGGGCAGCAACATGACAGTTCAGCTTATATACAGCACTGAAGCATAATATAACAGTGACATTCCACCACAGACTTTCACCTGTGTAATTCCATATTGTATGTAGTGATCCAGCTTTAACGACCATGCCTTTCTGTCTTTCCATCTACATTAGCGATGGTCAACATGCATGACGAAGAGATGCGGCCCTTGGAACGGCAACATGACCAGCGGCAAGAACACCATCAGGAGTACATGCAGCATTTGCGACAGGTGGCCGCAGATGTGCGTGAAGCCCTGGAGCAGGACGCTGCGTTACGAAGGGAAGAGCTCGCAGAGATGTCATCATTCAACAGAGATTTCCTGACCCTATTTGGCAGGCTTGTGGACGCATTTAGCAGTTGGCGTGTCTAACCATGTCTCCCCACGCCCAGTCTGTTTTTTTGTTTGTAAATTTTGCTTCTGGAATAAAATTGTATTGTTTGCATCAAAAGTCTGGTTTATCTGTTATGACACCATATGAGAAAAGCCAATAATTACATACACATTCCATTCTCTGTTCACTCCACATGCTGCTGTTCATCAGGTCAGGTGTATATACTTCTAATGGTAATTTAATTTTTAACAACACAACGAAACGTAATGTCTTGGTAGTTTTTTTTATTTATTTTAAACAAATTTGCAATGCTGAATCCATTTCTCTTGAACGGGTACATTTTTTATGTTATAAGCAGTTGTACAGGTGTGCTTGAACTTGTACAGTAGACACTGATAAAGGTAAGTACATGTAAGTTGAATGTTGCATCACCAGTCAAAATTTAATAAATTAAGAAGGAATCTAGCAAAAATTTGGCACTAATAACATTAGACACAACTGTGTTTTTGTTGCACACAACTGTTGTTACCAACAAGTTGTGCAAAATTTATATTCCCTTTTCCCAAAAATTAAAAATCAATTTGCAAGTAAAAGTGGGAGACCTTTACATGGGAAAATATGACATGTATTAGCACAGGATTTATAGTTCAATTTGCATTTCCACCTAAGCAAAAGTGGCTTGTCGAGCTGGATTTTTGTGAAGATGGCCTGTGCGATGTTTCTGCATGTAATTACATACCTGTCAAGTGATACAGTTTCGCTGTATTTTAATACGGGGAAAATGCAATTTTAGCAAATACGGGCGTATTGCATTTCTGTACGCCAAAGAGAAAAATATACGGGAAAAAAAATGATTGAGAGTGTGGGGAGGAACATGTCGTGTGTGTGACCCCCACAGCGTACGGGGCTGTCAGAGTGCTCAGCGTGAGCAATTATCACTACAGAAGTGTGGACTCATCATTAGGCTGATGGCTTCTCACCTTCTTAACAGATAAGCGTTATGAACAAGAGGACAGGTAGATGGACCATGCACAACATTTTATTTACAAAAAACATTTTTGAAATATGTATGCACATAAATGTGGGCGAAATAGACAAGTACTGGATCACAGCACAGCATCTCGTATATCGGCCCCCTGCTCCTCTTCTCCCTGTGCCGCTGCCACCACTGGTTCATCTACTGCATCATCCAATGTAGTGTCAAACGTCTCTCCATGACTCTCACACAGATTGTGCAGAGCACAACAAGTCAGCACCATAGATTTAACCAGTTTCATGTCACAGTCATTCCTCTCTCCTTCCTCCTTCCTTCTCTCCTTGTCATCAGCCATTTTCTTTGTTGTGGAGGATTCGGTCGCGTGTTTCACGTCACGAGAGTGTGGCGCCGCCTGCTGTTCGAGAAACCCCACCCACCGCAGCTGTGCCAGCAGGTGTGCCAGCAGTAATGTTGAAAAGCAACCGAGGCAGAACCGAACCGAAGTGAGTAGAGTCGGGTTTTCTAATCAGGGCTAGTGGAAAAGCGCCTTTTGTCTCTCAGCTGGTCTGGGAACGCCTTGGTATCCTCTCTGAAGAGCTGGAGCAGGTGGTGGGGGAGATGGAAGTCTGGGCTTCTCTGCTTGAACTGTTGCCTCCGCGACCCGGACCTCCGGAAAAGCGATAGAAGATGGATGGATGGATGGTCACCTGTTCATCACTGAACAGAGCCGTATAATATGAAAGTAAAGACACTCCATTAGACTTCTATAGAAACTGTGGAATGAGGAAGTCATGTGGGTCATGGAGCAGTGAATAGTTCCAAACAATGAATTTTTCCCCATAGACCACCATTCATTTCACGGAGTGCCATCCATCCATCCATCTTCTACCGCTTTTCCGGAGGTCCGGGTCGCGGAGGCAGCAGTTCAAGCAGAGAAGCCCAGACTTCCCTCTCCCCAGCCACCTGCTCCAGCTCTTCAGAGGGGATACCAAGGCGTTCCCAGACTAGCTGGGAGACATAGTCTCTCCACCGAGTCCTGGGTCTGCCCCGGGGTCTCCTCCCAGTGGGACGTGCCTGAAACACCTCAAGTGGGAGGCGTCCAGGAGGCATCCTAATCAGATGCCCATACCACCTCAACTGACTCCTTTCAATGTGGAGGAGCAGCGGTTCTACTCTGAGCCTCTCCCGGATGACTGAGCTCCTCACCCTATCTCTGAGGGTGAGTCCAGCAATCCTACGGAGAAAGCTCATTTCAGCCGCTTGTATCCGCGATCTCGTTCTTTCGGTCATTACCCAAAGCTCGTGACCATAGGTGAGAGTAGGAACGTAGATTGACTGGTAAATTGACAGCTTTGCCTTAGGACTAAGCTCCCTCTTCACCACAACAGACCGGTACAACGTCCGCATCACTGCAGATGCTGCTCCAATCCGTCTGTCGATCTCTCGCTCCATTTTCCCCTCACTCGTGAACAAGACCCCAAGATACTTAAACTCCTCCACTTGGGGCAGGAGCCTGTCCCCAACCCGGAGAGGACAATCCACCTTTTTCCGGCTGAGGACCATGGACTCGGACTTGGAGGTGCTGATTCTCATCCCAGCCGCTTCACACTCAGCGGCAAACCGTCCCAGCAAGAGCTGTAGGTCATTGCTGGATGAAGCCAACAGGACAACATCATCTGCAAACAACAGAGATGAGATCCTGTGGTCACCAAGCATGACACCCTCCATTCCCTGGCTGCGCCTAGAAATCCTGTCCATAAAAATTATGAACAGGACCGGTGACAAAGGGCAGCCCTGGCGGAGTCCAACTCTCACTGGGAATGACTCCGACCGAGTGTTGGCAATACGAACTAAACTCTCACAACGGTCGTACAGAGACCGAATAGCTCGTAACAACAAGCCCGATACCCCATACTCCTGAAGCACCCCCCACAAAAATCCACGAGGGACGCGGTCAAATGCCTTCTCCAAGTCCACAAAACACATGTAAACTGGTTGGGCAAACTCCCACGAACCCTCAAGAATTCTCGAGAGGGTAAAGAGCTGGTCCGATGTGCCACGGCCAGGACGAAAACCACATTGCTCCTCCTGAATCCGAGGTTCGACCAACGGCCGGACTCTCCTCTCCAGTACCTTGGCATAGACCGTCCCAGGGAGGCTGAGGAGTGTGATCCCTCTAAAGTTGGAGCACACCCTCCGGTCCCCTTTTTTGAAGAGAGGAACCACCACCCCGGTTTGTCATGCCAAAGGCACTGCCCCCGACCTCCACGCAATGTTGCAGAGGCGTGTCAACCATGACAACCCAACAACATCCAGGGCCTTGAGGTACTCGGGGTGAATCTCGTCCACCCCTGGGGCCCGGCCACCAAGGAGATTTTTAACCACCTTGGCGACCTCAGCCCCTGTGATAGGCGAGTCATCCCCCTTGTCCCCAAACCCTGCTTCCTCTGTGGAAGTGTCACGGAGTGTCTGCTTAATAATCCCGGTAAGTTAATGAATGGCCGTTGTTTTGGTCATTTTACCACTTAAGTTAAGGAGTAGTAAGTAGTAAGTAGTAAGTAGATTCTTTAGTCTGTGATTCTTTAGTCTGTGATCTTGTTTCATTTTGTCAGCTTTTTTCTTCTTTATGTGCAGTAAAAGCTCATAAACTTGCTACTTGTTATTAGCCTGTGCTAGCTCAACTAGCCGGCCAGGTCAGCCCTTATTTCAAAAATCTGTTGTACAGTTGCTGGGTGAAGACTCAGTTTCTGAGAGACATGAGAGATTGGTAGTAGTATTATATGATGGGACATGGCATGAAAACCTGTGACAGAGCAGATGTGACTTATCATTTTGTTCACAGTAATTGTGGTAGCATTAGCAGCATCACAGAACTATTGAAGATTGAAGATTCAAAGATTTTAGTCACTAGTACTATACGTATAGGACATACAGGAGAATTGAAATGGCATTTTTCTCTCTCTTCAGTGGTGTGCACAATATAAAAAGAAAAAGGAATAAGGCTGGAAAAAAAGAACAACAGCAGCAGTCTATGTACAGTAATGCTACCTGTAGTGTAAATGGCATCAAAAGATAGACCCAGACCTCCCATAGTGCAAATAGAGATAAATGATTAACGATGATAAAACCCAGCAATCCTATATGCAGACAGCTAGAGATGTAATACCCGTAGTTGCAGTTCAGTGCAGTAGTGTAGGTGCAGATAGTAACAGATAGGACTACACATGATCAGTATTGCAATGACAGACAGACAGAAGCAGGTATGGCATTTGTGCAAATGGTTGCGGTTAAAGTACAGAGACATACAGCAGCAGACATATTACTGTTGGTGTGCCAGTCTTTCTGCGCCAACAGCTGAGGTAGTTATTGTGTGGGTGATTGCATTATGGCCCGGAGGGGGAGGAAGGCAGAGTTCAGGGTCCTGATGACCTGATGAATGAAGCTATTAAGCAGTCTTGTGGAGCTGGCCTGGAGGGTTCGGTACCTTTTCCCTGAGGGCAGGGGGCTAAAGAGGGAATGTGAGGGGTGGGAGGTGTCACCTGCAATGTTGATGGCTCTGCGGGTGAGGTAGATCAGAATCAGAATCAGAATCAACTTTATTGCCAAGTATGCTTACAACATACAAGGAATTTTACTTATCACTAAGGTGCGCTCGTTTCTAAGCGCTCCCTAATGACGCGGCAGCCATACAAGGCGCCTCATACAGTGGGGGGTAAAGAGGGGGAGGGGGAGGGGGTGACACATTGGGCAGAGAGAAAAAACAAAGTTATCAAAATAGTGCTCGAGTGAGCAAGATTGTGATCACATAGAAAAAAAACCTCTAATTGCACAATTAGCAGACAAGATACAGATCTACACATTAACAGAGCAAAAGAGAGAGACCAGTGTGTGTATGTCAGTCATGTGATATCAGTATGAGTGCAGTGTGAATGTATCAGTTACTGGTGCACAACAAAAAATCCTCTCCTAGGCAACGGTTAGATGTTATGTCCATGTATTCTAAACATAGATAAGCATGTCCACAGAGTCCATCTCTCTTCAGTGCATGCCAGATGGTAAAACTCCATGTTAGTCACATGATAACGCTGTCCTTGGAGAGTTCAGATTGCTGCACATCAGCAATTGTTTGGGTTAAGAAGAAGCCACAACTCCCTTCTGCTTTATCTCTTCTCCTGGAGGAATGAGATCTCTCAAGGACGCCGAATCAAGGCCTGATAAGCACAGTTCACTTAGAGCATAGAAATTTCCTCTCTTATGCGATTCTGTGCATCACAATTTACATACACAGGCTTTAAAATCATTCCCTGGAGAGCACCCAGCGACTCCAAGATGTTTCCCACCATCCAAACATAGATAAACATGTCCACAGAGTCTATCTCTCTTCAGTGCATGCCAGATGGTAAATTCCATGTTAGTCACATATTTGCCGCTATCAGTGCTCTCCCCAGCTGGTCGAATTTGTTGAAGGAGCTTCGCCGGGACTGCATTTTGATTAGCTCTTCCAACTTCTTTAATTTTCGATACACCAGGAAAACACCAGAGCCAGACAGCAGAAATCCTGTGATCATGAAGCCAAAACAGGTAGATGTCTTCCACATCTTCAATCGAATCACGCAGACACATGAGTTCCAATTGTTCCATGAGTCTCTCCACTTGGGCTCCCCCTGGCCCAATTTTCTGTTAAAAAGGGGTGTCAATAGCATTAAAGCCCAGCTCACCAATTCCATAATTTCCATTTGGGTCGAGATGCAGCAGAAGAAGAACGAGACACAGACAGGACACAGCAAGCTGGGATCAGTAGGGAGGAGGAGAAGGGAGAGGAGAAGAAATGCGTCTGCTCTCTCTGATAGCCGGAAGAAGAATTCCGCGAAGATCCGGAGAAAGATTTCCAAGAGGGGGGCCAGAGGGGCACCGATGATCTTGCTGGCTGCTTTCACTGTGTGTTGTAGTGTCTTCTGGTAGGAGGCGGTGCAGCTTCCATACCACACCATGATGCAGCTGGTCAGGATGCTGTCAATGGTGCCCTGGTAGGAAGAACACATAATGGGGGGGTGGGACTCGTGCTCTTCTCAGTTCGCGGAGGAAATGGAGGCGAGTTTCAGCCTTCTACACCAGTGATGTGGTGTTTTTGGACCAGGAGAGGACCTCAAACATGTGCACCCCCAGGAACTTGGTGCTGCTCACCCTCTCTACAGCTGCACCATCGATGAGCAGAGGGGGATGCTATGTGTGACCCCTCCTGAAGTCAACTACAATCTCCTTGGTTTTTCCCACATTCAGGAAGAGATTATTGTCTTTACACCACTAGACCAGTTGACTCACCTCATTTCTATAGTTGGCCTCCTCATTGTTGGTGATGAGGCCCACCACCGTCATGTCGTCCACAAAGTTGATGATGTGGTTGGTGCTGTAGGCTGGTATACAGTCATGGGTCAGCATGACTATGACTATGACATGACTATGGTGGTGGATCTAAAAGACGGCTTACAAAAATGAAATTGTTCTACTTTTTTATAGAGGAAAACTTGAAACCGTGAGAGACTGACATGTTTACCAGTAAACCTGCTTTCTACAAGGAGGAAACGTGGAACAAGGTCGGATATTACCAAAGACAGTTCTTTACATCCTCCAAAGTCCTCATCATCAGTGTCAGCCCTGATAATGGCAATGTTATTTTTAACATCCATAAATTAGCACTATTAATATTTCATGATTCTGCTTAAATAGTCTATACTTGTTTGAACAAATGGTTGTGAGAAACATGATAAGAAAGGTCCTCAGGATGAAGACTGGTTTAATTATTTAATGCAGTTGTAAACAGAGGAATCAATTCAGAGCTGCACAACTTAATGGAACAGAAGTAAAGTTAATGATGCGTGTTTATTTTAACAGGAAATCAAGAATTGAATGCTAAAACCAATTAAAAACATTCTGGAAATGACTGGCATATTTATAAATGTAAAATATTCTCTTGCTGATCTTAAAATAATCTGTAAAATTTTAGCAAAACAACTACAAGAAATATTACCAAATATTATTAACCGAGATCAGAATGGCTTTATAATGGGAAGACAAGGCTTCCATAATGTAAGAAGACTATTTAATATTATTTATTCCAATAAAGAAGCACCGGATACAGCTCTCCTATCATTGGACGCCGAAAAGGCCTTTGATAGAGTCGAATGGCCCTTTCTTTTTGAAGCCCTACAAAGGTTTGGACTTGGAAATAATTTCATAAAATGGTCCAGATAATATATAATAATGCTACCACAGAAATCCTAACAAACAGCAATATCTCAAAATCAATAAAAATCAATAGAGGATGTCGACAAGGCTGTCCACTTTCACCTTTACTGTTTACTATGGCAATTGAACCTTTAGCGATGGCAGTACGTTTATATCCACAAATATATGTAATTAAAGTTGGACCAATAGAACATAAAATCTCCCTGTATGCTGATGACATAATTTTGTTTATGTTGAATTTTAAAAAATCAATTCCGACCTTGTTGAATTTAATAAAGAACTTTGGGGAAATATCAGGATATAAAATAAACAATGTGGCGGTTCGGTTAACCCCCACAACAGATTAAGGACAGTCAGCTCTCTTCTCTTGGTTTTTCCCGCTGCACTACTGAGTTGTAACGTGCCATTCATGTATTGTGATGTAATGTGCCATTCATGTATAGTGTTCATGCATCCTGTCCTTACTGTGACCTAGAGACTGAGATCAATATGTAGATGTGCCTTGTAACCTCTTTGTCCTGCAAGCTGGAGCAGAGGCCAGCAATCTGCCTATTGTTATGTAGGTCTCTCAAATGCAAATGTCTCATGCCTGTTCTGCAATCTCTTTGATCATACCAACTGCTGGGAATACCCTTTGATGTATTGTCTGAGTTGGGTATAAGTACTGCACTGAAATCCATGCTCTCTCTCTCTCACTCGCTCTTCAACTGCTGCTGCTGGACACACACACGTTGTGTCTCTTCTCTGAGAGCCTGAGGATCCTGCTCCGGGCTGCTCACACTATGCACTGGAGTGGGGATCCTGTGACGGCGGTGTGATTAAATAAACCTGCTTAAAACCTACACCAATGCTGCTTTATTTCATGCCGCTGCAACAAAACAAAATCTTCAATATTAATGCTAAATGAGACCCAGAGAAATCACCCAGCTCCTGAGGTAAATCAATTCAATGTTGTAAATCAGTTTAAATATTTAGGAATTCAAATTGTGCCTAAGCTAGAATCAGTCACCAGTGCCAACTATGAAGCCTTAATGACAGATATTAATGAGTTACATCAGAGATGGATGTCACTACCAATGTCGATGATCGGGAGAATTAATATACTTAAAAGTAATATCTTACCAAAAATACTTTGTTTATTTCAAAACATTCCTTTATCACCACCTTCAGATCTATTCTCAAGAATTAAAAAAAAGTTAGTGGAATTTATATGGAACAATAGGAAGGCTAGTGACATGTTTCGGGACCCAGGAGACAGACACTGACACGGGCAAATTAGTGAACAATAATCTTAATTAGAGTGAAAGGGTGTGTAGTGCAAGTGTGAGTGCGTGGATAGTGTCCTGGTCACTGGAGCTGAGCACCCTGGACGGAGACCCGGCAACCCTGGAACATATAAGCACACACAATTACTTTTGTCCCACGCAAGTGACAAGCTACAAGTAGTGAGGCTTACTTGGGAGAAGCACAGGTTACGTCCTGCTGAGAACCAGTGGCCGTGCAACGTGGCGGTGAAGGCGTCCGTGAACGTGCTGAGGCTTCCACCCGTGACTGTGGCAAGGACAGGTCTTCCAGAGCCTCCGGCTGTGACACCACAGACCGGGACGATGACAATCCAGATGATGACAAGGCGAGTGATTCCACAGAACGTGGTGACGATGACAATCCAGATGATGATGAGGTGAGTGATTCCACAGAACGTGATGACGATGACACAACAGATGCTGATGACAATAACTCCACCGGTAACGGTGGCCAGTACTCCTGCAACTGATATAGTAATAGTATTCACTGTGAGTTTGGCTTCAATTGTCCACATATAGTTGGTTCTGTTGACTTAGTGCAACACGGCGCTAAATTTGAATTCACTTGGAAATATTTTTCCACTTATTTAGCGTTCTAAGGCAACAGAACCAACTATGTGGACGATTGAAGATGGAATTCGCGCTGGGTATGATCCATGGTTCCTACATCGTGTCACAGACACTTCAAATTTTAAAAACAGGTGATTGTGAAGAAGGGTGTTTTAAACTGGGTGAAAAGTGGTGCTGCAACATTTAATCGCTGAGGTGTTTGACCAAAGCGTATCTGACAGTTCATGAACACCTCTGGCATCTGTGTCAGCGTGTGGCTAATGTGCATCTTTTGTCCCCTTTAAAATCAGCTGAGTGAAATGACATTTTTTTAGTAGCAGCTACACCTTCAGATTAACAAAATTTTAATTATAGCAGACCTTTTTTGTGTCAGTCCTCCAATCCTGTTGCTTAACGCACAGGTGTTTGACGCACCAGGTGACCTGCGTCGGCTTTAACCACATCCACTCTTTTTTCTAAAGCCCATCCAGGGACAAGAGTTGCAAATTAGCTAATAGCTATACACTCTATGTGCAACACATCAGATTGATTGTCTTTGATTAATTGTCTATGTTTATTGCACTGTCCCTGTCAAATAAACTAATCTACTACTACTAGTTCAGGAATTTGTGGAGCAAGACGTACCAGTAGTCGTGGTGGTAGCGAACCGCTACGTGTGCGTGTTGGCGTAACCCCGTCAGCTGGGGACGCAGGTCCGCCGCCAAGGGAGTCCACCTGTGCACAGGGGGAGAGGTTAGGAGTAGAATAACAGACAGTTCTCTTACGTGCTCGACTCTGAACAGAAGTCCTTGACGAGGTAAGAGAAGTTCTTGACGAGGCCAGAGAAGTTCCTGACGAGACCAGAGAAGTTCCTGACGAGACAGTTTCTGACGAGACAGTTTCTGAGACAAGAGAGTATCCTGACGAGGCCAGAGAGCGGAGTTCAGGTTCTTTCTCCGACGAGGAGGACAGACGACTCCGTGCCGGGCTGTCAGCAACGCTGGCTTTTAACAGCTGCTGATTAACACCTGTGGGTCTGTGCGCAGCTGGAGATAATGATGCCAATGACGGCCCAGAGGCCGCCATGACAGCTAGATTACGTCTGTCCTTACTATATTTACCATTTGATCATGGAGGTCTGAAATGTCCAAACTTTATGTTGTATTACTGGTCAGCACAACTGAGGTCTATGACATATTATTTTTCATCAAATGATCTCCCTCACTGGACTGAAATGGAATCATACAATTTACCTTTACCTCTTCCCATATTCATATACTCAGACTCGGCTAAAAAATTACAGAAGCAAGTTAAAAATCCAATTGTAAAGCATATGATCAAAATATGGTGTGAAACTAAAAAATATTTAAAAGAACCACATTCACTGTCACAATTTAGCCCAATATGGGGTAATCAATATTTTACACCAGGGAGAGCGGATGCTGTATTTAAAATATGGAATTTAAAAGGGATTCAAAAGATTCAAGATTTATATTTGTCACACTCAGATAACAATGTCTTTTGAAGAACTGAGGATTAAATTCAATCTTAATAGAACACATTTTTTTTAAAATATCTTCAGCTTAGAAATTTTATTCGATCAAATCAAAATAATGCTCTCATCCAACCTACTTATTCGTCTTTGGAAAAAGTTTGATGAAAGATAGTAAGAGAAAGGGTATTATTTCAGAGTTTTATAACTCACTGACACTATTCTCAAGTGAAAACTCACAGAAAAGATTGAATTACTGGAAAGAAGATCTGCAAACTGAAATTTCAGAGGAGCAATGGGAATTGGCTTGTACAGAAGTTCAAACCAAATCAATAAATGTACGTCTTAAATTGATACATTTTAAATGGTTAATGCGGATGTATGTTACACCAGTGGAGTTAAATAGATATAACAAAAACATACCAGATACGTGCACAAAATGTATGGAAAGTAAAGGAACCCTATTTACGTGGAATTGTATAATCAGAGGAGTCTTTGTCTAATTTGACCTTGTTGTTATATTATTCAGTTTCTTTTAACCTGTACTGTACTATCCGAAATAAATTCATTCATTCATTCATTCATTCATTCATTCATTCAATTTCACTGTTTATGGGAATGTAGAAAAATCAGAATGTTTTGGGAAGAGGTGAGGGTAACAACTGAAAAAATAATTTCAAAACAATTCACATTGAACCCTAAACTGTTTTTGTTGGGTCTGTATCCAGAAAAGCATAACTTTAATAAAAGTGAAAGAGCATTCATAGACCTCAGTTTGCTTAATGCCAAAAAATGTATTGCACTACTGTGGAAAAAGACTCATAGACCAGATGTGACTCAGTGGTTAAGACAGATGTTAACAAACCTTCCACTAGAAAGAATAACATATATACTGAAATCAAAGGAAAATGTGTTTGAGAATATATGGAGACCTTTCATTGATTATGTAAAGAATTTAAACATAACTTCTGAAGAAGAAGGTGAATGATGTGTGTGGACCTTGTAAATTCCAAACTGGTGAATGTATTATATGTATACTTATGTAATGGATTACCTAGACTAAACAGAGGAGCATTGTTGTTGACCTGTGTTTGTTAATGGTTGTTGTTGTTTTTATTACATTTTTTTTATTGTTCTTTTTAATTTTTAAATTACGTTTGTGTTAGTGTCTGATTGTTTGTGCCATGTTTGTAAAAAAAGGTTCAATAAAAATTATTGTGGAAAAAAAAAATTCTCTTGTATCAAATAGCTCACCTGAAATTAATTTTAAAAAACTAACTGTAACTGAACTATGAACATGGAGGAAGAATAGTTGGTTTTCTTTCTTTTCTAATTTCTATATTGTAATCCAACAGTTTATTTTGACTTATGTATTTATAATTTGAATTGTATGAGGCGCTACATGTAGATATGTTTTCCTCATGTGAACACATTTAAGAGAAAAATCTAAAGTTTTCCAAATAGTTCTCTAATGTAGGCATAAAAACTAAAAATGTGCATGAAAAAGTTGCACATTTAGTATAAAAATTATAAGAAAAAAGTAATGAGTTATTTTAAAACTTTTTTATTTCAATATAAAAAACCGTCTCAAAAGTAGCAAATTTATGCAAAAAATATTCAAATTTAGGAGGAATAAATAAAAATAGTAGAATTCAAAGAGAAAAGGCACAGATTTGTCAGAAAAACCTTCCTATTTGGCCAGGAATCATCAAGTATTAAGGCACAGTGACGTGTTGTTTTTCCATCATTTCTCTGCGGCTGATAGAGGATCGCTGGAGTCTGGAGCAGGGACCACCGGGGCTGCTGGAGGCTGGAGCAGGGACCACTGGGGCTGCTGGAGGCTGGAGCAGGGACCACTGGGGCTGCTGGAGTCTGGAGCAGGGACCACCGGGGCTGCTGGAGGCTGGAGCAGGGACCACCGGGGCTGCTGGAGGCTGGAGCAGGGACCACCGGGGCTGCTGGAGTCTGGAGCAGGGACCACCGGGGCTGCTGGAGTCTGGAGCAGGGACCACCGGGGCTGCTGGAGGCTGGAGCAGGGACCACCGGGGCTGCTGGAGTCTGGAGCAGGGACCACCGGGGCTGCTGGAGTCTGGAGCAGGGACCACCGGGGCTGCTGGAGGCTGGAGCAGGGACCACCGGGGCTGCTGGAGGCTGGAGCAGGGACCACCGGGGCTGCTGGAGGCTGGAGCAGGGACCACCGGGGCTGCTGGAGTCTTCAGTACTGTGAGCAGTGACATCACAGTAAGGGTTTGTGGGGCAGCTGGAACAGTGGAATGATGAAGAAGCTGTGGTTTGATGATGAGTGGAGTGCCGCCGAGGACACAGTCCAAGGATGGATAATTTTTTCACACATAAGGAGTTGTTCAGAACTCCTTATACAAAGATATAGAGTGATGATAATCAAGTCAGTGACGGTAATGCACCTGTAAGCTGGTTGCCAACTGCCAATCAAATCTAAAAGAAGAAAGAAGATTAAGCTGTCAGAGTAAAATGGAACACAATATTGTGTAGAAATAGTTAAATGACTCGGACACTAAACAAAATTATTTCTAAAGAGGTTTCTGACCTCTGAAATGACAACATGGACGTGTTAGAGTTACAGGACAGGTGGGTGTGACATATTCATTGCCTTCAGATATTTTGGTTCATTTTTGTGACTCATTAATACCAAAGTTATTTTGAGAACAGTACATGTGGCCCCTCATCACATGCAGTAGAGGTTCTGGTACACGTCACTGACCCTGGTTACATGGTCACAATAAACCCATCACTGGGAATAAAGTGATAATGCTTTTGTTGTGTTTACATGCACTGATTAAATGGATTATTGGAGGGTTAACCATTTGAGTTAATGACCATAGTTACGTGGCCACTTGAATAATCAGGTAACTCCAGAAATCCAATCATAACCGGTTTATTTGTGTCCATGTAACCATGGTAACTGTTGGACTCTTCCTCTTCTTGTGTTTGGGAGGACAGCATCAGTCCTCGGTCTGGGTTTGTCAGTTTTGGTTCTGGTGAACTACACCCTCTTAGAATGGACCTGCACACTGATTCAGTTTAATTTCCTCATTAAGATCATTGTTTTACTTCAACACACACAAAAAAAAAACACAATTTATGTGTCGTCATAAATATTTGAGCTTGGAGATGGAAATGTTTTGTGGAAATAAAGGTACTGCATAAAGTTTTCTGTTGTTGTACTCTTTCATCAAAGTCAGGCTGTTTCTGCTAACTTGTCTCAGACATTTTTTCTCCTTTCTGTGTGTGCTGGAACCCAAACATCTGGATCACGTTCTCAGCTTGATTTTGTGCATCCATAAGCTGCACAGAAAATCATGCTGAGAGCCTGATCTGAGAACATTTTAGGATTTTAGTGATTTTGGCATCAAAATACAATTTATGAAGTCAAACCCTTCTGACACTGGAGGAAAATATTCATTTTCCACAATTATGTGATGTTACAATATGGATGAATAAAAAATAGAAAAAAGGCTTGCTTTTATTTGAATCACTGGTGCTTGTGACGACGGAGAGTCGTCACTGGTATGGACCTCTTTAATTAGATATATGTGTAAGAATTTATAACTTTCAAATGTTAAAATGTACTCTAATGTATAATAATACACACAGAGCTGGAAGTTGTAAATGGTGTTTATTTGTGGGCTGGAGATCTGTTTTCTGGGTGAGTTGAAGTCCACCTGTGAGATAAAGAGTTAATGTTCATAATTAAGTCAATTGTGTGAGGCAAATAAGTAAAGAACCACTTCCCTTTGCCAGCATACTTCCTGGTGGTGTCTCGGGCAAAAGATTCCCCGGGGGCTCAAGTGCCTTATAAAGGGTGCCAGGAGGAAAAAGTCTGCAATAGATGAGTAGACGGGAAGTTGGTGGAGGATTTAAATGTAAATAACAGTTTATACTATTTATTGTACTATTTACAGGTGTTTATTTATTGTGTGATTTTGTAAATATTGTGTAAATACTATTTATATGTTTAATGAATATTTTAAGGTATTGTTGAGTATATGTTAAATGTGGATATTTATTGCCTTACCTGTGGACATTGGGTTGTTCTAATCAGGCTAAAAATCTTGGACAAAAAGCCCATTAGGTGGCATCACTGTAATGTTTTAAAAAAATACAACCTATTGAGTTTTGAGAGCTTCATTGACCTCTGTCTTCTGAAATTAACGTTCAAATGTTTCCATAAATCAGCACCCGAGCCACTTGCTGGTTTCGTCCAAAGACAGGACAGCAGCAGAGCCACCAGGAGTTCTGTTAACAATAACTGTAAAATATTCCACCGCAGAACCACATTTGGACAAACAGCTTTCTCTATAAAGGGCAGTCACATCTGGAACACAATGCCAAATGAAATTAAAATAATAACGGACTTTAAAACATTCACTAAAAATGTTAAAAACTGGCTGAAGAATAAACAAGAATGTACTCATGTATGAATTATTTGTCTGCAAAGTGAGAGTGAATGAAGGGAAGGAATAAATGTGTTTGTTTATAGTGAGTGACGGAGGGAGGAAGGCCTGAAATAGGCAAATGTGAGTTATGTTATATGTGTTAAATGTGAGTCAGGCTGTTATATTTGTGTATTTATAATATTTATAATATTTATGTTAAATGTGAGTCAGGCTGTTATATTTGTGTATTTATAATATTTATAATATTTATAATTGTGTATTTATAATTTTTCTGCATTGATGTATGTGGTTATTGTGTATATTTTTTATCTTGATTCTTTTTTCTAAAGCCCATCCAGGGACAAGAGTTGCAAATTAGCTAATAGCTATACACTCTATGTGCAACACATCAGATTGATTGTCTTTGATTAATTGTCTATGTTTATTGCACTGTCCCTGTCAAATAAACTAATCTACTACTACTACTAATTATCTCACTGGTTCTATCAGCAGGTGATTTTCATTTGGTTGGGGCTGGGTGTCGGATGTTTTAGACTGGAGTTGTTGCCTACAGTGAAATAAATGGAAAAATGCTGGTTGCAAATTCTTGAAGTCCAGCTCTTCTGTGTCATGCGCCTTGACTGCTTGGCTGTATGACAAATGGTGTCATACATAGAAGAAAAAGTGGAAAGTGATGTTAAAAGCTGAGGAGTGACAACACTGTACAGAAGAAGCAATCGCTGAAACAAACACAAAGAAGCAACAGGAGCAGTTGGAGGACTGTGAACCAGGTATGTCAACTGAGGAGCAGGGAGACAGCGGACTGGACAAGCTGGAAGAATTAACAAGCTTGATGAAGTCATTAGTTTATTCACAGACATCCAGAGATGGTCAGTTAGAGGAAGAAGTCTTTCTTTGGGAGCAAAGATGGCGGAGTATGCAGCACCAGTTTCACCAGATGCATGCACAGGTGATGGAGTTGAGAAAGGGGTATTGTTGGGATGGGGTGGGGGGTGAGGGTGTGTGTGAGTGTCTTAAACTATGTTCTTTTTACTTATATGGATGCCGAGAGAAACGCAAATTCATCTTGCCTGCACTACAGTTGTATGTACAGCAACATGACAAAGGTTGATTTGATTTTGATTTGAGAGCCGGGCTGAACTCAATGGTGAGAATGACGCTTTGGGTGAAGACTCCAAGGTGACGGCTAGTTGGGTCGGCCCACAGGAGGAGCTACTGCTGCAGGTGCAACCGAGGACAACACACATGCACCACGAGCCCAGACTAAACCTACTGGAGGATGATATTGAACATTATCTGGCAACGCTTGAAAGAATTGCTATGGTCTGCTGCTGGCGAAAGGAAGCGTGGGCTATTCAACTGGTTCCTCTGCTCACAGGTAAAGCATGCAGTGCTTATAGACATGTCAGACACAGAAGATTATGAAAAAGTGAAAGAAGCGGTTTTAATGAAATATGAAATAACAGCCGACACCTATGGAAGGTTTCGTTCCCTGGACGTTCATCAGGACAAAACCTCCTGTGAACTTCATATTCATTTGAAAGACCTGTTTAATAAATGGGTTAAACTTCAACGATTAGAGACATTTCTGAACTGATGATTCTGGTGCAGTTTCTGTGGCTGGTGGACCCAGAACTGGAAGTCTGGATACAAGAGCAGGACCCAAAGACTGCAGAGGGTGCTGCTCGGCTTGCAGAAGTTTTCCTGTCAGCCAGGTCTGGGAGCAGAAGACCTTCTTTCAGCCATGATGGCTACTTCACCACTCGGAGTAAGTCTAATGGGGGTGAAAGGGGTGGTCAAGCTCAAATTAGACCTTATTCCAGTTCCAGTCAGTTCACAAATAGAAAACACAATATTAGTAAAAAGTCACGTTTTTTCTCTAGGCAAGATATACGCTACTACCAGTGCAGTGAAATTGGTCACACTCAGTATACATGTCCAGCTACAAAGCAAAGCAAGCCTTGTCTTTTATGTTCAGTCCCAAGACCCACCCTCTCAGCCCCAGTTCAGAGAGAGGTATATAAAACATCAGTTTTGCTTAATGGCCAGTGTGACGAGGCCCTTTTGGATTTGGGTTGTTTTCAGACTGTTGATCTGCCCAGTTTGGTCCTTAGACATCTGTGGAGTGAGACTACAGTGAATATTTGTTGTGTTCATGGGGATAAGAAGCTGTACCCAACCGCTGAGGTCTATTTAACAGTGGGTGGCCAAACTTATCTCCTGTCTGTAGCTCTTGCGCCTGATTTGCCATATTATTCTTGGCAATGATATTCCAACTTTGTTGGATATCATACAACAGGTGACGGACAAACAGCAAACTGAGGGACAGGGAGATGGCGCTAATGAACAGAGGCTAAATGTACCTGTTGAGAGGGAATGGAATATGGTCACAAGTAGAGCCCAGAGGGCTGGAAATGTTCTCCAAGAGCTACCTTTTTATGAGTCTGGGCTAGAGGTGGGCCCAGTTAAACAGCCAAACTCTAAGGCCCGGAGAAGAAGGGACAAGGTTTTGGTTACAGCTAAGAACCTGGGTGAGGAAGTAACACAGCTAAGCCAGTCAGTCGATGTTGACATTCCTTCTGACATAGCTGCGTTGCAGAAAGCTAACCCATTGCTAAAACTCTGGTTTGATAAAGTCTCTGAAATTGAGGGTGTGAAACAGGGCAAGGTAAACTGCTTGGCTGAGGCCTCTTATGTGATCAAAAATGGCATTTTGTATCAGCATCAGGGGGAAGTTATGGCTGTAGCTTTGCCACAAGGCCTCACACAGAAGGTTAAGGAGCTAGGACATGCTATTCCTTGGGCAGCTCCTTTAGCATTCCAAACAACGCTTCAAAGAATTGCTAGAAGGTTTGTGTGGCCGGGAATGTACGCTCAGGTTAAGGAGTTCTGTGCTTCATGTGAAACATAGAATAGAATAGACTTTATTTGTCATTATAACAAGTACAACGAAATTAAAATGCAAACCAATCAGTGAATGAAAAGTAAAAAGAAGCTTATAAAAATTATATAAATTACTAATTTTAAATATCACACACACTCAATTTCACAGTTTCAAACCTCATGTTCTGCTAGAATTCAGAAAGGTAATTGCGGTCAGATAAAAACTGTTTGCGAATCGGTTTGTCCTTGTTTTGATTGCTCTAAACCGCCTTCCTGATGGTAGTAGTTGGAAGAGAGCGTGACCGGGATGCAAGGGGTCCTTCAGGACTTTTTGTGCCTTTTTAAGGCAGCGGGTGTGGTGCAGTTCTTCAAGGCTGAGGAGAGGGCAACCAACAATTTTTTGGGCTGTGTTGATGACAGTCTGAAGAACTTTCTTCTGAGCTACCGTGCAGCTGCTGAACCAAATACAAATACAATAAGTTAAAATGCTCTCAATAGAGCAACGATAAAAAGACAACAGCAGTCTCTGACAGATGTTGTTTCCTCTCAGCACCCTGAGGAAATGTAGTCTCTGCTGGGCCTTTTTCAGCAGCTCAGTTGTGTTCACCCCCATGTCATGTCCTCCTGAATATGGACCCCCAGGAAGCGGAAAACCTTGACCCTCTCCACACCCGTGCCACTAATAATCAGAGGTTGAAAGTCTGTTTTATTTCTTCTGAAGTCTATGATGACCTCCTTTGTTTTTGTGACATTTAGAAGAAGGTTATTGTCTCCACACCACTCTATCAACTGCTGCACCTCACCCCTAAAACCGGTCTCATCTCCCCCCGAGATGAGCCCCACCACTGTGGTGTCGTCGGCAAACTTGATGATGCTGTTGCTGTGGTGTATGGGGGTGCAGTCATAGGTATAAAGGCTGTACAGTAGGGGGCTCAGCACACAGCCTTGTGGGGAGCCGGTGCTGAGGCTGATGGTGGTGGACATGTGAGGTCCCACTTTGACCCTCTGGCTGCGATCCGAGAGGAAGCTTTGGATCCAAGTACAAATGGAATATGGAAGTCCTAGTTCCCTAAGTTTGGGCACCAGTCTGCCGGGAAGGATGGTGTTAAAGGCGGAGCTGTAGTCCACAAATAGCATCCGCACATAGCTCCCCGGCTGCTCCAGGTGGAACAGGGCAGCGTGGAGAGCCGTGGCAACAGCATCCTCAGTGTGTCTGTTGGCCTTATAAGTGAACTGGTGGGGGTCTAAACACTGTGGGAGAAGTGATATGATGTGAGCTCTGACAAGCTTCTCAAAACACTTCATCACCACTGGAGTCAGAGCCACTGGCCGGTAATCATTAAGACTGGTAACATTGTGTTTTTTGAGTATAGGAATTATGGTGGAAGATTTTAAACAGTGTGGGACAGTGGACTGTGACAGGGACCGGTTAAAAATCCTAGTAAAGATTCCAGTCAGCTGGTACGCACAGTCTTTCAGCACACGCCCGGAGACACCGTCAGGTCCAGTGGCCTTCCTCGGATTGACCGCTCCCAGAACTCTCCTCACCTCATACTCCTCAACAATGAGGCTTGGGCTACTGGGAGCTGTGGGCTCCGTTGTTGTTTCTATCTCTGGAGGCTCCACCTCAAAACGAGCAAAGAAAATATTCAGGTCCTCTGCCAGCGAGGGGCTCCCTTCAGCCGCTCCAGGGTTGGCTCTAAAGTTAGTGAGCTGCTGCACCCCCTCCCACACCTGTCTGCTGTTATTACTATCCAGGTGGTCCTCAATCCTCCTCCTGTATTCCCTCTTGGCCTTCCTGATGCCTCTTTTCAGGTTAGCCTGGGCTGAGCTATAATGAGCCATGTCGCCTGACCTGAAGGTAGCTCTCCTCTCCCTCAACAGTTGCTGGACCTCCCGGGTCATCCGGGGCTTTCTGTTAGGATAAATCCTGATGTCTTTCTCAACTGTGACAGTGTCCATGCAGGTTTTAATATAACACAGCACACTATCCGTAAATATGTCCAGGTCTGGGTGTTCAAAAACATCCCAATTTGTCCTATTGAAGCAGTCCTGCAGCTGCTGAGTTGCACCATCGGGCCATGTTTTAACTGTTTTTGTAATAATAGGAGCAGTTTTCCTGAGCGGTGCATATGCTGAGATTACAAGTAGGGACATGTGGTCAGACTGGCCCAGATGTGAAAGTGGGGTGACCCTAAAGCCCTGCTTGACTTTGGAATACAGTTTATCAAGTGTATTTGCTCTCCTAGTAGCACAATTAACATGCTGATGGAACTTGGGGAGCACTTTTTTCAAGTCCACATGATTAAAATCCCCTGCTACAATATGCACAGCCTCAGGATGTAAACTCTGTTGTTTGCTCAGACTGTCATATAAATATCCGTTAGCCGCTTTAGCATTAGCATCAGGTGGAATATATACAGCGGTTACCATGACGATGGTGAATTCTCTCAGTAGATAGAAGGGTCTACATTTTACAGTCACATATTCCAAGTCTGAGGAGCAGTGACTGTCCACAATCACTGTGTCTGTGCACCAGCTGTTGTTAATGTGCATGCAGAACCCACCTCCTCTGGTCTTCCCGGAGTCCCTCGTCCTGTCATGCTGCTGTACGGTATAGCCTGCTAGCTCGATAGCATTGTCCAGGATGAATGTTTGAAGCCAAGTCTCAATCAGCAGAATGCAGCTATCCCTTATCGGTTTTGTTGCTATCCGCAGCCTCAGCTCATCCATCTTGTTCAAAAGTGCTCTGGCGTTTGAGATGAAGAGACTCGGTAGTAGTGGTCTGTGTGGCTGCCGCCGTAGTCTGGCTAGCGCCCCAGCCCGGCAGCCCCGCTTCTGTCTCCTCTCTCTCCACCGCCACCGGCGCCTCCTCTCTGGGATGGTAATCCACGGAGCGCCCGGTCCCCTCGCTATATACGCCGGGATGTCATGCGATCGAACAAACGCGGCTGTGACATTCTGCTTGCATGAAACTCCGATCGTGAGGAGCTCATGCCCGCTGTAGTTGTTTTTAGCCCATGAGGGTGAACACTGGTCCAACAGAAACATGCATACAAACACACATCCATAACACCAACTGAGAGAGCATACAGCCACTGCAACTGTGTGCTCCGCCATTGTGGGACATGTCAATTTACATCACCTAGGGGAATAGCCCCTGCCCAGCTTCAGCCATTACCGGTCATTGGAACACCTTTTGACAGAATAGGGATGGATATAGTTGGCCCCCTAGAGAGAAGCTCCTCTGGTAGTAGTCTGGTTTTAATCATTTGTGACTGTCACTCATTACCCAGAAGCCTTCCCATTGAGATCTATTAAGGCTAGACAGGTTGCCAACTGTCTCATAAAATTATTTTCAAGGGTAGGCATACCTAGAGAGGTTCTCACAGACTGTGGAACAAATTTCCTGTCTAAGCTGTTGAAGCAAGTATATAAGCTGTTGGGTATAAAGGGCATTAAGACCACCCCATATCACCCTCAGACAGACAGACTGGTTGAGAGATTTAACCAAACTCTGAAGAACATGCTGCGGAAGTTTGTTTCCAGTACAGGCTCTGATTGGGATCAATGGGTGCCATATTTGTTGTTTGCTTATCGGAAGGTCCACTGACTTGTTGAAGGAGCACTGGGAGAGTCCACCTAGTGATCAGGACAATGTGGTGTCGTATGTGATAAAAATGAGAGGCTAGACCAGATGACTGCTCTGGCTTAGGAGCACATGAGGACGGCACAGGCTAATCAGAAGACTTGGTATGATAAGAAGGCCAGAGTTTTTCATCCAGGCCAGCAGGTGTTGCTGCGTCTTCCTACTAGTGACAGTAAGCTGTTGGCTTGATGGCAGGGTCCTTATCAGATCTCTAAGATATTAAGTGCAGTGACCTATGAACTGTACTGTATATGCCTGACAGAAGAAACATCAATGTTTTCCTGTCAACTCGTTGAAGGAGCAGCAGCAGCAGCCTGTCCATCAGCAGCCACAGCATCAGTTCCTCATTTGTGCGACTGAAGTGGATGAGGAAAGAACAGTCTTTTCCCACAAACATGACAGACTTGTTTAGTGGAGGTGTCTCATCTGCAGTCTTATCAGCAGAGATAGAGGCACGGTTGGATCCAGAACTTTTTCAGGAGAAACCTGGCTTCACCACGCTGATTCAGCATAAAGTTCATTTGAAGGAAGAGGCTATTCCCTGTAGAAAGTGTTATAGAATCCCTGAATGTTTGGTCCCAAAGCTCAAGCAGGAGATTGACTTGATGTTGCAACTGGTGGTGATTGAAGAGTCAACGAGTGAATGGTGTAGTCCCATTGTGCTGGTCCCAAAGAAGGATGTCTCCTTGAGGTTCTGCATTGATTTTAGATATCTAAATGCAGTTTCAAAGTTTGAGTCTTTCCCCATGCCCCGAATTGATGAGCTGTTGAAGAGAGTGGGCAGGGCTAAGTTTATTACCACACTAGACCTGAGCAAGGGGTATTGGCAGTTGACTTTGGCGCCTGAGAGTAAAGAACTGATGGCCTTTAAGACTCCTGATGGCAACTTTCAATTTAGTTATGCCATTTGGCCTCCAGGGGATGCCTGCAATGTTCCAAAGACTCATGGACCAGGCATTGAAAAGTGCATCATACTTTGCAGCTGCCTATTTGGATGATATGGTCATCTACAGTCAGACTTGGAAGGAACATGTGTTGCACTTGCAGCAGGTCCTTCATCTGACTAAGACAGCAGGACTGACCATTAATCAGCACAAGTGTGCCTTTGGACAGCAGCAGGTGGAGTACCTGGGTCATGTTGTTGGACAGGGGGTTATTAAGCCACGAGTGGGAAAGGTGGATGCCATTCAGGCCTATCCTGTGCCCACTACAAAGAAAAAGGTACATTCATTTATGGATCTGGTGGGATGGTACCTTAAATTCATTCCCCATTTTGCTGAGAGCAGTGATTCTTACTGACCTCACCAAAGCTTCAGCACCAAACAAGGTAAAATGGACAGAGGAATGTGGCTTCGAGGATCTGAACGGTGCGATTTTCAGTGGTGGAGTTCTCTACAGTCCAGATTTTGCTCATCCATTTATTCTTCAGACTGATGCTTCAGGAGTGGGCACTGGAGCAGTGCTTTTGCAGGGGGTGAAGGGAGAAAGGTGTCCAGTACTGTTCCTGAGCCGTAAGCTGTTGGACCGTGAGACTAGATACTCTACGGTGGAGGAGGAGTGTCTTGCCATGAAGTGGGTCATTGAATCAATGAGGTATTATCTGCTTGGTCATCATTTCACTTTAGAGACAGATCACCTAAAGTGGCTAGACAGGATGAAAGACTCCTATAGTCGTCTCACAGGGTGGTATTTGTCCCTGCAGCCTTATGATTTTACAGTTCAGTATAGGGCAGGGAAAGCCAACCTGGTGGCAGACAGCCTTTCCAGAGTATGAGTTTTAGAGTACTGTACTCTTGGGAGGTGGGGGGCGGAGGAAATGTGACAATGGAGTGTTGCCACTGGTATGGACCTCTTTAATTAGATATTATATGTGTAAGGAAATTTATAACTTTCAAATGTTAAAATGTACTCTAATGTATAATACACACAGAGTTGGAAGTTGTAAATAGCATTTATTTGTGGGCTGGATATCTGTTTTCTGGGTGAGTTGAAGTCCACCTGTGAGAGACTTAATGTTCATAATTAAGTCAATTGTGTGAGGCAAATAAATAAATAAAAACCACTTCCCTTTGCCAACATACTTCCTGGTGGTGTCTTGGGCAAAAGATTCCCCGGGGGCTCGAGTGCCTTATAAAGGGTGCCAGGAGGGAAAAAGTCTGCAATCGATGAGTAGAGGGGAAGTTGGTGAAGGATTTAAATGTACAGTAAATAACGGTTTATACTGTTTATGGGTGTTTATTGTGATTTTGTAAATATTGTGTAAATACTATTTGTTTAATGAATATTTTAAGGTATTGTTGAGTATATGTTAAATGTGGATATTTATTGCCTTACCTGTGGACATTGGTTTGTTCTAATCAGGCTAATTATCTCACTGGTTCTATCAGCAGGTGATTTTCATTTGGTTGGGGCTGGGTGTCGGATGTTTTAGACTGGAGTTGTTGCCTACAGTGTCTGAAATAAATGGAAAAATGCTGGTTGCAAATTCTTGAAGTCTAGCTCTTCTGTGACACGCGCCTTGACTGGCCGGCTGTAGGACAGTGCTGTTATCGGTTTAAATTCAACTAGAAAAGCACTCGGAGAGCGCAGACCTCCGCCAAGTGCCACAGTTCCCCCCATACAGTGTTTAACATCATAAATATTAATGCTACATTTATTTTTTTTGCCAAGTGTTGTGACGATTTTTTTGGCAGAGTTACATGCACAAAAAAACAACAAAAAATATTGAAAAATAAATATTGAAAATGGCCCTATCTCGCAATGTTAAATAAAAAAAAATTCCTGGATCCAGATGGTGATCCGGATCACCACCAAAATCTAATCATCTGTAGGATACCACATTTCTGACAATCTCTGAAAATTTCATGAAAATCCGTCCATAACTTTTTGAGTTATCTTGCTAACAAACAAACAGACAAACCAACGCTGATGAAAACATAACCTCCTTGGCAGAGGTAATAATTATGTAACCCCAGCCCCACCTGGAAGAGGAGGCAATGGCGCCAACATGCTGCTCTCTGGTATTAGCTGACAGTAATTTGTCAGGCAAAAGTTCAGAGTGAAAAATGAGAGCATATCTTTGCATTTTAATTTTTATTTAAAAAAAATACAATTTCATGGCTTTTGTACTACACTGAATATTTTCATATAACAGACTGTTGCACCTTGACTACATTGTGTTACAAAGGCCTCTTTTATTTAATATTTTCCATCCTGAGTCACTAGTTTTCAGAGTTCAGTGTAATGTTTATGTACTAGTACACCTCAGTAAATGGAACATCATGATTTACATTTTAATTTCAAAAACTAATCAAAATTGAATTTAAAAAAGGCCTGAAATATTTCTTTGCACCTGTAATGAATATTGAACATATGGAAGTTTATTTTCTTGAATTATAAAAAAAAACAAATCTTTACAATATTCAAATTTACTGAGGCACTAATGTTATATTTACATTCACACACAGAAAATCCGAACTTGAAAGGGTTAGGAGTAAAGTGCACAACCCCTAGTAACTTGGCTAAATCACATTAAACTTGCAGACAGCAGTTTTTTACTACATATTTTCAATTCAGATAATTCTGCCTAATCTTGCAAAATAACCCATTGTATTTAAAGGTTGATAATTCAGTAATCAGTCCACTGAAGCCATAATATAAGGTGAGGCTGCAGAGCTAGGCAGTGATATTTGCA
The DNA here is from genome assembly GCA_020510985.1 of Pholidichthys leucotaenia. Taxonomy (NCBI): domain Eukaryota; kingdom Metazoa; phylum Chordata; class Actinopteri; order Cichliformes; family Pholidichthyidae; genus Pholidichthys; species Pholidichthys leucotaenia. The sequence goes on from CM035843.1 coordinate 425,209,215, forward strand.
CTGCAGCTTCCATCAGTGTTAATCAGCAGTTCTCCTTCCCTCCAAAACAGTCTTTTTAAAGCTGCTCTTTATATCATAATCAATTTCAACATGTTCATTAGAAGTCTAAACAGTGTACCTACCAATAGGTATTCTGGATATTTACCTAATATACAAAAAATGAGAAATCAGGAAGGGGCAAACACTTTCACACCACTGTATGTTTGTCACACTTAAATGTTTCAAATCATTAAACAAATTTAAATATTGAACAAAGAAAACACAAGTACATCACAAGTACATCCCCCTCATGGATCGTCACCTTATCGTGGTGGGGGGGTTTGCGTGCCCCAGTGATCCCAGGAGCTATGTTGTCCGGGGCAATTTGCCTCTGATAGGGTCTCCCAAGACAAACTGATCCTGGGTGAAGGGCCAGACGAAGAACGATCCAACAGACTCTCAAGATAAATTGTATATCAAGGATTCAGTGTACCCCGCCCGGTATGGGGTTACCGGGGCCCCACCCTGGAGCCAGGCCTGGGGGAGGGGCTCGAAGGCTAGCGTCTGGTGGCCGGGTTTCCACCCATGGGACCCGGCCGGGCTCAGCCCGAAGGAGTTACATGGGTCCGCCCTCCAGTAGGTTCACCACCTGCAGGAGGGATCATGGAAGTCCGGTGCTATGTGGATTAGGTGGCAGTCAAAGGCGGAGACCTTGGCGGACTGATCCCAAGCTTTCTAAACTGGCTTTTGGTACGTGGAATGTCACCTCTCTGGTGGGGAAGGAGCCTGAGCTGGTGTACGAGATTGAGCGATACCGGCTAGATATAGTCGGCCTCACCTCAACACACAGCTCCGGTTCCGGAACCAGTCTCCTGGAGAGGGGCTGGAGCTTGGCCTTTTCTGGAGTTGCCCTGGGCGAGAGGCGACGAGCAGGGGTAGGTATTCTTGTATCGCCCCACCTTGCTGCCTCTATATTGGAGTTTTCCCCGGTGGACGAAAGGGTTGCTTCCCTGCGCCTTCGGGTTGGGAAACGGGTCCTGACCATCATTTGTGCCTATGCACCAAATGATGTTTCAGAGTACCCACCCTTTTTGGAGTCTGTGACTGGGGTGCTGGAGGGTGCTCCTCCTGGAGACTCCATTGTCCTACTGGGGGACTTCAATGCGCACGTGGGCAACGACAGTGAAACCTGGAGGGGGGTGATTGGGAGGAACGGCCTGCCCGATCTGAACCCGAGTGGTGTTCAGTTATTGGACTTCTGTGCTAACCACAGTCTGTCTATAACGAACACCATGTTCAAGCATAAGGGTGTCCATATGTGCACCTGGCACCAGGACACCCTACGCCACAGATCGATGATCGATTTTGTTATCGTATCATCAGACCTGCGACCGTATGTCTTGGACACCCGAGTAAAGAGATGTGCAGAGCTGTCAACTGATCACCACCTGGTGGTGAGTTGGATCCGATGGCAGGGGAGGAAGCCATTCAGACCTGGTAGACCCAAACGTATAGTGAGGGTGTGCTGGGAGCGTCTGGCTGAGGCCCCTGTCCGGGAGGTCTTCAACTCCCACCTCCGGAAGAACTTCAACCACATTCCGAGGGAGTCTGGAGACATGGAGTCTGAATGGGCCATGTTCTCCACCTCTGTTGTTGAAGCGGCAGCCCAGAGCTGCGGCCGCAAGGTGGTCGGTGCATCTCGTGGTGGCAACCCCCGAACCAAGTGGTGGACACCAGTGGTGAGGGGGGCCATTAAGCTGAAGAAGGAGTCCTATCAAGCTTGGTTGGCTTGTGGGACTCCCGAAGCAGCTGAGGTGTACCGGCAGGCCAAGCGGAGTGCAGCTCGGGTGGTTGCTGAAGCAAAAACCCGGGTATGGGAGGAGTTCGGTGAGGCCATGGAACAAGACTTTCGGTCGGCTTCAAAGAGATTCTGGCAAACTGTTCGGCGGCTCAGGAGGGGAAAGCAGCTCCCCGTCCACACTGTGTATGGTGCGGATGGGACACTGCTGACTTCAACTGGGGATATCGTCGGGCGGTGGAAGGAATACTTCGAGGATCTCCTCAATCCCACTGATACGCCTTCCACAGAGGAAGCAGGGTTTGGGGACGAGGGGGATGACTCGCCTATCACAGGGGCTGAGGTCGCCAAGGTGGTTAAAAATCTCCTTGGTGGCCGGGCCCCGGGGGTGGACGAGATTCGCCCCGAGTATCTCAAGGCCCTGGATGTTGTTGGGTTGTCATGGTTGACACGCCTCTGCAACATTGCGTGGAGGTCGGGGGCAGTGCCTTTGGCATGGCAAACCGGGGTGGTGGTTCCTCTCTTCAAAAAAGGGGACCGGAGGGTGTGCTCCAACTTTAGAGGGATCACACTCCTCAGCCTCCCTGGGAAGGTCTATGCCAAGGTACTGGAGAGGAGAGTCCGGCCGTTGGTCGAACCTCGGATTCAGGAGGAGCAATGTGGTTTTCATCCTGGCCGTGGCACATCGGACCAGCTCTTTACCCTCTCGAGAATTCTTGAGGGTTCGTGGGAGTTTGCCCAACCAGTTTACATGTGTTTTGTGGACTTGGAGAAGGCATTTGACCGCGTCCCTCGTGGATTTTTGTGGGGGGTGCTTCGGGAGTATGGGGTATCGGGCTTGTTGTTACGAGCTATTCGGTCTCTGTACGACCGTTGTGAGAGTTTAGTTCGCATTGCCAACACTCGGTCGGAGTCATTCCCAGTGAGAGTTGGACTCCGCCAGGGCTGCCCTTTGTCACCGGTCCTGTTCATAATTTTTATGGACAGGATTTCTAGGCGCAGCCAGGGAATGGAGGGTGTCATGCTTGGTGACCACAGGATCTCATCTCTGTTGTTTGCAGATGATGTTGTCCTGTTGGCTTCATCCAGCAATGACCTACAGCTCTTGCTGGGACGGTTTGCCGCTGAGTGTGAAGCGGCTGGGATGAGAATCAGCACCTCCAAGTCCGAGTCCATGGTCCTCAGCCGGAAAAAGGTGGATTGTCCTCTCCGGGTTGGGGACAGGCTCCTGCCCCAAGTGGAGGAGTTTAAGTATCTTGGGGTCTTGTTCACGAGTGAGGGGAAAATGGAGCGAGAGATCGACAGACGGATTGGAGCAGCATCTGCAGTGATGCGGACGTTGTACCGGTCTGTTGTGGTGAAGAGGGAGCTTAGTTCTAAGGCAAAGCTGTCAATTTACCAGTCAATCTACGTTCCTACTCTCACCTATGGTCACGAGCTTTGGGTAATGACCGAAAGAACGAGATCGCGGATACAAGTGGCTGAAATGAGCTTTCTCCGTAGGATTGCTGGACTCACCCTCAGAGATAGGGTGAGGAGCTCAGTCATCCGGGAGAGGCTCAGAGTAGAACCGCTGCTCCTCCACATTGAAAGGAGTCAGTTGAGGTGGTATGGGCATCTGATTAGGATGCCTCCTGGACGCCTCCCACTTGAGGTGTTTCAGGCACGTCCCACTGGGAGGAGACCCCGGGGCAGACCCAGGACTCGGTGGAGAGACTATGTCTCCCAGCTAGTCTGGGAACGCCTTGGTATCCCCTCTGAAGAGCTGGAGCAGGTGGCTGGGGAGAGGGAAGTCTGGGCTTCTCTGCTTGAACTGCTGCCTCCGCGACCCGGACCTCCGGAAAAGCGGTAGAAGATGGATGGATGGATGGATGGAAAACACAAGTAAACACAAAATGCAGTTTTTAAATGAAGGTGTTTACAATAAAGGGTAAAAAAATCCTAACCTACATGGCCCTGTGTGGGGAAAAGTCATTGCCCCCCCCCCAAGTTAAAACATAAATTAACTGTGGTTTATCACATCTTTGGAAAGCTGAGTTCAGTTTCTCTAGCCACACCCAGGCCTGATTACTGCCACACCTGTTTTCATTCAAGAAATCACTTAAATAGGACCTGCCTGACAAAGTGAAGTAGCCCAAAAGATCCTCAAAAGCTAGACATTATGCTGCAATCCAAAGAAATTCAGGAACAAATGAGAAGCAAAGTAATTGAGATCTGTCTGGAAAAAGGTTATAAAGTGATTTCTAAAGCTTTGGGACTCCAGCAAACCAAGTCAGCCATTATCCACAAATGGCAAAAATATGGAACAGTGGTGAATCTTCCCAGGAGTGGCCAGACAACCAAAATTACCGCAAGAGCACAGCGTCACAAAAGACCGCACAGCAACATCCAAAGAACTACAGGCCTCACTTGCCTCAGTTAAGGTCAGTGTTCATGACTCCACCATAAGAAAGAGACTGGGCAAAAATGGCCTGCATGGCAGAGTTCCAAAAGGAAAGCCACTGCTGAGCAAAAAGAACATAACGGCTCATCTCAGTTTTTCCAGAAAACATCTTGATGATCCCCAAGACTTTTGGGGAAAATACTCTGTGGACTAATGAGACAAAAGTTGAACTTTTTGGAAGGTGTGTGTCCCATTACATCCGGCATGAAAGTAACAGAGCATTTCAGAAAAGAAACATCATACCAACAGTAAAATATGGTGGTGGTTGTGTGATGGTCTGGGGCTGTTTTGCTGCTTCAGGACCTGGAAGACTTGCTGTGGTAAATGGAACCATGAATTCTGCTGTCTACCAAACAATCCTGAAGGAGAATGTCCGGCCATCTGTTGGTGACCTCAAGCTGAAGTGCACTTGGGTTCTGCAGCAGGACAATGATCCAAAACACACCAGCGAGTCCACCTCTGAATGACTAAGAAAAACAAAATGGAGACTTTGGAGTGGCTTAAGATAAGATAAGATAAGCCTTTATTAGTCCCACAATGGGGAAATTCCAGGATTGCAACAGCACAGGGATAGCAACACTCAGAGCAATAATTAAGAAGATACGGGAGATATAAATAAGAGCAGTGGATATACATACATACACATAAATATACAGTATAAATGTATATACAAAGTGCGGAGCATTGTAGCTAGATGGAATAAACAGCATAACCGTCTACTTAGTTATCCTACATGGTATGATTATGTACCCATACATATTGTCACCCTCTGTAGCGACCGATAGTGTCCTAGTTGTATACTGGAGGGGACCATTGTGTAAGTCTATCGCACCTTTTGCATTCAATACTATTAGGTTGTCACGTTTTTTTTGCTATCTCTGTGAGCAGCCCTGCTTAGGTTATACAGTCTGACAGCCGTAGGTAGAAAGGACCTGCAAAACCTCTCAGTTGTGCACCTAGGATGATGTAGTCTGCTGCTAAATGAGCTCCTCAGTGCGTTCAGTATGTCCTGCATAGGGTGGAACTCGGACTCCAGCAGAGATGACAGTTTAGCCACCATCCTTCTCTCTCCTATCTCCTCCACTGGGTCAAGGCGTTGCCCCAGGACAGAGCTAGCTTTCTTGATCAGTTTGTTCAGTCTCTTCCTATTGGCTGCTGTAATGCCACTGCCCCAGCAGACCACTCCAAAAGTGATGGCTGATGCCATCACCGTGTCGTAGAATGTCTTCAGCAGTGCCCCTTGTACACCAAAAGACCTGAGTCTCCTCAGCAGGAACAGCCTGCGCTGTCCCTTCTTGTAGAGTGCGTCAGTATTGTGTGACCAGCCTAGTTTATTGTTCAGATGAACACCCAGGTACTTGTAGGATGTCACCATCTCGATGTCTGTTCCCTGTATGTTATGTTACTATGCTTAGTCAAAGTCCTGACCTGAATCCAATTGAGATGCTGTGGCATGACCTTAAAAAGGCGGTTCATGCTGGAAAACCCTCCAATGTGGCTGAATTACAACAATTCTGCAAAGATGAGTGGGCCAAAATTCCTTATTAGTTCCTTATTACTTACTTATTAGTGGGTTCCAAAATTCCTTATCAGTTATCACAAACACTTTATTGCAGTTGTTGCTGCTAAGGGTGGCCCAACCAGTTATTAGGTTTAAGGGCAATCACTTTTTCACACAGGGCCATATAGGTATATTTTTTCCCCCTTAATAAACACCTTCATTTAAAAACTGCATTTTGTGTTTATTTGTGTTATCTTTGTCTAATATATAAATTTGTTTGATCTGAAACATTTAAGTGTGACAAACATACAAAAAACTGAGAAATCATTAAAGGGCCAAACACTTTTTCACACCACTGTAGCTAAAAAATGCTATTAATACCGCAGATTGTCACAGCTGCCATTCGCACACCATTATAGAAAGGCCGTTGTTTGGAACTATTTGGAGCTCCATGAACCACGTGACCGGGCAGCAGCGAGATCAGAGTGTTGCAGCTCTCATATTATATGCCTCTGTCACTCACCACCCCTACTGCACCCCCCCCCCCCCCAAAAAAAAAAAAAAAAAAAAAAACAGGTTAACACAGAAGCATCAAAGGAACAACTCCAAACATCACTAAAAAGATGTTTCCATGTCAGTATAATGTAGCTCACTGGTCTGCAGTGTCTATAGTTGCATAATAAAACTTTTTTTTTTAAATTCACAAACAGGAAGCAATGAACAGTTTATTGAGCGTATTGAACATGACTCCACATTCATGGGCCAAAGAAACACGTCTGCTCAAGGTTTCAAGTATTCAGCTGCTATACTGATTATTCAGTAAGCCAGAGGATGACTATAAGGATTTAAGATACTGCATTTAACATATAAAGGATAAATTAAAAAAAAATACTATAGTGCGGACATTATCTACCATTTTGTGTAATTTTCATCAAAGAGAAATTATTTTTTTCATAATTGCCTATCTTTCACTCTGTAAGGCTAGTGCCTACAAGATATTTAGATCAGGCAATTGATTCCTTCTGTTCCTTGGCCTTGAAGATAGTCATTCTCAAAACAAAGTCAGAATCCCACAATACTAAGCAGCAGTTTGTCATACACCATTGTCAAGGTAGGGTGACATGTCATAAAGTGTCCCTGTTGGAAAAAATCTGTCACCAATAGTCAAGAAACGGGCAGGATTAAAGTTTTAGCAAATTTAACTTGCACTGATGAATGCAGATCAATAAGTGATACTCAGTCGCCTCCGGAAAGCGTTCTGAATCACATACACAACTTTCAGCCTTTAAGCATCCTGTTATCTCAAAACTGTTCATGAGAGAATTTCTGGTTCAGGCTGGTTCTTCCAAACTGTCTCCTTTCTCAGACATACTCAAAACAGTACATATGCATGAAAACAAAGAGATAAATGTCCAGCTGCCACAATCTTGTACATTTCGCACAGACTCTGAGGTACCAGCAGATGGAAATTATAAAATCATTCCACCCCCCCCCCCTTTGATGCCATGCAAGGCATCATAAATGAAAAGTGATAAGTTATGGCATCTAAAACCCCATCTGGCAGCTATGCTAAGCTCCAGTGCATTGATGTGCAACAGACTCTAACTAGCTATTGACAGGGAAAGTCCGCCATTGGCCCTGCTGCCCCAGGTGCCGCTTAACATTTAGTCCTTTAGGAGGAAAAGTAGAACTGTAAAACTTATTAATTAATGATAAAAACATTAAAATCAAATGATCATAAGGTAAGGATGATAGTAAGGATATAATAAGGATATGTGTCATTGCAGCTTGTGTAAAAACAAAACCTAAAAGATGAAAACAAATCAAAAATAAAATATAAAAACAGAAATAAAAGTAACATTAAAATAAAAAGTAAAAATGTTTCAAACTTCATAAATGTATTTACAGGAAGTACATTTCAACTTCACATCATGACCATGCAACACCTTTCAGTTTTCTGCATGTTAATCATACTTTTACTCTGTACTTGGGTCATGGAGAAACACCTTGATCTCACACCATTTGTCCATCATCCCCGGCAATCGCTCCATGGTACATACACTACCGTTCAAAAGTTTGGGGTCACCCAGACAATTATTTTGTGTTTTCCATGAAAAGTCACACTTATTTACCACCATGAGTTGTAAAATGAATAGAAAATATAGTCAAGACATTGACAAGGTTAGAAATAATGAATTGTATTTGAAATAATAATTTTTTCCTTCAAACTTTGCTTTCGTCAAAGAATCCTCCATTTGCAGCAATTACAGCATTGCAAACCTAACATGATTGCACAAGGGTTTTCTAATCATCCATTAGCCTTCTGACACAATGAGCAAACACATTGTACTATTAGAACACTGGAGTGATAGTTGCTGGAAATGGGCCTCTATACACCTATCTAGATATTGCACCAAAAACCAGACATTTGCAGCTGGAATAGTCATTTACCACATTAGTAATGTATAGAATGTATTTCTGATTAGTTTAAAGTTATCTTCATTGAAAAAAAGTGTTTTTCTTTCAAAAATAAGGAAATTTCTAAGTGACCCCAAACTTTTGAACAGTAGTGTAACTAAATTAACATGCACAAGCCTCATCATCATATTACGGATACAGGGAATGACACAAGAAAAGACCAGAAATATTACCACAAAAATCATTAACAGGTTCATGAGACTTCTCCATGAAGAGAATAACCAACTTAACCAGGTATGTTCATCAGTGACATTGTCCTTGGCTGTGACAGCCTGCAAAGCAGTCAGGTTCTGTGTTGCTGAGACAATGACATGACCATCTGCATCATTTTCAGGGATAAAAGTACAACAATAATCCTCCACAATTGCAGCCCCCCCTTGGGTGGCAGTTATTTGATCAAGAACCATCCTATTTTGGGTCAGCATAAGTCTAAGGGCTGTTAACTCCTTTTATGCCAGAAAAAAGCAGAGAAAAATTCACAAATGATTGTAATCTATAACTAGTTGTTTCAATTGTAGCATCAGCTCCCCTGGTTAAAACCTATAAAACCACTCCAGCTTTAAGAAATTGTTTCGTCCAAGAGGACTTGTCAGGACCTGTTTTTCTTCATCTCAGGACCACAGTTGAAAAACATTTCTTTGTAAAGACGTATGATAAAGATATCTTTTAACAGATTAGTTTGACAACGTAAATCCCTGAAAGCTTCCTCCCATCTAACAGTTCATGCTTTAACAGATCTTTGAGACATATTACAGACCCCTCCAGCACATTCCAACTCATTAGAAATTATTCACAGCTCAACAGTACCCCCTGGTGTACGTCTCTGGAATATGTTCACTTTTGACTGTACAAGCTGAATTGAATGAAATGAGTCTTGTTCCAAAACTCTCAATTCTCAGATTATTTTCTTTTTCAGGACACCCTGGAAAATCAAGTGGGACTCTGACATACCATTCTATATGGGACAAAGATGGGTTTGAAATATTTCATAAAGCTTTGAGTAAAATGTGTGCATTGTGGCGTAACTCCCACAACAGACTGGGAGAGACACAGCGCTCGGCTCGAGCAAATAACAGAACAGTGAAATGTGTGTATTAATGTCTACAGGCAGCCCCGCTTCTTCTGGCTCACTACTCTGATGTTAATGTGCCATTCATGCATTGTGTTCATGCGTCCTGTCCTTACTGTGACCTAGGGACTGATATCAATATGTAGATGTGCCTTGTAACCTCTTTGTCCTGCAGCTGGAGCAGAGGCCAGCAATCTCCTTATTGTTATGTATGTCTCTCATATGCAAATGCCCATACCAACTGCTGTGAATACTCTTTCATGTATTGTTTGTAACTGGGTATATAAGCTGACTGAAATCCATGCTCATCCTCTCACTCTTCGACTACTGCTGCTGACACACACATCCTGTGTCTCTTTGCTGGAGAGCCTCTCCGGGCTTCCTCATGGAGCGAGCCCTGTGAAGGCGGTATGATAATAAACCTATTTAAAACCTCACTTCGCTGCCTTTATTTTATCTGCCGCCTCATGCAGGAATGTTTAATGCTTAAATATGTTATTTTAATGCATGTTAATGATATAAGTACCAGTTTATAAACGTGCATGCTTACTGAAGTAGTTATGAATCACTGAAGTAGCTCAGATTTTAAATAGATAATGAATTTTCAGTGTTAAGATGTGTTTCATTCTATGGGGAAAGTTTCCTCAAGTCATCTGACGGGTAACAGCCAATCACCAGGCCACCCTGTTAAGATGGCGCCCCCTTTCATTTTATTGGTTGGTTACAAACAAAGGACTGGTTTCTTATTGGCCCAGGGTTCATTAAAACCCACCCACGATGGAAGACAATTGGTTCCCGTTCATGTCAGTCACGGTTCACCCGTGAAAATTGACTCAGATTTAAGGAAGAACGGCCATACTTGTTTTAGTGTAAGAAGGAGAACATGGTTGCCATTGTCTCGTGTAAGTCTGTGTATCCTGCTTTTAATGACTTTTCCTTAAAACGTCTGGGAATTACTTTTCCTTTGAGCTCAACTTGTTATATGGAGTCAAAATCCTGTTCACAGGCGTTTTTCTATTTTTATTTTGTTAAACCTTTTTCCCTAAATCCACCGTGCTTGTGTTTTAGAAGACTGACTGACCGTTCGTTTCCTCACACTGGAAGCTATTTTCACCAAATCCACGACATCAGAAGGACTCTGAGTTCGTGGCTTGAATTTTTATTAATCTTGTCTCTGATCCTGCAATTCTGATCAGACTGAACTGTCCCCAATTTAATTGGACCCAAGGGGGAGCCGGTGAATGACGTAGACTCTCTCGTGTTGTCTGCCTGGCATACTGCATCAGTGGCCAAAGAAGAAGATGAAGACGCCTCATCATCTCATTAAAAACTCAGTTTGTGAGTTGGGACTTTGGGAAACATATCTGCTGGCAGGTATCATCCCGTATCATCTTCAAACTAAGCTTCAGCTAAGGATCCAGCGAAGCAGACCTCCCATAAATCTACTGGAGGAAAAGCCCAGGATGCAGCTGGCCACCAAGGCTTCCTGGGAAAGCACTCCGGCCCCTGACAGCTGGAAGGAAGACCCAACGCACAAACAGTTCACATGAGCAAAATCCCTTTGTTTCATCTGCTGAGTGATGTCCATCGCTTTACGTTTGCCATAACTTGTCTCAGGTTTAAAACTAGTTCATCCTCTGATCGGAGCTATAAGATTAAAGAGAATTAATACTCCTCTTTTCATTAAAATTCCATTTTATTTTTAGAGTAATTCAGAATTTAACTTTCACATAGTTATAATTTTCTTCATAAATTGGCGTCCAATTTTCTTCATATTTTGTTAGTTATTTCACAGTCTTAAATTTTCATCAGTTACTGTACAAATTCTTATTAAAGTTACCTTGGTTCCACAAATGTGATTATACTCTGTTGCTCAATCATCAGTTAAAATGAATGTATGGCTTAATGTTGGTCATTTCACCTGCTCTCAAATCATTTGAATGTAATGTCATTTAATCAGAGTGTCATTAATTTGTTAACGATAGAAGTTTTAGTTTTTCTTTTCCTGTGTTGTTTATGAAGTCACACAGTAGAATTAATGAATATTTTGAGACTGATTGATGGTATAGAGATAAATTATTAATAAATTATCCAAGAAGCTGGACTGGTGCCCCGAAACGAGTTTTTCCCGGTGTGTGTTAAACCTACATTTCCACACACACACCTTTGAGTCTAAATTAAACAATCTAATTAAATTTATAATTAAATATCACTACACAATCCATAAGGTGTTCTTAGCCACTACCACTCAAGGGAACAAGGAATAGAGTACCATCTGCCCAGTGGTTTCTAACCTGAATTCTTTTGGCACATCTGTGCCCCACATGGGATCATGTGGTGAAAAAGAGACCTCTCTCTTCACCCTGCCCACCTGTCCTGCCAACAATATGATGGTATGGTCAGTCACCACCATGGGGGTACACACCCCTCCCCAGTTCATGGGCAGGTGTGAATTTGCACAATGGCTGCACAGCCACCAACCCCCTGTCACCATATACGTGCCGTACTTGTGAGAATCACAAATTGCGGCACTGCAGAGCTCCTGCAGGGTGACATCACCTTCCAGACTTCTAGACTGACAATAAGAATCTTCAGGACAGCTTTTGCCCACTACGCTGGTCCGGCAGGTGGCAGTACAGGGGTGAGATGTACTATGCACTGTTGCACACCTGGAAACTGAAAAACTGCCCAAAGAGATGTTTCCACACCCTTTTAGACAAAAGGAAAAATTCCCTGGCAAGGTTTATCTTGCCCTCACCGAGTCAGGGGTGTCATCGTGTCATCAGTCAATGGAGTCATAGACAATGTGGCAGGTGTGATTCAAGTTAATGCTTGCTGTACTATTTCCATACATAGCCTATTGCAAGAAACAAACAGCTTCTGACAGTTCCATTGGTTTAGCAGTAACAGATATTTGACCAGCTGAGAGTGAGAGCAAAGAACACACATAACCATTTGAACAATTAGCTATTTTGGCTGTGTGGTTAGCATACTTCCACCACACACTGCCTGCGTAAACATGGTCCTCATAGCCTGGTCCTTCCAGCCAGTCATGAGTAACATACCTAGCCCTGCAATAAATAGGTAATGGTGTCCCTAAAAGTAACCAAATCAGAAGTGCTACCACAAGGATGATGATGAGGAAACAAACAGGTGTACCATTCACATCTTTCTGCAACCAACCTTCTCTCTCTTGCATTTTGTTTCTCCGTGATAAACAGTTGTTTTGCTGAGCAGGCTGTTACTGGGCGGACCATCAGCTGACACCCACACAGTGAAACAATGACTTGCTTGTATAGCTAAACAGTAACTTGCTGAGGGTTTTGAATGGGGTAAGGTTTGCAATGTGTCAGGTGCACCCAAGAATCACGTCCTTCGACTTTCATGGCTGTCGGTGTCACCAGGATGGCCCTGTGTGGTCCTTGCCAGGGAGCGTCGGCCCAGTTTTACTTTTTGGTGGCTTTGATGAGGACCAGATCCCCTGGTTTAGCTATGATGGGTGCCTCCCTATATTCCGTCCTTGGAAGAGCAGCATGCACAACATCTCTCAGTCAACATTCTTTGCATGTAATTGGCTAAACACACTTCCTCATCACCTGAATTAAATGGCTTTAATGGTGGGAGTAGTAAGGCTTGCCGTACATTATTTCATATGGGGACAGCCCCCCTTTTGAGGGCATTATTATTCCATCTAGCTACATTGCTCCGCACTGTGTGTTTATATATTTACATATTTATTCCATCTAGCTGCAATGCTCTGTACTGTGTGTTTATATACTCATATATTTATCCCATCCAGCTACAATGCTCTACACTGTGTGTCTGTGTATATATATATATATATTTTTTTTTTAATATTTGTAGTAATATGTACATATGTATATTAGCTGCTCTTGCTTGCTTGCTTTTTTTTTCTTGCCTTCTGATTGTTGCTCTGAGTGTTGCTATCCCTGTGCTGTTGCAATCCTGGAATTTCCCCGTTGTGGGACTAATAAAGGCTTATCTTATTCTTATCTTATTCTTATTCTTATTACCCTCATGTAAAAAAGGACTAGGGGTAGACAATATATCCAATTTTGTCCCGTTTCCACCATTGATTTTCTAAGCCTTTCTTTAATGGTCCAATTTGTGCATTCCACCAATCCTGCAGATTGTGGATGGTAAGCTGAGTGATTTTTCAAGTTAATGTTAAGTTTCGTGCTTAAGTGGGATATAACCTGATTTACAAAGTGTGTTCCATTATCTCAGTAAAGCTTTTTAGGTATTCCAAATCTTGGTATTACTTCAACTAAGAGTTTCTTTGTTACTGTAACAGCATTTGGATGAGTGCAAGGGAAGGCTTCTGTCCATTTAGTAAATGTATCAACAATCACCAAACAATATTTCTTCCCTTCACATTTATTTAGTTCAATGAAATCCATGCAAATGTTTGAAATGGATAAGTTGATGCAGGGAAGGTCCCCTTCTGAGGTCTTAAGTGTCCCTGAGCATTGTTTTCTGCACAGATTAGGAATTTTTTTTACAAAATTGAGTAGCAAATTGACTAAACCCACAAGTGGTAAAAGATTTATTTAACATAGAAATCATACCCCCTGCTGATACATGGGAAAGCCCATGTATCAGAACAGCAGTCTGATGGAATAATTTGCATGGCAAAATGGCTTTGTTATTGCATCATTTGTAGAGTTTGGAGGTGTTGTCAAATGTTGCCCCCTTTTTTATCCACCGGTAAATTTCAGCTTGTGATGTTTTCTGGGTGTTGGGAAGCATGTTATGTGATAGCTGTTCTGTCAATGTTACAAGAAGAGGTGGTGTGGTTTCCTGTATGACCTTGTGTAGCTGCTTCTGCGATGTTGTCTGCAAAGTGGTTGCCCTTAGAGATTGGATCTGTGCCACTGGTGTGTGAGGCACATTTGCATATGGCCAATTTGGAGAGGGGTTTAACACTAACCGTTTTAAGATGAGATCTTTATGTTGGATTGGTTTTCCTGTTGATGTAATCATGCCTCTTTTTTTCCCCACTGTTGTGCAAAATGATGGATGGTGGAAAAAGCATATTGGCTGTCAATGTATACTGTGAGTGCTTTTCTCTGACCTAATTTACAAGCCTCAATTAGAGCAACTAATTCAGCTGCTTGTGCAGAATAATAATGTGATGGGAGTTTTTGTGCCCATAAACGGTGTCATGGGTGACCACTGCAAAACCGGACAAGTTTGAACCAGTACAGTCATGTTTGGAGGTGCCATCAACAAACAATGTGAGATCAGAGTACTCCAAAGATGTATCCTGCAAATTAGGGCATGGCAATGTTTCACGCTCGATTTCTGCCAAACAGTCATGAGGTTTGCCTTGTGTTGAAATTGGCAGAAAACTTGCTGGATTTGTTACCGTGCAACGTTCAATGGTTAGATGAGGCTGTGATAGTAACACTGTCATGCACGCAAGGTGTCTGAACTGAGATTTTGCTTTGTGACAAGAAAACTGATACTGCATGTGTGACTTTTAGGGTCAAGGGATGAAAAAGAACGAGTCCTTCTGAGGCCTGCACCGCCATAGAGGCAGCTATGACAGCCTGCGCACATGGGGGCACTGCCCTCACCACAGGGTCTAACCTCAAGGAATAAAATGCTATTGGATGCATTTTTGTACCACTTGGTTGGAGGACTGACGCCATTTGTCCCTCTCTACAATCAACCATTTGCACAAATGGGTTTTTGTAATTGGGGAGTGCCAGGATATCAGTGCTGACAAAAAGCTTTTTTCATTTTAACGAATGCATTTTCTGCCTCAGGTGTCCACTCAATTTTGTCCACCTGAGCCATGGATGTTTTGTAAATGAGATCATATAAGAGTTGTATTTCAAATGAGTAGTTTGCAATCCAAGAGTGACAATTTCAAGTAAGATAAGATAAGATAAGCCTTTATTAGTCCCACAACGGGGAAATTCCAGGATTGCAACAGCACAGGGATAGCAACACTCAGAGCAACAATCAGAAGGCAAGAAAAAAAACAAGCAAGCAAGAGCAGCTAATATACATATGTACATATTACTATAAAATATATATATACACACACACAGACACACAGTGCAGAGCATTGTAGCTGGATGGAATAAATATATGAATATATAAACACACAGTGCGGAGCATTGTAGCTAGATGGAATAAATATGTAGATATATAAACACCCACAGTACGGAGCATTGCAGCTAGGTGGAATAAATATGTAAATATATAAACACACACAGTGCAGAGCAATGTAGCTAGATGGAATAATATGTAGATATATACACACACAGTGCAGAGCATTGTAGCTAGATGGAATAAATATATAGATATATAAATATAAACACACCCAGTGTGGAGCATTGTAGCTAGATGGAATAAATATGTAAATATATAAACACACACAGTGCAGAGCATTGTTGCTAGATGGGATGAAACAGCATAACCGTCTACTTAGTTATCCTACATGGTATGATTATGTGCCCATACATATTCTCACCTTCCATAGCGACCGGTATTTTCCTAGTTGTATGCCGGAGGGGACCATTGTGTAAGTCTATTGCATCTTTTGCATTCAAAAAACTATTAGTTTGTTACGTCTTTTTGCTATCTCTGCGAGCAGCCCTGCTTAGGTTGTACAGTCTGACAGCCGTTTGTAGGAAGGACCTGCGAAACCTCTCGGTTGTGCACCTGGGATGATGTAGTCTGCTGCTAAATGAGCTCCTCAGTGCATTCAGTATGTCCTGCATAGGGTGGAACTCGGACTCCAGCAGAGATGACAGTTTAGCCACCGTCCTTCTCTCTCCTATCTCCTCCATCGGATCAAGGCGCTGCCCCAGGACAGAGCTAGCTTTCTTGATCAGTTTGTTCAGTCTCTTCCTATCGACTGCAGTAATGCCACTGCCCCAGCAGACCACTCCAAAAGTGATGGCTGATGCCACCACCGTGCCATAGAATGTCTTCAGCAGCGCCCCTTGTACACCAAAAGACCTGGGTCTCCTCAGCAGGAACAGCCTGCGCTGTCCCTTCTTGTAGAGTGTGTCAGTATTGTGTGACCAGTCTAGTTTATTGTTCAGATGAACACCCAGGTACTTGTAGGATGTCACCATCTCGATGTCTGTTCCCTGTATATTTACTGGTGCTGTGAGGGGTTGCCCATGCCTGCGGCAGTCCACCACCAGCTCCTTAGTTTTCCTCGCGTTGATCAGGAGGCAGTTCCGATGGCACCAGTCCACGAAGTCCTGGATAAGCCCTCTGTACTCAGCTTCATCTCCATTGGAGATGAGGCCAACGATCGCAGAGTCATCAGAGAACTTCTGTAGATGGCAGTGTGTTGTGTTGTGTGAGAAGTCCGTAGTATAAAGAGTGAACAGGAAGGGAGCCAGCACCGTTCCCTGGGGGGCCCCCGTGTTACCGATGATCGTGTCGGACACACAGTCCCGGGTTCTCACAAACTGAGGCCGGTTCGTGAGGTAGTCCAGGATCCATGATGACAGTTGCTGGTCCACCCCTGCGCGCAGCAGCTTGTCCTTCAGGATCATCGGTTGGATGGTGTTGAAAGCACTGGAGAAGTCAAAGAACATGATCCTCACCATATTCCCGGGCTTCTCCAGGTGGGACAGAGAACGGTAAAGGAGGAAGATCATCGCATCCTCCACCCCAATGTCATGCTGGTAGGCGAACTGGAGTGGATCCATCACTGGTTCCACCAGAGGGTGGAGGTGAGCAAGGAGCAGTCTCTCCAGGGTCTTCATCAAGTGGGACGTCAAGGCCACCGGTCTATAGCTGTTCAGGTCTTTGGGGTGGGAAGTTTTTGGTACAGGTACCACACAAGATGTTTTCCACAGCTGTGGTACCCTCCCCAGCTTCAGGCTCAGGTTGAAGATGTACGTCACAATCCCACACAGCTGGTCTGCACAGGACTTGAGGAGCTTTGCGCTGATGCCGTCCGGTCCCGACGCCTTCCTCGCCTTGATCTTCCTCAGCTCCGTCCTCACCTGGGTCCTGGTCAGGGTCAGGATGGGGGGCTGTGTGTTGGGAGTGGGGGGTGTTGGTGGAGTGGGGAGTGGGCAGCAGGACTTGATTTCTTTAGAGGCAGCAGTGGTTGTTGTGCAGTCAGGGGGGAGGGCGGTTGGTCAAACCTATTGAAAAACAGATTCAGGTTGTTCGCCCACTCCCTGCCCCCCGTGGCCTGGGGGGAGGTATTCTGGAGCCCAGAGATGGTTTTGAGGTTTCTCCAGACCCCGCTGATGTCGCTCTGTTGCAGCTTGTCCTCCATCTTCTTCCTGAAGCTGTCCTTGCCTTCTCTGATCTTTCTCCTCAGCTCCCTCTGTGCGGAAGTACCCAAAAAATGACATCATGTCTCTTTTTGTGATGGGTTTTTGTGCTGACAAAATGGCTTGTTTTCGAGCAGGATCAACATGTCTGCCTGCTGCTGACAAAATGTGCCCTAAATATTTGATCTCTTTTTTCCACAACTGTTATTTTTCCTTGTTGACTTTGTGACCTTGTTCTGCTGAAAATCGCAGTAAGGCAATGGTGTCTTGCTTGCATGTTTCCTCATCAGGTGATGCTAGCAGGATGTCATCAACGTAAAGGAGCAGCTGGCTCCCATTAGGAGGAACAAACTGTGCCAAATTTGCTGACATCGCCTGTGAAAAAATAGTGATTCACAGTAACCTTGTGGTAACCTGGTGAATGTGTACCTTTTATTTTCAAATATGAATGCAAACCAAAACTGATGATCTGGGTGTATTGGGATTCTGAAAAAAAAAAGCATTGTTGATGTCTCACTGTAAAAAAAAATTGTATTGAAGGTCCTGTACCATCCTACAACCGGAAGATGGAGCTTTCTTTACAGGAAACAAGTGTTACATGGAGAATTTACAATAACACCTGCTGCTTTGAGTTCCTCTATCACTGATTTAATGCCCTCTTGGGCCTCAGGACGTAGAGGAGATTGTCCTATTTTACATTTATTTTGACTAACTCTGCATTTTTTTATTTAAGCCAACATCTACCTTTAGCTCAAGTAGGTTCATTTTGTCTTCTTTTAATTATTTACCTTTTGTTCTTATTAAAGACGAAAATAGAAAGATGTTTTTACCTTCTTTACATGTTTCGACTGTGCACTGCAGCCTTCGTCAGAAGCTTCTGAAATTAAAATGCTCATGCTGCTGTCATGCCATGAATGCTTTTTATTTAACTTAACACTTACAGACATTTTCTGACAATTGTTCCAAATTTTATTGATCTATATTTTGTGATAATTTAAAAATTAATGCATGCTGAAGCTGCTAATATCAAGCCCATATCATTCCAAGGCGGTGCAACAAATGCAAAAAAACCCCACCAAAAAACTGATATCTTTCTTAAATCGTTGAGCCTTAGGAAGGTAACTGTTGCTATTTTTTATTTATTTTCTTTAATAACTATTTTCTTTTGCTTTTTTAACATTGAAACAGAATACAACAACACTTATATAAATGTTCCTATGTCTGCAGAGCTAATAATGGTCTATCTCTGAAAAGTCACAATTATTTATATCCTTTTCTGTCTTTATAATTAAACCATCTGTCCCAGGTGTGTGTGTGTGTGTGTGTGTGTGTGTGTGTGTGTGTGTGTGTGTGTGTGTGTGTAAAAAAAAAAATTAAAAAAAAACAACAAAAAAAAAACATTCTTCCTTCTGTTTCAGTCTGTGAGTTTTTCCATTATCAAGATTTCCTCGACAACAGTCATCCATTGTTTCTGTCCAGGTGTGTCAGTCTTTAGCCAGTTCTTCGTAATGGTTTTCTTTGCTGCTGCAAGAAGAATCTTGCAAAGGTACTGGTCTTCAACAAGTACTTGTCCTCTGAGGTGTCCCAAGTATGTCATACAAAATTGCGGAATCATATAACCAAGAATGTCACATAGAGCTGTATGAATACTTTCTCAGAAGGGTTTTATTTTAACACATGTCCAGAACATGTGTGTGTGATTTGTGTTCATATTTTGACACAATCTCCAACATGGTTGTTTAGGATTTGTCTGTTTACTTTTGATTTGGAGTGTTATCTAATCTGATGACAACAACAAAATTCTCTCCATTTTAGTGACTGAGTTGTGGATTGATGTATTTTCCACATATTGTACCACATCATCTCTGGAATTTCTTCATTCAGCTCTTGCTCCCATTTCAGTTTTACAAATAACAGTGAGTCTTCTCTAGATTCCATCAAACTTCTGTACAGATTGGACACGACTCTGAGAATTGTCTTTTGGTAGGACAATGTAAATAATTTTATTAGGGATGTATTTTATCCTCATTTGTCTTTATGCAACTTGTATAAAAATCCCTTATCTGTAAATATCTAAAGAAATGCTTGTTTGTAAGATCATAAGTATTTTTCAGATCTTAAATTCTGCATTTCATCATTCTTAATAAGGGTACAGAGTTAGAGCCATTTTACTCAGAAATGTACAGCTTCTTACTAGAAAATTTACAGCTTTTTATTATTCATAATTTTGCAGCTTTTTCCTCATGAAGTTCGAACTTTTCTTACTCTTGAATTTGCAGTTTAAAAAAAAAGCTTAAACTTGCAACATTTTACTCAAATCTTATATCTGCAGCGTTTTTAGGTTGTAAACAGTTGGAAATTTACTTTTTTTTTCTTTTTGCTAAAGTTGCAGCTTTTTACCCATAAAATTCCACTTTTTTGGTCAGAAATTGGCAGCTTTTAACTGAGACTTACATCCCCTTTTTTTGTGTGTGTGTCAGGTTAGGCACTGGCTTGCTTGCTACTGGATAACCATGAAAACCGGTACTACCTGTCTCATGGGTCGGGCCGTCGGCGACTCAACTGGCATCCCTGCCCTTCCGAGGGTGTGGAGGGTGAAACAGGGAATCCTGGCAGAACTAAAAACAATATCTGCCACAGGTCTGTGGTGGACCACTCCCAGTTACACAGGGTGAGACTGGACATCCTGGCAGATAAACACATCTGTCGCAAGGTCTGTGGTGGACTGTGCCAGTTGGCGCATTGACATGCACTACACAAAGAGCAGAGATAAACAAACCTATCATCTGGTCAGTCACTGCAACAGATACTGGAGTCAGTTTGTCTTGGCTTGTCCTTGCCACTGATAATACCTTTATCTGCAAAGAATGTGCTGCTAGTCCAGCAAAAGCTAGCAGTACTCAAATACTTTGCAAGCAGTTTCATGAAATGGTCAATCAGAAAGCAACTCATACCGGCTCGGACGTCGCCCGGGCTTACAAGGTCCACGCTGATCTGTTCACACTCCGACAGGCAGCGGAAAGTAAGCTAGGAGCAGGAAGACAAAAGAAGAGGAAAACAGCAACCTTGTGTGTAGCAGACTGGAATGTACGCACTCTGTTGGACAGAACAACATCACAGCGCTCAGAAAGATAGACCGCGCTTGTGGCCCTGGAAGTGAACAGGTACAATGTAGACATAGCTGCACTTAGTGAAACAAGATTGCCTGGATATGACAGCTTGGAAGACCGTGGGTACATCTTCTTTTGGAGTGGGAGATCAACTCAAGAAAGGAGAGAAGCAGAAGTGGGCTTTGCAGTTAGAAAGGAGATAGCAGCAATGCTTGATGAGGAACCGGTGCCAATCAACGACAGGATGATGACTGAGACTCCCACTACACCGGAAGATGTATGCCACACTCATCAGTGCATATGCCCCAACAATGACCAACACAGAGGAGGTGAAGGAAGAGTTCTACAGTGATTTACATGAGACTATCAGGCGTGTACCGACTGATGACAGGCTGATACTCCTTGGAGATTTTAATACCAGAGTTGGTTCGGACACCGAGAAATGGAAAGGAGTGCTAGGCAGTCATGAAGTAGGCAAGTGCAATGCTAATGGAGAACTTCTACTTGCACTATGTTCAGAGTACAACCTTGTGATAACCAACACTCTATTTAAGCACAAGGACACACACAAGAAGACATGGATGCACCCAAGATCCAAGCACTGGCACTTATTAGACTACATCATAGTCAGCCAGAGAGACATAAGGGATGTATTGGACACCAGAGCAATGAGAGGCGTGGACTGTGGCACTGATCGTTATGCTGAGATCTAGATTAAGGATTTGCAGACAAAAACAACACTGCAGGACGAGTGTGAAGCCACCACGGAAGCTAACCACCAGTGCACTGAAAGGCCAAAAGAAGCAGGAAGAACTTTCACAGGAAATGGATGAAAACTTGAAAGACTGGGACAGCAACAACTCAGAGAATGACATAGAAGAGAAATGGGCAACACTTAAGGATATGGTGTATCAGACTGCGAGTGATGTATTAGGCTACCCTGAGAGGAAACATCAAGATTGGTTTGATGAGCATGATGAACACCTGAAGAAACTACTAGAAACGAGGAATACAGCTAGGCAGGAAAACCTACAGTGTAACACAAGGTCGAAGAAGAAGAAATACTCAAAGGCTCAGAGTGAGCTACAGAAGTACACCAGAGAGATGAAGTCCAACTAGTGGGATGGAAAAAGTAGAGAAACTTCAAACTGCAGCAGACAGGAAGGACATGAAAGCATTCTTCACAGGTTTGAGAGAAATCTATGGCCCCAAACCAAGAGGACTGATCCAACTAAAGGCTATGGATAGTGAAATGGTTTTGCAGGAAAAAGACAAGATCCTGGACAGATTTGCAGACCACTTTGACCAACTACTAAACAACCCTGGAGCTCTCACTGAAGAGGCTGAAGAAGCTCTAGTGCAGCGACCAGCTGTATCAAGTCTGGATGAACCACCAAATTTTGATGAAAAAATGGCAGCTATCAGGACAACACAGGATGGTAAAGCTCCAGGAAGGGATGGAATTCCAGCAGAAGTGTGGAAATATGATGGTGTTCAGCTGACCAACTGCCTGCACAAGCTCATCCAAGAGATATGGGATGCCCAGAAAGTACCACAAGACTGGAAGGATGCAAGTATTGTGCCTTTGTTCAAGAAAGGTGACAGGAAGGATTGTGGAAATTACCGAGGTATATCACTGCTAGCCACTGTTGGTAAGATTCTCACGTGTACTACTTAACAGACTCAGTGAACACATCTCGCAGAATGTACTACCGGAAACCCAGTGCGGCTTTAGAAGTGGAAGAAGCACAATGGACATGATTTTCTGCTTGAAACAGGTTCAAGAAAAGTGTATCGAACAGAACATGCCGCTTCATGTAGTCTTCATAGACTTCAGTAAAGCCTTCGATACTATTTCGCGACAAGGGCTTTGGCAGGTACTCAAGAAATATGGTTGCACAGAGAAGTGTGTCAGCCTGATCAAGGTACTCCATACAGGTATGTAAGCAAACATGGCAATGAGTCGTTCAGTATCTAAAGACTTTTCAGTAAGCAACGGGGTGAAACAAGGGTGTGTGCTGGCACCTACACTCTTCTCGCTATATCTGGCAGCCATGATTGAGGTGGCCTTCAAAGACACTTCAGAAGGAGTATACATTCAAACAAGGAAAGAAGCAGACTTGTTCAATGTGGCACAGTTTAAAGCCAAGAGTAAGACATCGATAAAAGTAGTAAGAGAAATACTCTTTGCCGACGACAGTGCTCTAGTTGCACACAGTGTGGAAGATATGCAATCTTTAGTGGAGAAATTTGTAAGAGCAGCTAGCCAATTCAGCCTCCAAATCAACATCAAGAAGACAGAGTGCCTTTATCAACCACCAAAGTTCCAATTATCAACATCACTACCAGAAGAGATCAGCATTGGTACAGAGCCACTAGTCAAGTGCAAGACTTTCAAGTACCTAGGGAGTACTGTTTCAGAGAATGCTAGGCTGGAGGATGAACTATCTCTCAGAATGGGAAGAGCGAGCGCTGTGTTTTGGAAACTTGAGGGAGAGACTGTGGAACAATTGACATGTGTCTATCCGTGTGAAATGCAAAGTGTACAGGGCGACAGTATTGGCTACTCTATTGTACGGTGCTAAAACTTGATCTACAGAGTGCAGGTGAAGAAACTCCACGCGTACGTGATGACACACCTTCGAGCTATAATGAACATCTCATGGAAAGACAAGATAACCAACGTAGGAGTGCTGAAACGAGCTGGTCTACCATCAATGGAGGACATGCTAATACAGATGAACCTGAGATGGCTCGGACATGTTGAGAGGATGGACCACCAGCGTCTCCCTCGGCAGTTACTCTACTCACAGTTATGCGAGGGCAAACGCAATCGGGGTAGACCAAGGCTCAGATTTAAAGACACTGTAAAAAGAAACTTGAAGAAGTTGGACATAGACAGGAGTTCCTGGCAGCGGAAGGCTAAGGACAGAGCTGTGTGGAGGAATCTGATCAGACCTAAATGAAACAGTCATTGTCGCCCACGACAGACTGCTCTGATGATGATGATGATGAATAAGGGTACACGTAGCTGTATTGCCTTTTTTCACCCAATTTTGGAAGTTTGCATTAATTTTTCCAGGTTTAAATTCATCATAAGCAATCCATCGTAAGTTTTATTTCCTTTCCCAGTTTTAGTTGCTCTGCAATTGATTGCCATTTGTCTAAAGTAAATTTTATTATTGTGTTAGTCTTCATTTTCATTCTGATAGTGTCTAGTCTCTGTTTCACCCATGTTTGATTGAATCGGCAATGTGATTGCAGAAGTTTCAATATCTTTCCATCGAGCAACATATTTAGAGTTACACCAGTGGACAAGATGACACAGTTGAACTGCATGGAAATACTCTTTTAGATTTGGAAGTACTATTCCCCCTTTGTTTTTAGTTAGTTGTAATGTACTGTAACGTACCCTGGGTCTTCTTCCTTCCCAAATAAATCTGGAAATAAGTTTATCCCATTTCTGGAATTGAATTTGTGGTATCTCTAATAATAAAATAATAATAATGCATCGGTTTTTATATAGCGCTTTATCATATATACTCAAAGACGCTTTACAAATAGGTACATTATTCATTCACTCCAGACAGACAATGGTAGTGGCAAGCTACTTCTGCAGCCACAGCTGCCCTGGGGCAGGCTGACGGAAACGTGGCAGCCAATCTGCGCCGACGGCCTTTCCGGCCACCACTGAACATTTTATACATTTATACACATTCATACCCAGTGTTACAGGCACTGGAGGCAATGCGGGTGAAGTGTCTTGCCCAGGGACACAACAGCAGGATATCTGGGGAGAGCGGGATTCAAACCGCCAACCATCGGGTTATTAGACGACCTGCTCTACCTCCTGAGCCACTGCCGCCCCTTCTCTACTGAGAAGGACATGAAGAAATATAGCAAACATGGGAGTACATTCATCTTTACCACATTAATTTTGTCATTTAATCCTAATGGGTATGTTAGCCATCTATCAATATCTTTTCTTATGTTGGTATCTATATGTTCATAATTACTTCTTCCTTTTGCCTTCAGAGAGAGCAGTCGCATTTTTTTCCCTCCCTCCTCCTATCCTGCCTTCCTGACCTAATCCCAGCTTGCTGCGTCTGAGTGAGTGTCTGTGCCGTCTCACCATCTTGCTGATCTCAACCCAAATGGAAAATACGGAAAATGGATATAAGCTGGGCTTTAAACGCAATTGACACCACCTTTTCAAACAGAAAATTGGGCCTGGGGGAGCCCAAATATGGAGAGACCCATGGATTGGAACTCATGTGTCTGTGTGATTTGACTGAGGATGTGGAAAAACATCTACCTGTTTTGGCTTTACGATCACAGGATTTCTGCCGATTGGGCTTTGGAGTTCTCCTGGTGTATCGAAAATTTAACTGGAGGAGCTAATCAAAATGCGGACCCGGCGGAGCTGCTTCTCAATAATTCGACCAGATGGGGAGTGCACGAAATAGCGGCAAATGACCAACATGGAATTTACCATCTGCATGCACTGTAGAGAGATGGACTCTACCGGACATGTTCATCTGTGTTTAGAAGGGGAAACATCTGGAGTCGCTTCGTGCTCTCCAGGGAATGATATGAATTTAAAGCCAGTGAATGTTAATTTGAATTGTGAGCTCAGAATATGACAATAGGGAAATCCTATACTCTGAGCAGATTCGGCCTTGATCGGCGCCCCTGGATAACTCACTCCTCCAGAGTTGAGATAAGCGGATGTGTCAGCTGGCTCGCTAACCCAAACACCGCTGCTGTGCAATAAACAGAACTCTTCAGGGACAGCGTTCATGAACTATAACATCTATCGTTGCCTAGGAGACTATTTGTTGTGCTCCAGTAACTGATACACTCAACACTGCACACACACTGATATCATCATACTGATATACATACACTGCTCTCTCCCTGCTGTGTGATTTGTCTACTAAATGTCTGCTAAATAAGCATTGAGGGTTTTTTTACCTGCAATCAAAATTTCGCTTACTTACTTAAGCGTCAATTTGATAAAACATGTTTTTTTCTCTCGCCTACTGTGTCATATCCTCTCTTTTTCTTTTTTTTTTTCCTTTCTTCTTTATGACTGGCGCCTAGCGGCTGCCCCGGCCTTGGATGCGCTCTGCAGAGCGTGCCCAAATGCCAAGTCACGTTTCGTTACCTTGTATTCATACATGTGTAATGACAATAAAGTTGAATCTCATCTCATCTCATCATATAATTTTGTTAGATTTTTAGTCATTGTTACACCTAAGTATTTAATTGATTTAGCTTACCAGTTGATTTTTAATTGCTTGAGTTTCTGATCTGGCCTACTATTGATCATGAGGATTTGGGTCTTAACCCTTGTATTATGTTGAAAAAAAATTACATTGATTATGCTGCGGGTCATTTTGACCCGTACTGTGTAAATCCACTCAAAACAGTCAAAAAACAGGTTAAACCAATAACAACTTTATTTTAGATTATATAAACATTTATAAAAGACACAATACATTTTTAATTTCAACACTATATTTAAGAACTATTTTGTTCAAGTTTTTCCCTCTGCATTTTTTTTCATTTAACTTGCCCCTTTCTCTCACATTTTCAATGCTCTCCATATGATGGACAGAATGTAACTGTGTGCTTTCTGCAGATGTAATTCTTGCATTTCACACAAGAGGTACTTGTTTTACTGTCCTCTCGGGAGGGACAGACATGGCATCTTTTCCGTTTCTTTACACCTGTGTCCACTGGATCCATTGCAGATTGGTTGGATGACCTGACCTTGACCTTTTCAATGACAGCTGCAGCTGCTGGGGATCGAGCTGGCCTGGCTCGCCTCTGGATCTTGGGAGTGACAAGTGCTTTGCCGAGTTCTTCCAGGAAAAGCCGACGTCGGTACAATTTGCCGGCATTCCATTGCTGGTTGATTTCAATCTCACAGGACATAGGCATTGTAAGCAGACACATCGACAATGTTGTAGAAAATCACCAAGGGCCAACGGGCAGTCTTGCGCTGGCAGCTGTATGTTGCTGTGACTTTGTCCAGATTGTCAACTCCTCCTTTGGTGGAGTTGTAGTCCAGGATCATTTGTGGCTTCATGTCTTCTCTTGTGCTCAGAAATGCATCTGTGTGCATTGTGCTCATTACAAGAACATTCTTGTTTCTCTTTGGGCAGTATGAAACAACTGCTGCTTTCTCAATGAAAACAAATATTGAGGAATGCAGAGGTCTGCCCTGCATCTTCAGAATTTCACTGGGAAGTTCTGGCTTATTGCTTCTGACTGTTCCCAACATAGTCAGCTTTATCTTCTGAAGTTCATCTCCAAGGCGGTAGGATGTAATGAAGCTGTCACATGTTATGACCTTGCAACCCTTCACTCATCTCCAGCACCACACGCATCCCCTGATTCTTCTCAGATGCTCCTCCAGGTAGCTTTCCAGTATACACTTGCATATTAAGATAAGATAAGATAAGCCTTTATTAGTCCCACAACGGGGAAATTCCAGGATTGCAACAGCACAGGGATAGCAACACTCAGAGCAACAATCAGAAGGCAAGAAAAAAAAAACAAGCAAGCAAGAGCAGCTAATATACATATGTACATATTACTATAAAATATATATATATACACACACACACACAGACACACAGTGCAGAGCATTGTAGCTGGATGGAATAAATATATGAATATATGAACACACAGTGCAGAGCATTGTAGCTAGATGGAATAAATATGTAAATATATAAACACCCACAGTACGGAGCATTGCAGCTAGGTGGAATAAATATGCAAGTATATAAACACACACAGTGCGGAGCAATGTAGCTAGATGGAATAATATGTAGATATATAAAAACACAGTGCGGAGCATTGTAGCTAGATGGAATAAATATGTAAATATATAAACACACACAGTGCAGAGCATTGTTGCTAGGTGGGATGAAACAGCATAACCGTCTACTTAGTTATCCTACATGGTATGATTATGTGCCCATACATATTCTCACCCTCCATAGCGACCGGTATGTTCCTAGTTGTATGCCAGAGAGGACCATTGTGTAAGTCTATTGCATCTTTTGCATTAAAAAAAAACTATTAGTTTGTTATGTCTTTTTGCTATCTCTGCGAGCAGCCCTGCTTAGGTTGTACAGTCTGACAGCCGTTGGTAGGAAGGACCTACGAAACCTCTCGGTTGTGCACCTGGGATGATGTAGTCTGCTGCTAAATGAGCTCCTCAGTGCATCCAATATGTCCTGCATAGGGTGGAACTCGGACTCCAGCAGAGATGACAGTTTAGCCACCGTCCTTCTCTCTCCTATCTCCTCCATCGGATCAAGGCGCTGCCCCAGGACAGAGCTAGCTTTCTTAATCAGTTTGTTCAGTCTCTTCCT
Source organism: Pholidichthys leucotaenia (assembly GCA_020510985.1). NCBI lineage: Eukaryota > Metazoa > Chordata > Actinopteri > Cichliformes > Pholidichthyidae > Pholidichthys > Pholidichthys leucotaenia. The sequence goes on from CM035843.1 coordinate 425,237,263, forward strand.
ATCGGCTGCAGTAATGCCACTGCCCCAGCAGACCACTCCAAAAGTGATGGCTGATGCCACCACCGTGTCATAGAATGACTTCAGCAGCGCCCCTTGTACACCAAAAGACCTGAGTCTCCTCAGCAGGAACAGCCTGCGCTGTCCCTTCTTGTAGAGTGCGTCAGTATTGTGTGACCAGTCTAGTTTATTGTTCAGATGAATACCCAGATACTTATAGGATGTCACCATCTCGATGTCTGTTCCCTGTATATTTACTGGTGCTGTGAGGGGCTGCCCATGCCTGCGGCAATCCACCACCAGCTCCTTAGTTTTCCTCGCGTTGATCTGGAGGCAGTTTCGATGGCACCAGTCCACAAAGTCCTGGATAAGCCCTCTGTACTCAGCTTCATCTCCGTTGGAGATGAGACCAACGGTCGCAGAGTCATCAGAGAACTTCTGTAGATGGCAATGTGTTGTGTTGTGTGAGAAGTCCACAGTATAAAGAGTGAACAGGAAGGGAGCCAGCACCGTTCCCTGGGGGCCCCCCGTGCTACTGATGATCGTGTCGGAAACACAGTCCCGGGTTCTCACAAACTGAGGCCGGTTCGTGAGGTAGTCCAGGATCCATGATGACAGGTGCTGGTCCACCCCTGCGCGCAGCAGCTTGTCCTTCAGGATCATCGGTTGGATGGTGTTGAAAGCACTGGAGAAGTCAAAGAACATGATCCTCACCATATTCCCGGGCTTCTCCAGGTGGGACAGAGAACGGTGAAGGAGGAAGATCACCGCATCCTCCACCCCAATGCCATGCTGGTAGGCGAACTGGAGTGGATCCATCGCTGGTTCCACCAGGGGGCGGAGATGAGCAAGGAGCAGTCTCTCCAGGGTCTTCATCAAGTGGGACGTCAAGGCCACCGGTCTGTAGCTGTTCAGGTCTTTGGGGTGGGAAGTTTTTGGTACAGGTACCACACAAGATGTTTTCCACAGCTGTGGTACCCTCCCCAGTTTCAGGCTCATGTTGAAGATATACATCACAATCCCACACAGCTGGTCTGCACAGGACTTGAGGAGCTTTGCGCTGATGCCGTCCGGTCCCGACGCCTTCCTCGCCTTGATCTTCCTCAGCTCCGTCCTCACCTGGGTCTTGGTCAGGGTCAGGATGGGGGGCTGTGTGTTGGGAGTGGGGGGGGTGTCGGTGGAGTGGGGAGCGGGCAGCAGGACTTGATTTCTTAGAGGCAGCAGTGGTTGTTGTGCAGACAGGGGGGAGGGCGGTTGGTCAAATCTATTGAAAAACAGATTAAGGTTGTTCGCCCACTCCCTGCCCCCCGTGGCGTGGGGGGAGGTATTCTGGAGCCCCGAGATGGTTTTGAGGTTTCTCCAGACCCCGCTGATGTCACTCTGTTGCAGCTTGTCCTCCATCTTCTTCCTGAAGCTGTCCTTGCCTTCTCTGATCTTTCTCCTCAGCTCCCTCTGTACGGACTTCAGCATCTCCCTGTTCCCCGACCTGAAGATCCTCTTCTTCTCTCTCAGAAGTGTTTTTATCTCAGGGTTGATCCAGGGTTTGTTGTTTGAGTGACGCCGTATGGTCTTGGTGGGAACGGATTTGTCCACACAGAAGCTGAGGTAGCCCGTGAAGGTGTGAATGAGGCCATCGATGTCCTCACCATGTGGATCGCAGAGCTGCTTCCAGGCAGTGGCTTCAAAACAGTCCTTTAGAGTGTCCATTGTCTCCTCAGACCATAACTCCACAGTGTGCATGGCCGGAGGTTGTCTGTGCACTAGGGGTTTGTACACCGGCCGGAGATGAACCAAGTTGTGATCCGATCTCCCAAGTGGGGGGAGTTGTGATGAGGTGTACGCCTCCTTAGTGTTTGCGTAGAATAAATCCAGTGTTTTACTGTCTCTAGTGTGGCATGTGACATACTGGGTGAAAGTGGGCAGAATGGGAGACAGTGAAACGTGGTTGAAATCGCCTGAGATGAGGAGAAGAGCATCTGGGTGTTCTGTCTGCAGCCTGCTGGTTACTGAATGGATGACGTCACGCGCTGTCCCAGCGTTCGCCGTCGGATTTGCATAAACAACAATGCAGATCACGTGTGAGTGTTCTCTCGGGAGATATGTAGGCCTCATGCTAACAGCTAGCAACTCAATGTCTTTGCTGCAGTGTCGTTGTTTAACAGTGATATGTCCCGGTCTGCACCAGTTGTTGTTAACATACATTATCACTCCACCGCCCCTTGCTTTGCCACTCTCTGGTGGTCGGTCAGCTCGTATCATGTGAAAACCCTCCAGCTCAATGTTAGCATCTGCTGCTAGTTCAGTTAGCCACGTCTCAGTAAACAAAAGGAGAGAGCACTCCCGGTAAGTGCTATCATAACGGGAGATAGCCGCTAGCTCATCTAACTTTCCCAGTATCGACCGTACATTTCCCATGACAACAGATGGAAGGGAGGGTCTGTACCTTATATTTTTTGTCCTCCGCCTTACTCCAGCCCGGCAGCCGCGACGCTTTCGCCTCAATTCTCTCGGTATGTCGAGTTTTTCCAGTGGGACCGGGTGGTGGTTAAATGCTAGCAGCTCTTCCCTGTTGTATCGTATCCTGCTATAAACAGTGGCTCCGTCCACCGGCTCAGGAGACATTTGGGACGATCTGTGTGTCCGTGATATAAGTGGGGTGAAAAAAAAAAAAAAGTGATCAAAAAGAGAGGAAGGGAAAAAAACTCGGAATCGAGCCGCTGTTGCAAAAGGCAGCCTACTGGTGTGGCGCCGAGTACTAATGTTTAGGATATCTTGAGTTAGAGATTGAGACCATGGGACTGAAAATACCTGATTGCGGTTTCCTCGTTGTGAAAGACCCACCGAATTCAGAAACTGCAGGGATTGTCGGCATGAATATCATTAGCCGCTGCCGTCAACTGGTGCATGCTGAGTCTGATACTGTCCTTAGGGGGAAACTCGATTCAGACTGGAGAAGTGCCTTTCAGCAGGTTCAGAAATGTACAGTCACTAGGCGGAGTGTGGCTAGGCTGGTAGGTAGGGATGGAGCCCACATCCCCTCAGCATCAGTAGTTACAGTCATGGCAAAAGGGTTTCCCAAGGTACAAGAGGGTAACGGCTTGAGATTACTAGAGCTGGGGAACATGACTTTGCCAAGTGGTCTGGTTGTCCTACCCACATTGGTTGAAGCTAGCAGTAATACTGTCCCAGTGCAAGTAGTGAATCTTTCATCGGAGGATGTGTGGCTAAACGCGAGGACCCGGCTTGGGGTATTTTCCCCTGTGGAGTGCTTAAATGACGAACCCCCAGTTAAAGTAAAGTTTAACCGTATTTCAGCAAGTATCGAACATGTCTCAGTTGATCAGCCTAGTGCCCTTGATGCCAGCACCTCGTCTGTGTCTGTCTTGGACAAATTAGACATTGGAGGGAGGAACGAGCAACAGGATCAATTGAAAACTGTGCTGGCCAAGTATGTTAATGTTTTTGCTGTCGATGATGATGACTTGGGGTACACAGACAGAGTCAAACATGACATAAACCTAGTGGATGATGTACCTGTGAGCCTACCCTATCGGCGAATTCCACCCAACCAATACACAGAGGTTAAAGAGCACATATCCAAGCTGTTGAAAAAGGGGATAATCAAGGAGAGTTGTAGCTCTTACGCATCTCCTGTGGTGGTAGTGAGAAAAACTGATGGTAGTATACGGCTATGTGTGGATTTCCGTAAGCTTAACCAGAAGACACGAAAAGATGCTTTTCCACTGCCGCGAATTGATGAGAGTTTCGATGCTTTGCAGGGAGCAAAGTTTTTCTCAACAATTGACTTAGCAAGTGGGTACCACCAGGTGGCAGTAAAAGAGCATGACCAACATAAAACAGCCTTCACAACCCCTTTTGGTCTCTTTGAGTACTTGCGCATGCCCATGGGTGTCTGTAATGGTCCAGCAACGTTTCAAAGATTGATGCAAACTGCGATGAATGATTTGATTTTCCAAATAATGCTGGTGTTTTTGGATGACATTTTGCTGTTTTCCAAGACATTCACGGAGCACCTAGAAAGAGTTGACATAGTCTTGAAACGACTACAAGATACCGGTCTTAAAGTCAAACTAGAGAAATGTCACTTTCTGCAGCAGAAGGTTAAGTTTTTAGGTCACCAGGTTTCAGCAGATGGAATTGAAACAGACCCAGGTAAAATAGAGGCAGTGAAGCAATGGCCAGTGCCTACCACACTGAAAGAGTTGCGCTCGTTCCTAGGCTTTTGCGGTTATTATAGGCGATTTGTTGAGCACTTTTCCCAGATAGCTAGCCCGCTTCACAACCTGGTGAATCTCTGTTTGAATTCAGGGCCTCCTTCCAAGGTGAATCAATGGATGTGCAGTCTATGGACGCCGCAATGCCAAAGCTTGTTTGATATTCTGAAACAGAAACTCACTAGCGCCCCAGTACTAGGGTATGCGGATTTTACTCGTCCCTTTATTGTTGAGACAGATGCCAGTAATCAAGGGTTGGGAGCAATATTGTATCAAGAACAAGAAGGAAAGAAAAGAGTAATTTCATATGCAAGCCGTAGGCTCAGAAATGCAGAGAGGAATGACAGAAATTATAGCAGTATGAAATTAGAACTTCTAGCTCTGAAATGGGCAATATCAGAAAAATTCAGAGGCTACCTACTAGGTTCTAAATTCACGGTCCTTACTGATAACAATCCGTTGTGTCATCTCAACACTGCTAGATTAGGAGCACTAGAACAGCGATGGGTGGCTCAGTTAGCAGTGTTTGATTTTGATGTTCAGTATCGGCCTGGCCGGTCTAACCGGGCTGCTGATGCATTATCTAGGCACCCGTTTGCAGGGGAGCAGGAACCAATGTCGGACGACATGGATTATGATGGGTGTGTGGCTATCTGCAATGTGATACAGAAAGGGACAACACTTGGCACTGAGCTAACCAGTGCTGGTCTTGAGAGTTGCAGGATTAGGCAAATGCGGGCGAACGAAAAGGGAGATGGTTCCGGTTCTGGAGCCCAGGGTAATACTCCTACCTTACCTGGCTACTCAAAAGAGGAATTAAGGGAATTTCAGGGGCAGGATCCAGTACTGGGAGTTTTTAGAAGGTTTTGGGACGGCAAAAGTAAACCTAACTTTCAGGAGAGGAAAGACCTTGAAAAACCAGTGCTCTCTTTATTGAAACATTGGCCACATATTAGGGAGAAGGAGGGACTGCTTTATCGGGTGATTGAGGATGTGAGGTATGGGGAACGTTTTCAACTACTAGTGCCAGGCTGTTTAAAGTCTCAAGTGTTAGAGAGTGTGCATGACTCGATGGGGCACCAAGGCATTGAGCGTACTCTGGAATTGCTACGACAAAGATGTTTTTGGGTAGGGATTCATGAGGATGTCAAACAGTGGATAAAGAAATGTGAACGCTGTGTGTTAACAAAAATGCCAAATCCCAAGATTCGCCCCCCCATGAAATCATTTCTAGCTAGTAGGCCCTTAGAGGTAGTCGCAGTTGATTTTACTCTTCTAGAACCCTCTAGCGATGGTAGAGAAAATGTTCTAGTGATCACCGATGTGTTTACAAAGTTTACGCAGGCTTTCCCAACACGTGATCAAAAAGCTGACACAACAGCCAAGGTTCTGCTGCGAGAGTGGTTTCTCAAGTATGGTGTCCCTGAGCGTTTACATTCGGACCAGGGCCGGAATTTTGAAAGCGAGGTGATCTCAGAACTCTGCAAGTTGTATGGTGTAAAAAAAAGTCGTACAACCCCCCATCATCCTACTGGGAATGCCCAATGTGAACGTTTTAATAGGACGTTGCATGAACTCTTGCGCACCCTCCCGCCTGAGAAAAAATGCAGATGGCCAGAGTCTTTGCCAGAGTTAGTCTATGCGTACAATGTTACCCCGCATTCAACAACAGGCTACTCCCCTTACTACCTTCTGTTTGGTGTGGACCCACACCTTCCTGTTGATGCCCTTTTAGGACAGGAGTCCACTGCAGAGCCCAGTCACGACTGGCTGGCGATCCACCAAAGGCGTCTGAATGATGCTCATGCCAGGGCCAAAGAGTACTGTGAACAGAAAGCTGCTGAACGCATTTCAATGCATAACGAGAAGGTGTACTGTCCCCCTATTGAGCTAGGTCAGATTGTGTATGTCAGAAACCGGCCCCCAGGCAGAAACAAAATTCAAGATGCTTGGAAACCCATTCCCCACCGTGTGGTACAGATTCAAGGAACTACATACACGGTAGAACCTGTAGAAGGAGGACCGACAAAAAGAGTTAACAGAGTTGACATCAGACCATGTGTGTCCCCACCCGTCTTCAGGTCACGACCGAGTAGCCAGTGTCTTAGGAAGTCCCCAGAGTCCCCGCCGGAGGACAGTCTAAATTCAGAGGACCCTACCGATGGTTTAGTTTTGGAAGAAGTGAGGGCTCTTAGTCCCATCCGTAACCCAGCTCACACTGATGGTCAGGTCAGGATCCCTAGCAGTGAGAATAGTGCGGAAGGTAGCATCAATGGTGAGTCAGAGCAGGATGATGAATTTCCTGAACCAGAATCTGAGGTAGACTCACAAGAAACACGGTCTGATACAGAAGATGAAGCCATGCCTGAACCTGTTCCCTTTCCCCGCAGGAGTCAAAGGTCAACAGCAGGCCAGCACTCAAACCCGTACCATGAGCCAAAGTCAGTTTTGGATCCCAGTTCTTCAGCTATAATCGCTCAGATTTTTGCAAACTTAGGCACGGTCTTGTTTAGAGAAGCTGTGAGGGAAATCAAAAACTCATTTGTAGTCACCGAGGCCGTTGACTTGTAAGCAGGGGAGAATGTAACCGGGTCATATTTATGGATCTTTGTTGATTTGATTTGCGTTTAAATATTTTGATTTGAACTTGACTCAACAGGAAGTGACTTCAGGGTGTGGGCGGGATATGCCAGGTAGAGGATTTTGAATATCTGGGTTTTTTCGGTTGGGAAAACGGTTCAGGAGACCGGATTTGAAAAGCAAGCAAGACGAGGAATAATCTTCATAAAGAAACGTTGTAAGTTCACCAATGCAGTTAAAATATATTGTTACTCTCAACGAACACGGTGAATTATGCCGAGGAGGATGTAATAAGGTCGGCCTAGTAACAGATAAGACGTAGATTGACCTACAGATTTGCTGCCTGCCTAGCATGGTATACCGTGGCTGAACATAGTGCCTATCCAAGAGGATATAGTTAAAATATCAGGCTATGTACGATGTAAGCATGAGTGTAAATGTAAAAGTGTGTTGTTTGCTACTCTGGTCACAATGTTATGATGTGTTTTTTTGTTTTACATGGTGACGAGTACTGAAACATTTTATACTGTCAATCAAACCAGGGAGACTCGGGTGTCCTGTGAAGGTCAGTCAGTGATCACGCGCTGGTGTGGCGTCGTGTGTATGTTGTAAGTGAAAAGCTTTTCTTGTTAAGTTTTGAGCATATTTGGAGTGTGAACTTAAGGTTTGTGGTGTACAAAAGCTATTATGTGCCTTTCTCATTTCCAGTATCACCACTACCGTTTGTACGGACTTATTTGGGGTCATTAGTTTACTGAGCATTTTATCAGATTGTATTTTTCTTTGTTAGTAATCCACCATTTTGTTTAAGATCCGCCTCCTGTGTGTTTGAGGCAGTACAAAGAGACAATTTGTACATTTCATTTTATTTTATTTACATTTAAAAATTATTGTAAATCTTTTCATTCTGAAGCGTGCTGCTCTTTATTTTCTATATATCAGATAAAACCCATGAAATACATTTGTTGTTCAGTGTGTATTATTTCCCGGCAACATAAACATGTCCTTAGAGGGAATAATGGAGCACATTGCCTCTAAAATGAATAATGACAGCACTGTACGCTTCAATATCATAAGAAGAAATGTGTGGGATGGAGCTACCAGAGCAATGTGCAGACCCAGTTTTTCTGCTGAGATTGATATTAAGTTTACCGATGACTATGGAACATCTGAAGGTGCTGTGGACAATGGGGAACCTACTCGAGAGTTTTTTCGACTATGTCTACATGAAATTAAGGATACAATTGGCATCTTTGAGGGTCCACCAAATGGTAAAATTCTAACATGCAATTCCAAAAGTAACTGATTTATATAGTTTTATTTATTGCTCATTTTCAGTTTATACATTGTACTTTTTTGGGGGGGGGGGAATTATGAGTTTTCTGATTTTGCATCAATTGTACTTTATAGCAAAAATAGAACAGAAAATAACAGTCTGTACATTGATATTTTGCATTTTTTAAAATATGTTTTGATGTTTTCATTTGTCATCTTTTTGTTGTGTTCTACAACAGCAATGAAAGAGAATGCATACTGTACTTCCATGCTGGACAGATAATGGCAATGTCAACTGTCCATGGAGGACAGAGTCCATGCTTCCTGTCTGAACTTTTGAGTGTCTTCAAAAGGGTCCAGACAGTGTAAAAGTTCAAGTTGAACACATTTCTGATGAAGAAACATGGTCACAGGTGAAATTGGTTAGTATACTTTAATTCTGTTTTGGTCACACTCATTGACATACAAGCTGAACATTTTTACCTTGCATTAAATAATATTTTTAAAATCAATGTATTGTACTTTATTACAACAAAGTTATAAAAAGTTAAGCTTTTATATATTCTTTGTTCACCAGACATAAAATGAACAATTTCAAGCATTTTTTGTTAAATTTTGAGGATTATGACTTGAAATAAATTATAATCATGATATTCTAAATTTAAAAAATGGGCGAGCATATTGTAATAATGCTAATGTAATATTTTTACATTTTACAGGCTGAAACTGAATCACAGCTTCAAGATGCTGTTGCACAGGCAGCCAGCTTTATTAGTCTTGCTGGTCACAATGTTCGGATAACACTGGCAAACAAGAGAACCAGCTTTGGACTTGGCACACTGGTATGTCCTTCAGAGAACCCGTGCACCTTTTGAAAGGTATGTTGCCATCTAAGCACATACAGACTTATTTCAGAGATCCCCCATGATGAAGCAGGAAGACTGAATAATACTAATATCAACAATAAATTCAAATGAAAATGTATGTGTACTTCAAATGTAAAATTATAGCTACACATTACAGTGTGTTTTCTTTTTCCTAGGTTCAGAGATGGCCTGATGTCTCTAGGTGTCCTTGATGATCTCCAAAGATATCCCTTGCAAATGAAGTGCCTTTTTGTGAGGACAGGGAAGACTAACAGCAGCTGACATGGAGAATCAATCTCTTTCACATCATCCACTCTGAAAGAGGGAGCAATGCTTTCCATGAAAAGTGCCAGACCTTGGCTTTCTGGCAAGATTATCTACACGATGCTGAATGCAAGGTGTTTTTTTTGTTTTTTTTGTTTTGTTTTTTGCATGCTGCATCAGAGTATCATCTTATCTTAAGTTATAGGGTAATGGGGTGTCTCCCCTGGTCATCCACCTGCCTGGCCCTCCTTTATCAGAAGAATCAGAATCAGAATCAGGTTTATTGCCATTGTTCATGTAGTACACAACTAGGAATTTGTCTCGGTACAATGCTGCAACATTAAACATGATAAGATAAAAGAAATAAACTATACATGTAATAAAGTGTAGGATAAGATTAAGTGATACTGGTCAACAGTTAAAATATATTAGCCAGCAGCAGATACTGTGGAGAACTATATAGTGCAGTCGGTAATGCAGGAAGAAAACAGTGATGATTGACATGAGTCTGGTTGAGCTGCTGTACATGGTGCACGAGAGTCAATAAGTCACTTAGTGTGACGCTTTATCCTGGGGCGGGTGGCTGGCTGTCCTGGGGTTTAGTGGCCTTGGGGCATTCGTGCCATGCGGGGGCTGAAGGTTGCCTGGGAGGTGTGTGTGTGGGGGGGGGGGGGGTGTATCTTGCTTGCTTACGGTCTGGGGGGGGGGGCTTCTTGCGGTCCACTACCCTCTCTGTTGCATGTACACACACACGTCTGTCTGTTCTCTTTGAGGTGCAGATATCAAGCCTGGAGAGCTTCTCAGAAGCAGCAACTCTTTATTTTTTCTGTTTGTTTTTCTACCCCCCACCACCTCTTTTGACCACTTCATATTCATATTTCTCTACATTCCATTAACTCAATGCAACTGAATATGGGAAACAAGCTTTTAATCTTGGTTTTAGGCAGAGCATATAATGATATAGGTGGGAGCTCCTTACCTCACCCATATAACACCCTTCATCACATTTACCCCCATCTTGATATCGTGAAGTGAAACTTCATTAATTTGGCTATCATTAAACTAACCTGTACCCCCAAGACAAGTTTGTTCAAAGACTCAACACTTTGCAGTACCCTCTGGCAACGCTCGCTGATTTATTGTGGAGCTTGACAGAATGACAGAGAGGGAAAACCAGCACTTGACCCTGTCCATAGGGTATGGGTATGATATTTTGGACTGGGACCACCACAAGGCCCGCGTCATATACCTGGGCCTGTTTCATTCATGTGTAGCGCTCTCAAATTCTAGTGGATGCTTCCTTTGTTGCAAGTGATGTTGATCAATCTTCAAGAGATTTTGCTGAGAAACCTCTTGGAACCCCCCCTCATGGATTGTCACCTTATCATAGTGGTGAGTTTGCATGCCCTAGTGATCCCAGGAGCTATGTTGTCCAGAGCAATTTGCCTCTGGTAGGGTCAACCAAGATAAACTGGTCCTGGGTGAAGGGCCAGACTAAGAACGATCCAACAGACTCTCATGATGAATGCTAAAACAAAGATTCAGTGTACCCCGTCCGGTATGGGGTTACCAGTGCCCCACCCTAGAGCCAGGCCTGGGGGATGGGCTTGGTGGCTTGGTTTCTGGCCATGGGACCTGGCCAGGCTCAGCCCAAAGGAGTTACATGGGTCTGCCCTCCAGTGGGCTCACCACCTGCAGGAGGGACCATGGGGGTCCGGTGCTATGTGGATCAGGTGGTGGTCGAAGGCAGAGACCTTGGTGGTCTTATCTCAGTCTTTCTAAACTGGCTTTTGGGTCAGTCGGCCTCACCTCAGTACACGGTTCAGTTTCTGGAACCAGTCTCCTGGAGAGGGGCTGGAGCTTGTCCTACTCTGGAGTTGCCCCAGGCAAGAGGTGGTGAGCAGGAGTGGGTGTTCTTGTATCCTCCCCACCTTGTGGCCTCTATATTGGAGTTTTCCCCAGTGGACGAAAGGGTTGTTTCCCTGCGCCTTCGGTTTGGGAAATGGGTCCTGACCATCATTTGTGCCTATGCACCAAATGGTGGTTCAAAGTGCCCACCCTTTTTGGAGTCTCTAACTGGGGTGCTGGAGGGTACTCCTCTTGGAGATGCCATGATCCAACTGGGGGCCTTCAAGGCGCACGTGGGCAATGACAGTGAAACCTGGAGGGGGGTGATTGGGAGGAACAGCCTGCCTGATCTGAACCCGAGTGTTGTTCAGTTATTGGACTTCTGTGCTAACCACGGTTTGTCCATAACGAACACCATGTTTAAACATAAGGGTGTCCACATGTGCACCTGGCACCAGGACACCCTAGGTTGCAGGTCGATGATTGATTTTTATCATGCCATCAAACCTGTGACCGTATGTCTTGGACACTCGAGTAAAGAGAGGTGCAGAGCTGTCAACTGATCACCAGCCATTCAGACCTGGTAGACCCAAACATATGGTGAGGGTGTGCTGGAAACGTCTGGCTGAGGCCCCTGTCCGGGAGGTTTTCAACTCCACCCTCCGGAAGAACTTCAACCATATTCCCAGGGAGTCTGGAGACTAAAAAAGGAGCATCCCTGAAAGGCTCAGTCCTTCACAATCAATGATGAGGTGAGGTTCACCACTTTGTGAACAACTGCATGGGTAAATAGTGCAACAGTTTAAGAATGTTTCTCAGTGTACAATTGAAGGAAATTTAAAGATTGTCAAACATTGCCCTACCAGGGCAGGATGAAGACCCAAATGCCCGCTGAGAGTTGCAAACATTTAAAAACAAAGGCACACAAAAATAACACAGACAAAAACTTACATAATCTGACAGAAACCGGGAAGTAGTGGCATACAGGAACGCTGGGGAAAATGGGGCTCATGTCTGGGGAGATGGGAGAACAGCTTGGACAGGACCAGACTGAGGCGTACAAGAACACCGGGATAAAGGGGAGAAAAGAAGCTTAGGTCCAGATGGAACACACTCGTTCAAACACACAAACACACTGAGAAACACTCAGAAGGACGCTACCACGAGCAATCGACACAGCAGTCCTTAAATATGGCAAGCAGGGAATAATTACAAATGATAACCATGTATGAGTGAGGATAATCAGGTATACTAGTGGCAGCTGTGACAGTCCGAACAGAATTTGACAGAAATGACACAAGGCACTGGCACAATAAAAGCACAGACCAGGAATAAATACTAAAGATGACGAACAAGAAAATGAATAAGAACTAATTACAAAATGAGCACAAACTGGAGAAGTCAAAAAGGCAAAAATATCCACCAAGGTGAGGACAAGTTAAATAAACAAGAGATGCAAATAATATAATATACATGAAAACCAAAATACAGCAGCAGTGATGAGGGCAAGGATGGAGAAGGCTCAAATATAAACACAGGACAAAATGATTTATAATACAAGATAATCTCACCACAGAATAATAATACATAAGGCAATGATGACCAAACTGAAATTATGATAAACAGAACAAATGGCAGACTCTAACAAACTATAGGCAAGACCAACTCAAATACAACATAAACCGAGATGAAGAAATACAGAAAAATAATCCAACAAACTGAGGCATGAGCACGGTGCCCCCCCCCCACCTTCCCATGCTCAGCATCATGACAGGGATTTCATCATTAACAGTCCATAATCATCACAAGATTGAGAAAAATCTGGTGAAATGTCTGCATGTATGCAACAAAGCTGAAAACAAGCAGTGAAGGCCCGTGCCCTTCGATCCCTCAGGCAGCACTGCTTTAAAAACCAACCTTCTGTGAAGTATATTACCACATGGGCTCAGAAGCATATATATGCTGCCATACAAGCATGTCCCTGCTTACGGGGGGGGGGGGGGGGGCTGAAAAGTTCATAGTGGTCAAATTTGACCAAATGTGGTTTATTTTTGAACCACAGGGATCCAAGTGCTGCAACACCGATGGAAGAAGTGTGTGGGCTGAAGGGGAGACTATGTTGAAAAATAAACTACATTTGGTCATTTGATCTCATATTTCAGCAAGACAATGCCAAGAAACATTCTGCACATGTTGCAACAACAGAGCTTTGTAGTGAGAGTGCAGATACTAGACTGGCCTACCTGCAGTCCAGACCTGTCTTCCATTGAAAATGTGTGATGGTATTCACTTATGTAGTGCTTTTTCTCATCTCTAGATGACCAAAGTGCTTTACAGATCCTGCTATCCACACATTCACACACTGATGGCGGGGGAGCTGCCATGCACAGACACTGGCCTGACCCACCAGGAGCAACTGGGGGTTTAGTGTCTTGCTTAAGGACACTTTGACAATCAGACTACAGACAGAGCAGGAATCAAACCCCTCATCCTCCAATCAGTAGTCAGCTACACTATACCTGCGCCACAGCTGCCCATACATGATGCATTTTGAAGCTCAAAATATGACAGTGGAGACCCTGGACTGTTGAACAACTGAAGTCGTACATCAAGTAAGAATGGGAAAGAATTCCACCTACAAAGCTTCAACAACTAGTGTCCGCCTCTGCTGATGAGAGGTTCGGTCACTGCAGAGTGAGCTTTGAGTCCAAATTGTCTTAAATGGTGAAACACTGTGTGCCGAGATGGATTCTTGCTCTGTTCAGCAGTGAACTGGCGAGTGATTCCAGCTGCAGTGTTGAACTGATTCCCCATTGAGAGTCTTTGTATAATCCTGTCCCCCCAAACCAGAGCAGTGTGAGAAACTAGTGATGTCCTGTGGGCGCAGATGTGCTGAAGTCATTCAAAGCAGGGGCCTCTACACTTCCTATCGATTTTTGAATCGTATAGCCCTAAAAAAAAAAAAAAAACATTGTTTGAATCTTCTCTTCTGACACAGTGGTTACTGTTGTCTAGTTTTGCTCTTTTTTTTTTTTTTTTTTTTTACAAAATAAATGTGTTGAAGTGCCTTGGTTATTTAAAAAAAAATGCTAGTACAGCAGTGATATAGCCACAGCTGATGTTCTGTCAAATTCTGAACAATGAAAAGTAACATTTTAGAATAAATCAAGTATTAATACACTGTTCTCTAATTTTGATCTCCACTGTGTGTTTTGTTTAACTTATTCTTATATTTTACAGTTGAAAGCGATGTCTCACTTGAGGATATTCTTTTCTTCACTGGATGCGACAGCGTCCCAGCACTGGGTTTCTCTCCGAAGCCAAGCCTTGAGTTAATCACCCATTCTCAATTTCCAGTTGTCAATACCTGTGCAAATATTCTTTACATACCCGTTCATGCAGTATATGTCAAGCGGTGGCCCTCGGGGGCCACCATAAGACACCAAAAGTCGCCAGTGAGGTTTTCATGTTGTTTATTATGAACAGAAGATAACACAAAGTAACAGAAAGTAATGAGCCACGATGGGCTAAAACACACTACATTAGATACAGAGACCGTAAGGCTGAATAAGCTCACTTACGATTCAGGATAAGGACAAGGGAAGATCGTAGACGTGGAATCATTAAGGAATATTGACGTCTGAGACGAGGAACGCTCGCTCAGCGTCTGATGAGGGAATAATCGACGAGACTGCTGCATTGGGCTGCATTCAGCGCCCGCTCAAATGCCGGGCCACTGATGAGCCGCAAATGCAGCACAGCTGGCAGCCTTTGACAGCAGGAAGCCCCTCCGAGCGCTGTCACAATAAGAGCTCGGGGAGCCAGAAGGTAAACACTGCTGTCAAAACCTGGCAGAGATGATGCATGGCCTGAGCACCGACGAGATTGGCGCTCGGGCCATGACAGTATACACTACTTTCAAATCTGACATGGATTTTGCCATACGAAACTCGCCAGGATTTGGAAGAATATGAGATAACATTATCAAGCAACTGTTCATATTGAGTTTATAATGGTGTTACCTGTTTTTTAATGGTGGTTTTTTTTATATTCCCTGAGGCATAGTCTGCAGTTTTGTTGCATGAATAAAGAAGGGTTATACAGTGGGGCAAAAAAGTATTTAGTCAGCCACCAATTATTCAAGTTCTCCCACTTAAAAGATGAGAGAGGTCTCCAATTTTCATCATAGGTATACCTCAACTATGAGAGACAAAATGAGAAAAAAAAAAATCCAGAAAATCACATTGAAGGATTTTTAATGAATTAATTGGTAAATTCCTCGGTAAAATAAGTATTTGGTCAATAACAAAAGTTCATCTCAATACTTTGTTATATACCCTTTGTTGGCAATGACAGAGGTCAAACGTTTTCTGTAAGTCTTCACAAGGTTTTCACACACTGTTGCTGGTATTTTGGCCCATTCCTCCATGCAGATCTCCTCTAGAGCAGTGATGTTTTGGGGCTGTTGCTGGGCAACACAGACTTTCAACTCCCTCCAAAGATTTTCTATGGGGTTGAGATCTGGAGACTGGCTAGGCCACTCCAGGACCTTGAAATGCTTCTTACGAAGCCACTCCTTCGTTGCCCGGGCGGTGTGTTTGGGATCATTGTCATGCTGAAAGACCCAGCCACGTTTCATCTTCAATGCCCTTGCTGGTGGAAGGAGGTTTTCACTCAAAATCTCACGATACATGGCCCCATTCATTCTTTCCTTTACACGGATCAGTCGTCCTGGTCCCTTTGCAGAAAAACAGCCCCAAAGCATGATGTTTTCGCTCCCATGCTTCACAGTAGGTATGGTGTTCTTTCTCATCCAAACACGACAAGTTGAGTTTTTACCAAAAAGTTCTATTTTGGTTTCATCTGACCATGTGATATTCTCCCAATCCTCTTCTGGATCATCCAAATGCTCTCTAGCAAACTTCTCATTTTGTCTCTCATAGTTGAGGTATACCAATGATGAAAATTGGAGACCTCTCTCATCTTTAAAGTGGGAGAACTTGCACAATTGGTGGCTGACTAAATACTTTTTTGCCCCACTGTATTTCTACTCTTATTTATTAAACGTACTTTCTGTTGTTATCCCATTTAAACGCATGCTACCAGCCTTTGGGATATGTTTATGATGCACTTTCCTGTGCCTTGGTGCAACCCTTTAGTTCATTAGCTGTCTCAAAAAATGCTTTAAAAATCTGTTTGCACTTTATACTGTATATTTGGACTTTTTTCTGATTTTGAATGATAAGTTGATGTGACATCTGTACTCATTTGAAGTTGTTTTCCTGAGATGACCAGATTAACAATAGTCATTTAAATGATTTCGGTAACAGCTAGGAGAAGACCACAAAAGTTTAAGAGTGTTGAGACTAGTTGGACATTTGAGCTTTTGCCTGTGCATCCACCAAGTTTAAAAACTGTAAAGGTATTACGTGGAACAACTGTAAAATCTTCATGTCACTAAAGTAACTGAGTGAACCATTTACTCCATTATGAAAAGGAATCCATTCTGTAGCCCATCTTAGAAATTGAGTGAATGGGGCTGCAGTTCACTTATTGGCCAAAAGGTTATCATGTAAAGAACAGTTTCCCTTTGTACTACCCACTCTGGACATGTTTAACATAAGTATCATGCATGCAAGGTTGTCCTGTATTTCACTGAAAGTAGGAAAATCAGTTTTCTTTAATATGTGGGTCTAATTAGTGGATTATATTTTTTTTGTTAGTGAAATGATGAGCACGCTGTCATGGTTACAAGTATTTACAGTAAAAAGTAGGTATGTACGTATATTTTTAAGTTAAAACCTTTATTCAAGCCTTTGTATCTGTAACAATCAACTTACAAATAGTGTTTTGTGTTCTTACTTCTGTGTGTTTAGTGCTGGTTTACAGTCATTATTATAGTGGCGTGTGCCATCAAGACTCTTTACTTTTAGTGTAAACGCCGAACAGACAAAAATACAAGTTGTAATTCTAACAACATTAATAGAGTTAAATTTGTATATTTTGGCATGATAGGTAACATGTCAACCCGATCTCACTAAAAAACACAGCAAATGAACGTTTTTCCACCCCCTCAAAAGTGTATTCAGGATAACAGTGTAAATTGGAATAGTCACCAAAAACTCTTCAATAAGATTAAGAAACTATCAGAAACCTTATTTTGGTGAGCAACGTGGATCTTGTGTATTCTTTTCAATATCTGACAACCTAATCAATCAATCAATCAAAGACTTTATTCCAGACTCAAGGTCCATCAAAAAAAGTAAAAAAAAACCAAGACAGTTGAAACAATCAAAAAGTTACAAAAAACACTAAGACACAACTGCTAAGAGAAGTACAAAGACAGTACAGACTTTAAAAAGACTTAAAAAGACTACTGTACCAGTGCCTTCTAAACTGTGACTGACAGCGAATAGAACTGAGCTTAATGCTAGACATGACTTGAATGATTTCATTTCTAGATACATCAAGCCGACAGATGAATTTATACATAAGATTCCTTATTACTGCATGCAGTGTATTTACACATGATGAGACAAACAACTCGGAAGCACTGCACCATCCAGACTTTTTAAGTAAAATTCTTAAGGCATCATTGTAGGCAACCTGTAATTTCTGCATACTTAGTTTCCTATAATTTATCCATAAATGAGCAGTGTATAAAGGTGTACAATAGGTTTTAAAAAGAACCAGTTTCACCTCATCTGAACAAAAACCAAATCTGCGTGCAAGAATATTTGCTTGCATGTAGATTTTGCAGCGTTGTCTGAAAATATCATCATCATCAGTCATTCTATCATTAATAAGATGTCCCAGATATTTAATTTTATCCCTGACAATTAATTCCCTGCCTGCCAATTCAAAGACAGGGAATTTCATTAACAAATCTTCTTTAGTGCGGCAAATCAGCACACAACTCTTATTTGTATTATATTTTATGTCATTTTCCTCTCCATAAGCAGTACACACTCTTAATAACTCCTGAAGACCAGCACTACTTAGACTGAGCAGAACTAGATCATCAGCATACATAAAATGATTCACTAACTTATTCCCTATTAAACACCCAGTTTTACAGGCGTTCAGTTGCTTTGACAACTCATCCATATAAAGATTAAACAGGATAGGGGACAATATGCTGCCCTGTCTGACACCACTGCTCACACCAGATGGGGATGAATGACTCTTCCCCCATTTCACCAGCATCTTCTGATGTGCAGACCAGTAAATCAGGATATGTACTAAGTACTTGGGAACCCCCCTGTCAATCATTTTCCTAAACAATATCCTGTGATTAACGCAATCAAACGCCTTGGAGGTGTCAATAAAACACAGAAAAACTGAAGAATTTTGATTTCTATACTTATTTATAATTTCTTTTCAAGCATATATGCACAGATCTGTTCCATGATGGGGTTTGAATCCAAATTGATGATCAGTAGATTTGATGAATACATTTAATTTTTCAAACATGATTCTTTCCAGTACTTTAGATATTATATTGGCTAAAGCTATGGGTCTGTAATTATCCAGGCTACACAGCTCGCCAGCTTTATCTTTAATGACTGGTACCAACACAACAGACAATAAAGATTCTGGTAACATCCCATGAATCATGAAGCTGGTGAAACAGCAAGAAGAGGAGCAATTGAGCTAGCATATTTAAGATGCTCAGCAGAAATACAGTCTAAACCACTTGCTTTGTTATCTGATAGCTCTCTAATGGCTTTGGTCACTGCATGAGTGTCAATCAGGAGCGAATCATCCCTTTCTACTTTCCCTACCTTATAAGTTTCATCCTTAGTTGAATTAAATAATGAGTAAAAATGCTGCTGCCATAGATCCACAATATTTTCTGTACCTGAAATGCCTTCCAAGGTACAGGGCAAAGACGTTTTACTGTTACTAATCTGTCTAAGCTCCTTCCAAAAATCTGTGACATTCTTATCTAACAATTTCTTGGCCAAGGAATTACTTCTCATTAGCTGCTCATTTTTAGAAATATGACGAATAGCATACTTAAACTTTGCATTTGTACATTTCTTCATCTCAAATTCTGGCCCTTGTCTGGGTCTCCCAGCCACCACCCAGGCTTTATATGCTTCCCGAGCTTCAGAATAAGGCACAGCTACGGCCTCATTCCAGCCAGGTCTAACATTATGTGTTTTACGTATTTTCTTATAATAAGGCTTACTGTCCTTATACAGGGAGTTAACTATAGCATTGAACAAACTACAAAGGTCTTTCTTATGCTCAACAATGCTACAGTTCACATCGCTGCACATTACAGCATCTCTAGGGAGACATATTTTACTCAAGGATTTATCTGTACGAACACAATATTCTACAATTTCTTCCTCAGAAAGAGTGTCCCAGTCTAATTTTCCCACCTCATCCTGACTGACATTTTGACAAAGTGCAGGTAGACAGTCAACATTAATTATCATCTCGAACGGTATATGATCAGACATTGCTAACCCATAATAAATACTCATGCCACCCAAGGAAGCATGTGCATCACCAGTGCTGATATGTGCTAATATGTCTGTCTGAGGAAAACAAAATGCAAACAGCCACTGCTGTCCTCTAATGTAATCTCCATCATTGCATAAGAAATGGTGGTTAAAGAACAGTGATTTTAAGTTATTTAAACTAAATTATAAATTGATTAAAATTAAAAATAGAGCTTCAATTTCTGCTAACCATGAGCTCAATTCTAACAGCTGTTTCTCTCTGCAACATTTTCGTGAATAGTCAAATTATGTCAAATAAGGGATTCATTTTGCTTACCAAAGTCAAATTTCATTTTTAGTTTTATTAGAGATAGCAAAGAAAATATCTGACATTTTGGGGTAACGTATGCATGCACTATATTGATTTTATGCCACAACTCTGATGAAGTTTCATTAGAAGTTGGATGTGTACTTAGTGAAATCAAAGGTAAAGCAGAGTAAAAGTACCTTTTGAAAAAAGTGCTTGTCAAAATAAGAATGTTGAAAAAAACCACAATCTTGTGAAAGTTCCTTGAGTTAGTGTTACAAAGTAGACACTGCTAGGGCATTTAAAAAAATATAACGTGAAAATTTTTCAAATAATTCAACAAATGTAAACGGTCTTATTTTCCATATTCATATCAAGTGGGTAATTTTAAGCCTTTTTTTTTAAAATGATGAATATCATAAAGCATGACATTCAATTTTTTTATAAATGCGCTAGTTACTATTCACCGCTCACATTTAGTTTAGCAGCTGTAAATGCTCTTTAAAAGCATATAAAAATGAGACAACCAGTTTCTTCAAATTTAGTAATTTAACAGCTGGATTTGCTACATAGTGCATGTGCAAGATAATAAATACATTGTTTCATGTTGATGAATGTCTTTATACCACTACCATTTTCTATACTAACTGTTCATTTGAAGAAGATTACATGCTGTCAAAAAAAGTTCTATTCCATAATTTCCATCATCTGTAAAGGGATTAATTGGCCTCAACTCTGCATCACACTGGAGATGAACATGTTGGCGTTGTTGCGTATGTACATGCCTGAAAGCGCTTTGATGCTGAAGAAGTTGGAGCATTCCAGATGTCCACAGTTGCAGTGGGGAGTTACTTTCCATAGTCCTTAAGCTGTGGTGGTTCCACTGGCAAACAAACTCCTCAACTGATCTGTTTATTCATGGAAGATAAATATGATGAAGAGATTGAATATGAAGTCGGTCAGTGCTGTCTAAAATTTCAGCATTTTCCATGAAAAGAAAAAGGTCCTTAAAATATGCTGATACTACCCTGTTTAGTTCTCCCCACAGTCTTTCAATTCTTTGATTATGGACACTACGGCCCACTATAAAACTTCCTCTGTTTGCCCCTCTATTCTCAATCATAAAGAGTGCAATTTCAATATTCTCACTACCAGCATCCCCTCTGACATGATATGGGAGCCCAAAGAGATCAATGGCTCCCTGGAAAAGCTGCAACGCAGTTGATGCTCGGTTGTCTGTGCAACATCTTAGGTAGGTTATACAGCGACTGTATCCACCGACTCCTCCATGAAACACAAATTCCCAAGGATTTAACTTGTGGTTTGTATCAATATGCCTAAGAAGAGATAAAAATGAATGTTAAATACAAATTTGACACTATTAATATTTCAGTCGATTGTGTAATTCTATACAGTAGCTGAACAATATGACTTTTATTTAAGGAGTGATGTGATGTCAAACAATACTTACCACACTTGATTTAGGATGGAGACATTGTAAACCCTCCGCTGAATTGCCTTCCGACCTCTTAAGGTTCTTCCCACTGGATCCAATATTCTTAAACGCTCTCGCACTCGCCACCGTTGGACTCTGATTCCTCTCCCCCTCAAGCTCCCAGTGATATAGGTCTCTCCTGAACCAGGTGTTTGTGTTAGAACCTCATTTATGAGATTGTCAAGATCATTGTTAATGTTTGAGAAGCTCCCATAGTCCACTAAACCAAGTTCTGTTCTGTGGTTGTAGAGTGTTTGAATATTAACTGACAGCAATTGAAATATAGCAGTCCAGCTAAAACCTAAGTCCCGCATTACAGTCAGCTGAGCAGACGCAATGTTGTACCTTAAAAAGAAAGAAAAAAAATTTTTAAAAGAAGTTTAACATTTTGTGTGACAACAATTTTCTATTGTCTGGCAAAAATATATATTGCGTGCCTCTCTGTTTTCCTTTATATTAAAATGAGTTTATAGCGCTACTTACCTTGGCTTCCTCTTCGAGCTCTAGAGTCTGCTCCCAAATTATGCACTCTAGCTTCAACTTAAAGTGATATTTCCTCCAATGTTTCTCTGAGAGACTCACAAATTCCTTCAAGAATTATGCTTAACGTCCTCTCGCCAACACTTTGTTGAACATTACTGCTCAAAAGCACCAAAAATGTTGCAATAACGGAAATATGATCCTCAAGGTGGTGTGACGTAGATTCCAAATGATTTGTACTATTTGGAATATGACCAGCTGTTGCTAAAAAGTTTTCAAGTTCAACAAAATATTGATATAGCTCAATTGAATCCATTTTATCAACCCAAGGATTTCAGCAGGCAAAGATTTATTACATTATCCAGCATTACCAGATTTGTATAGCTATATCCCAAATTTCATTCAATATATTCAGAAGTTCATTCAATATATTCGGAAGTTCATTCAATATATTCCAAGCTTTTCTTTGTAATATATATATATGTTTTTTCCTGAACGGCTTACCATAATATGTATGTTTATTTATTGAAACCAGAAGCTTACATCCACTGTAAAAAAAACAAAAAACAAACAAACAAAAAAAACAACCTTTGTTCCTTACTGAGATCAAATCAGACTAAACTTTTCCTGTTTTTGGTCAGTAAGGATTACCAAAATTATCTCCATTTGATAAATATATATATTTTTTGACTAAATTATTTTTAAAGACTTTTTTTTGATTTTCGTGAGAAATTTCCATCCATTTCCTCAGTATTTGGTAGCATTGCCTTTAAACTGTGTGACTTGGGTCAAACCTTTTGGGTCTCCTCCCACAAGCTTCTCACAGTAGTTTGGTGGGATTTCAGCCCATTGTTTGAACAGATGAACATGGAACCTTCAGGCATCTGGAAATTGTAGCCAAGGATGAACCAGACTTATGGAGGTCCACAATTCTCCTGATATTAATGTATTTCAATTTCTGACTTTGAAGAAAGTAATAAAAAAAATTCTTTAAAAATTATTCATCAAATAGAAATAATTTTGGTAATCCTAACTGACATAAAACAGGAAAAGTTTAGTCTGGTTTAATGTAAGAGTGAGAAAAAAGGTTGGTGGCCCAGCTGGCGTCCTGGTGCAGCAATAACAACCTGCAGCTGAACGCTCTGAAGACAGTGGAGATGATTGTAGACTTCAGGAAAGTCACTACTCCTCTGCCCCCCCTCACCCTCTCAGGCTCTCCCATCACCACTGCTGATTCCTTCCGCTTCCTAGGCACTACCATCACCAGGGACCTCAAATGGGAGCTGACCATCAGCTCACTCATCAAAAAAGCCCAGCAGAGGATGTTCTTCCTGCGGCAGCTGAGGAAGCTCAAGCTACCCACCAAGATGTTAGTGCAGTTCTACACAGCCATCATCGAGTCCATCCTCACCACCTCCATAACCGTGTGGTACGCAGGAGCCACTGCCAGGGACAGACTAAGGCTGCAGCGCGTCGTGCGCACTGCTGAGAAGGTGATCGGCTGCAAGCTCCCATCTCTCCAGGATCTGTACATCTCCAGGACCCGGAGGCGTGCTGGCCGGATCATAGCCGATCCCTCACACCCTGGTCACGTACTGTTTGCCCCCCTCCCCTCTGGTAGAAGACTTCGGTCCATCCAGACTAAAACCTCCCATCACATGAACAGCTTCTTCCCCTCTGCCATTAGACTGCTGAACACTAAGTGACTCTCGTGCACCATGTACAGCAGCTCAACCAGACTCATGTCAATCATCACTGTTTTCTTCCTGCATTACCGACTGCACTATATAGTTCTCCACAGTATCTGCTGCTGGCTAATATATATTTTAACTGTTGACCAGTATCACTTAATCTTATCCTACACTTTATTACATGTATAGTTTATTTCTCTTATCTTATCATGTTTAATGTTGCAGCATTGTACCGAGACAAATTCCTAGTTTGTGTACTACATGAACAATGGCAATAAACCTGATTCTGATTCTGATTCTGATTCTGAAAGGTTGTGTAACCAGGTTGTAAGTAGAGCTTCAAAATGCAAAAAGGGGAAACAGGAGCAAGAGACAAAAATAGAGAGTAGGTAATTTATTGAAAACTGCATTTTAACAGGCTATTCATCAGCTGATCAAAAGTTTAACATCATAGCCCAACAAACAACAACAGAACTGGAAGTGTCAACAAAGGACTCAGTAGTGTGTCGCCCGCTGGTCTGGTTGATCACTTCAAAACTTCATTTAGTCATGCTTGATTGTGCTTCCAGGAAGCTGGTGAGAACGATGCTCCATGTGGTGAAGATGGTTTCATGAAGGTCATCCACGGTCTGGAACTGGCATCCGTTTTTATAAACTTCCTTTGTCATCCATCCTCAAACGTTCTCAAAGGGATTTAGATCAGAGGAACATGCAGGATGGTCCAGAAGAGCAACATTATTCTCCTGGAAGAAGTCCTTGGTCGAGGATTGCCCTGTGTCTTCGTGAAGCCATCTTCACCACATGGAGCAATGTTCCCACCAGCCTCCTGGAAGCACTCACATCAGGCATGACTAAATGAAGTTTTGATCAATCACAATGGTGGAGTTACTCACAACTTAGTCTTTTCTGACACTTTTAGTTCTGTTTTTGGTTTTGGGCTATGGTTTTAAACTTTTGATAAGCTGATGAAGAGAGTTAGGGTTAAAAGTGAATCTGTCAACATTTCCTCTTCCTGTCAGACAGCAGAGTATCATATGGAAGGTCCAAACCATTAGACTTCCAAGGTAAACCACAGGCAGAAGAATTAACAGCCTGGAGCAGATACTAGGTTTTCTTCTTCTTCGCCCTTCCAAATGATGCCAGAAAAGTCCAGACAGTCAAACCACAGTGACATCTTTAGAGTCATGGTAGTTGATATCAGCTGTGACAGTGATAGTCCTGTCCCCAGCAGCCTCCTCAGCAGATCTGGTCTTCACTGTGGTCTGAGGGAAGCTGTAAACATCTAGAGGAGCGTGCTCTATCCTGCACAGGCTGTCCTCACCATCACTGTTAGAACTAGGGCTGAAGGCAGCGACGTGACCACGGCTCGGCCAAGCTGGCTCCGTTATCACACCGGTCTGATGATGCGTGACGTGAGGCTCATCTGTTTGAACGCCCTTTTCTATGCTCTGGCTGAGGACCACTCCCTCCACCTCCCCCGCCTTGCTTGGCTCCACCTTTCGGAACGTGTGGCGGGCGTAAAGACCGATGCAGAACATCTCCACGATCACGCAGTAGTGGAAGATCACTGATGAAGGACAGAAAACAAGAGACAAGCATGTAGAGGACACTGACAACAACCAGTGTCTGCAGTATAGAGCAGGGGTCGGCAACCAAATGACACAAGGAGTCAATGTCAGTGATTTCTGTGTAAAAACATCTGTATGGAGCCACAAAAATCTCTGAGCCTAAAAACTGAGGTAAAACAGCAGAATCACACCTACAATCTGGTCTTACAGCATCAGGATTTTTATAAATCTGCAGCTTTTTAATTGTAAATTTGTTACCTTTTTCTCAGAATTGCGACTTTTTCTAGTAATTTTTCAGTTACTTGCACAAAGTTTTTTTCTTGTAAGATTGTGTGGGCATTTTCCTCATTAAAATGTGATTTTTTTTAAACTTTTTTTAAAAACTTTTTTATTTGAACTTTTTTGAATCAATTTATTTTTAATTTTCAGGTTCAGGTTCAGGTTCAGGTTCCTTTATTTGTACCCGTAGGTAGATTTGTTTTGCAGTCTGGTGACATCCATATTTACAAACCACAATTACATTCAACATAGACACAAACACAGGCACACATGAAGCTGACTATAAACATGATAAAAATACTCAAGGCTCCATCAATCAGGGTATAAAAAGACAAAGAGATGGGAGAAAAACCAGAGGTAAGAGAGAAGGGTCATATTAAAAGTTAAAAACTAGTCAAAGAGGTTAAAAACTCAAAGGTCTAAAACCCAATAAAATATTTAGAACCCAAGTGACATCCTACAAAAATAAGTAAATATAAAATGGAGTTAATAAATAGGTACCTAAATTATGTGCAATATATTGTTACAGCTTGTTCAACTCTTTGACAGCAGCAGGAACAAAGCTGTTTTTGTAGCGCTGGGTTCTACTTTTTGGGACAGCAAACCTCCGTCTTGAGGGAAGAAGCTGAAAGTTGCAGTGCAAAGGGTGGGAGTTGTGGGCTATATTAATCATATATTCCATAACCTACATATGTTGAAGCATGTGGGAATGTTTGGTGATTACATATGTAAGGCGACTTCACACCTCAGAACAGGACAAAGACTCTCAACCGCCAGTGAAGAACAAAGACGTTCCCAGACACTGCGGTGGAGACCGGAGGAGCTGCCCTCACCCCCCAGGGCCATGAGGAGGAGTACGAAGACAATGGGGGGATTAAGATAATGAGGGATGTCAGCCTTTGATATGCATGTCTTTTGTTATGTGCAAGTATAAGTTCACAGAGCCGGAGGTATTCGCTCTCTTTTCTTGCTTCTGCTTCTGCACTTAGATGAGACTTGTTAGAGGAGCTGATAATAAACTTTGGTTTATATATCACACCGCCTCGTTCTTCCAAGCTCTTCTACACTGGTGACCCCTGACGCGAGTATGGACCTGAGGCATTCCCCCGCGATCGACTCATCTGTGGCGACCCAGGCAGACGCCGGCACCCACGCAGACAGGGGAACAGATGGACGACGTTCCCCCCCGGCAGAAGTGATAGAGAGGGCTCAACCGAGCACCAGCGCCGCTGAGAGAGCCGAGGCAAGGCATTCTCACCCTGCGGACACAGCAGTGATGGTCTACACAAATGCCGTCGCTGTCAAGCTGCCGGACTTCTGGCAGGAAGACCCCGCCTCGTGGTTTCAACAAGCTGAAGCCCAGTTTACACTGGCGGGCATCACGGCCAACGATACGAAGTTCTATCACATCGTCGCCAAACTCAACGCCGCCACTTCGAGGTGTGTGCGGAGCATAATCCGGCGGCCGCCGGCCCAAGACAAATATGAAATACTGAAAGCAACCATCGTGGCAAATTACGTCCCGTCAGCCGAAGAGAGAGCCGAGAGGATCCTGGCGGTCTACGGCCACAGAGGATGCAGACCTAAAGCCCTCATGGAGGACTTGCTGCAGCTTAAAGAGGAGGACAATGACAACTTCCTCTTCCAATTCGTATTCCTCAGCACGCTGCCGCCACACATGAGAGGGACGCTCGCCAACATGCAATGCAGCACCCAGCAAGACTTCCGCGTGCTGGCCAACGAAGCTCAATGACTCGTCAACGCCTGCAGGGAACAGACACCCACAGCAGCATCCGCAGACCTCAACGCTGATGCCCAGAGCCATGGTGAGCCTCAACCCACGGAGCAGATCCAGCCCGCGGTGACAGCGACACGGCCAAAACGTAACAGATGGAGCGATGTTTGTTATTACCACCACCGCTTCGCCGAGAAGGCTCACAAATGTGTTCCCCCCTGCAAATTTAAACGCCAAAGTCGAGAGCCGTTAATGGCAGTGGTTCTTGGCGAGAAGAGTAAGCTGTTATATGTGACGGACGGACACACCGGCAAGCAGTTCCTTATTGACACAGGAGCTCAACTGAGTTTCGTCATGCCCTCCCAAGCAGATCGAGCCATGGGCACCCGGGGCAACGGAGCAGTGGCAGCCAACGGCTCCAGCATTGACACTTTCGGCGAAAAGAGCCTGCACCTCCACATCCACGGCCGCAACTACAGATGGACATTTGTTGTAGCGGCGGTGAGTTTTAACTTGTTGGGCATAGACTTTTTGTGTGCACACGGGTTATTAGTTGATCTAGTGAACAGGCGCTTGGTTAATGCACTGTCCTTTGCTTCTATTCCCTGCTCAGCCCGAGTTTCTCCACCACCTGTGCAGGCTAGTGTCACCACGGCAGGAGGTAAGTTTGAGCAACTCCTCACCCAATTTCCAGCACTCACAATTCCCAAATTCTCAGCCACTGTGGCTAAACACGGGGTTGAACACTTTATTCCCACAACGGGCCCACCCGTATTTGCCAAAGCTCGCCGCTTAGACGCGGCCAAACTCACCATAGCTCGGGACGAGTTTACTACCCTTGAAAAATTAGGCATTATTAGACGCTCGAAGAGCCCCTGGGCCTCGCCACTTCACATGGTTCCGAAATCCGACAGTTCTTGGAGACCGTGAGGAGATTACCGCAGATTAAACAACGCTACAGCGCATGACCGCTACCCAATTCCTCACATTCAGGATTTTTCACTGCATCTGGCGGGTGCGCGCATTTTTTCAAAAATAGACCTGGTCCGCGGTTATCATCAAGTCCCAGTTCGAGCAGAGGACATTCCTAAAACAGCGGTAATAACCCCTTTCGGCCTTTTTGAATTTTTGCGGATGCCTTTCGGCCTCAAAGGCACTGCTCAAACTTTTCAGCGGATGATGGACGCAGTATTACGCAACCTTCCTTTTGTTTTCGTCTACCTTGACAACATGCTGGTAGCCAGCCCGTCTGAGGAAGAACACGAGCAGCACCTCACTACGGTTTTTCAGAGGCTAGAAGAGCACGGGTTAATAATCAATCCAGCCAAATGCAAATTCGGCGTGTCGCAAATTGATTTTTTAGGACACAGAGTTTCTCCGAAAGGGGCAGTTCCACTTCCAGACAAAGTTCACGCGATAAAAAGTTTCCCACAGCCACAAACGGTCAAATCGCTGCAAGAATTTTTAGGAATGGTTAATTTTTACAACCGTTTCCTCCCCCACGCAGCTCAGCTCATGCAGCCCTTATATGACGCGCTCAGAAAACAGAAAGCTTCCAACGCGGTCGAATGGACCCCGGAGCGCGAACGCGCCTTCGCGGAAGTAAAGAGCGCTCTAGCTAATGCCACATTGTTAGTTCACCCCGATCCCACGGCCCACATTGCACTAACCACAGACGCTTCGGACCTAGCTATAGGGGCAGTTGTAGAACAACATGTCAGTGGGATCTGGCAACCTTTGGCATTCTTCAGCAAAACGCTAAACCAAACTGAGCGTAAGTACAGCACTTTTGACAGGGAGCTGCTAGCGCTTCATTTATCCATCCGCCACTTCCAGTTCTGGTTAGAAGGGCGGAGTTTCACGGCTTTTGTAGACCACAAACCGCTCACCTTTGCGATGGCTAAACTTTCAGAACCATGGTCAGGCAGGCAACAGAGACAGCTGGCTGCGATTTCAGAGTTCACCACAGACATTCGACATGCGGCAGGCAAACTTAACGTGGTAGCAGACTGCCTCTCTCGCGCTGTGACATCGCCAGAGCACGAGGAGACAGATTATACTACCTCAGCCGCAGAACTCTTCACTAACGCGGACACATACGCAGCACCTATCCATGCAGGGATAGATTATGCAGCCATGGCAGAGGAACAAAGCAGTGACGCGGACGTGCGCGCACTCTTGTCTGGACCAACAGGGTTAAGGCTGGAGGAAAGGGGTTTACACGACGGCGTGCCCCCCTAATATGCGATGTTTCAACCGGCCGACCTCGCCTGTTAGTCCCAGCCATATGGCGCCGCTGTATTTTCGACTCAATTCACTCCCTCGCGCACCCAGGTGTGCGCGCCTCGGTTAAAATGGTCGCCGAAAAGTTTGTGTGGCCTGGCCTGCGCAAAAACGTAAAAGAATGGGCAAAAACTTGCATTTCTTGTCAGCGCGCCAAAATACACAAACACACAAAAGCCCCTCTGGAGCCTTTTCCAATCCCTGCTAGAAGGTTCGACCACGTTCATGTCGACCTCGTGGGGCCACTACCTTCCTCCCAAGGTTTCACACACCTGTTAACAATGATAGACCGCACCACGCGCTGGCCAGAGGCAGTCCCTCTGGCGTCAACTACAGTGGAGGAAGTCGCTCGCGTTTTTTTGACAAACTGGGTGGCACGTTTCGGCGTCCCATCGGACATCACGTCCGATAGAGGACCTCAATTTGTCTCAGAGCTTTGGTCAGCCATGGCCAGCAGCTTAGGGGCAACAATTCACCGCACCACCGCTTATCACCCTCAGGCTAATGGGTTATGCGAGCGTTTTCACAGATCTTTAAAAGCCGCCCTCAGAGCCTCACTAACGGATACAAATTGGGTAAATAAACTTCCCTGGGTTTTATTGGGGTTGCGTGCTGCGCCTAAAGAGGATCTAGACGCCTCTCCAGCAGAATTAGTTTTTGCACAACCTCTCAGGCTCCCAGGTGAATTTTTACCAGAGAACCCAGAGCCAGGGCATCTTCCAGCCTCGAGGTTTTTAGGCAGCAACGGACTGGACTCTCTCCCCGGACCGGCACATCACTCTTTTCCACAGGTTTTTGTCCCCCAAGCCTTAAAAAACGCTGAATTCGTTTTTGTTTGGCATGAAGCTTTAAAACCAACTTTCCGCCCACCATACAATGGGCCATTCAGAGTGCTGGAACCTGGTGATAAACACTTTGTGCTTGATTTTGGGGATAGAAAAGAAACAGTCAGCATTGACAGACTTAAACCTGCCTTCTTGTTGAGAGACGAGCCTGCACAGTTGGCGAGAGCACCTCGGTGGGGTAGACCCCCCCAAGAGAAAAGACTCAGCCCCCCTGCAGGGAACAAATAATCACTCTCCTCCCCAAGCTGCAGATTCCTTACAGGAAGGTCCCAGCAGGACGCCTAAGCGGACCCACAGCAGATTCGGGAGAAGATTAAAACCCAGACAGCACAGAGACTGATGCAAACTACTCAACAGTTGTTCACTAATTGTGCTGTAACAGTTTAGGACTGACTTGTGATTTTACTATGCTGTTATGATTACCACTGAATTCTGTTAGGAGCATGGCTGCTGGAAAGTTTCTTCTGTGGCAAGAGGTATAGCAGTTAGTATGTCATAGTAATTATCTTAAACTGTGAATTTTTCTATTGTCCTTTTCTTAGTCGTTTGGGGGGGGCGGAGCTGTGGGCTATATTAATCATATATTCCATAACCTACATATGTTGAAGCATGTGGGAATGTTTGGTGATTACATATGTAAGGCGACTTCACACCTCAGAACAGGACAAAGAGGTCTCAACCGCCAGTGAAGATCAAAGACCTTCCCAGACACTGCGGTGGAGACCGGAGGAGCTGCCCTGACCCCCCAGGGCCATGAGGAGGAGTACGAAGACAATGGGGGGATTAAGATAATGAGGGATGTCAGCCTTTGATATGCATGTCTTTTGTTATGTGCAAGTATAAGTTCACAGAGCCGGAGGTATTCGCTCTCTTTTCTTGCTTCTGCTTCTGCACTTAGATGAGACTTGTTAGAGGAGCTGATAATAAACTTTGGTTTATATATCACATCGCCTCGTTCTTCCATGCTCTTCTAGAGGAGTCATCATTTAAAATGGAGGCAGCCATCCTCTGTACTTATCTGGTGTACAGGGATGTCAGGCTCAGCTGTGACTCACCAAGCAAACGACTGGACCATCTAACTACCTGATCCAAGGATTTCCTCTGTTTCAGTTTTATCTGACCAAACCATGACACTAAAGAAAAGGATAAAACAGATTCAATAAAAGCCCGATAAAACATTGTCATTATGGTTCAGTCAACTTGGAAGCGTGCAAGTTTTCTCAAGCAATGCAAATGTTGCTGACCCTTTTTGCACACCCTTTCACAGTTCTCTTCAAACTTTAAATTACTATCAATAATCGTCCCAAGATATTTGTAGGATTGTACACATTCGGTGGTCTGGCCTTTTAGTACGGTGACTTTGTGCCTGGGGGTTTTCCTCCTAAAGTCAATAATCATGTCTTTAGTTTTTGTCGTATTCAGCTGCAGGTAGGAATCCTCACACCAGTGAACAAAATCATCAACTACTGGGCCGTGGCCACTCTCACCATCCTGGAGGAGACTGACAATAACTGAGTCATCAGCATACTTTATAATGTGTCTGTTGTCATGTCTGCTCCGACACATGTTTGTGTACAGGATGAAGAGTAGTGGTGACAACACACACCCCTGAGGAGAGCCAGTAGAAGAGCACTTTAGGTCCGACAATGTACCATTGACCCTTATTCTCTGCGTCCTGTTGGTTAAGAAATCCAGAATCCAACCCACCAGATTATTGCTCAAATCAAATTGTTGCAGGAGCCTTTCAACTAAGATATGAGGTTGGATTGTATTAAAGGCAGAAGAAAAGTCCACAAATAAAAGTCTGGCGTGTGTCCCATTAAAATCCAGATGTTTAAAAAGCATGTTAAACAGAGTGACAGTGGCATCCTCCACTCCTCTGTGAGGCCTATAGGCAAACTGCAGAGGATCCAATGCCTGCTCAGTCTGCTTTAGGACCTCACATCTGACCAATTTTTCAAAAATTTTCATTAAAAAAATATAAAAAAAATGCATATATTTATTTATTTTCCCATCAGGGGCGTCAGGGAGCCCTGACGAGAGGTTTCGTAGGTCCTTCCTACCAACGGCTGTCAGACTGTACAACCTAAGCAGGGCTGCTCGCAGAGATAGCAAAAAGACGTAACAAACTAATAGTTTTTTGAATGCAAAAGATGCAATAGACTTACACAATGGTCCCCTCCGGCATACAACTAGGAACATACCGGTCGCTATGGAGGGTGAGAATATGTATGGGCACATAATCATACCATGTAGGATAACTAAGTAGACTGTTATGCTGTTTCATCCCATCTAGCAACAATGCTCTGCACTGTGTGTGTTTATATATTTACATATTTATTCCATCTAGCTACATTGCTCCGTACTGTGTTTTTATATATCTACATATTATTCCATCTAGCTACATTGCTCCGCACTGTGTGTGTTTATATACTTGCATATTTATTCCACCTAGCTGCAATGCTCCGTACTGTAGGTGTTTATATATTTACATATTTAATCCATCTAGCTACAATGCTCTGCACTGTGTTCATATATTCATATATTTATTCCATCCAGCTACAATGCTCTGCACTGTGTGTCTGTGTGTGTGTGTGTATATATATATTTTATAGTAATATGTACATATGTATATTAGCTGCTCTTGCTTGCTTGTTTTTTTTTCTTGCCTTCTGATTGTTGCTCTGAGTGTTGCTATCCCTGTGCTGTTGCAATCCTGGAATTTCCCCGTTGTGGGACTAATAAAGGCTTATCTTATCTTATCTTAAAATTGAAGTCAAAGCAACTGGTCTAAAGTCATTTACCGTTTTAGGACAGCTGGATTTTGGAACGGGAACAACCACGGCTTCTTTCCAGATCTTAGGCACATGTTGTGTCTGTAAGGACTTATTGAAAATGTAATGAAATATAGGACTCAGTTCATGTGCACAGGACTTTACCAAGCGCCCACATATATTATCAGGGCCCTGACTTTTGTTCACTTTTACAGCGCAGAACTCCCTTTTAACATCCTGCACCTCAATATTAAAGTGCTGATTGTCTTTGAGTTTCTGTTTCAAATCTTGGGTTTCTGTGCTGAAATCAAAGGAGTCAAAACGACCATAAAAACAATTAAGAGCATTAGCCAGCTCTGTGTCTGAACTAAAACCATCTCAAAACACACGATTACTGCGCTCTGTGCTCTGAAGGCCTGCAATAGTTTTCATACTGGCCCAGGCTGAACCAAGTTTCTTTGCTGACATCTTGCTTTCCAACTATGATTTATAATTCTGTTTTGCTCTTAAAAATTTGGCCTTCAGCACCTTTGTGGCAACCTGTAGCTCAGAAACAGACCCCTGTTTAAAGGCAAGTGCTTTCCTCTGTAAGCAGGATTTAACTGATTTTGTAACCCATGGTTTGTTGTTGGGATATATTTTGACACATTTACATGGAACGATCATGTCTCTGCAGAAAGCCATGTATGAGCATGTGATGTCCACCAAAGAGTCCAAATCATCCCCGCAGGCCAGTGTGAACACCTCCCAGTCTGTACAGTTAAAGCATTCCTGGAGGCTGTGCTCTGAATCTTCTGTCCACTCATCAATGTCTCTCGTCTCCACCTTGCCTCTTCTGAGAACAGTTTTATATGTGGGCAGCAAATGTACACAGTTGTGATCTGTTTTTTAATTTAAAACCACTGCAAAAACAAATATGTATTGCCCAAAATAGTATATTGTGGTTTTTTACCCACAAAAAACTTTTATTGCCTTAGAATTGCTTGGAAAGAGCTTTTAAATCTTGCACCTGCTTAAGTATGCACAGATCTATGAATATTCTAATTAGCGCCACCCATACCCCCGCTCACCAGTAGCTGATGCTGCAAGGCCAGCCTCTCAGAAGAAAGGGGAGGGCTCGCCTCTGACCCAAAGACTGCTATGCAAAACAGAAGCCTTCATCCCCCTAAAACATTTTCACGCTTTGCAGCTGTAAACTGCACGGAGACTAAAACTGTCTGGTCAGAGAAGTTTGGCTGGTTTTCAAGTAGTATTTTCGGCTACAAAAGTGCAGTTTGATGAGCTCTTTTTGTCTACCCCAACCCACTCTGCTCTCCTTGACCTCCAGGGCTTGCACATGATTGGTCGCCCTGACTCCTGGTGGGTGTGCTGCTAGTCTGTTCACAACACTTCTGGACATTAAAGTTTTGCCTATATCTTCAAAAGTAAAAAGTGAAACATTTTTCTGAAAACGGTCAAGGTGAAAGATGTGTAGTTGTCAAATATGTGTTTACTTTTTACTAACAACCAGTCCCCTGTCCACTGGCAACTGAGCAGGGAGGGGAGAGGGGGGGACCCGATTTGAATGTGGCTGCTCTCAGCTCACGTCAGCCGGCGAAGTGAGCTGAAAGCAGCTTGATTTGAATGTGGCTCGGTGAGGGCTTGCACATGATTGGTCGCCGCCTACTCCACTACTTCGCTATGCAAAACATACACATTCATCCCCCTCTGCCTCAAGTTTGCTGCCCCTCGGCTCCTCCCTTTTCCCCCGAGGTAGCCAAGAGTATCTGTCTGATTGGTTAACGTTATAACCAACCAGACTAAGCAGGAATACTTGCATAGCTAGAAACGGTCTTTCCAAACTTGCCCCTTTGAGGGGAGCATTACCAAACTGGAAATTCACAGCAGAAAAACACAGACTTGGGACTGTGGTGAAATTTTGATCTTGATTTGTCTTGTAAGTCACAAAAGTCATGTTACAGACATGTTAACAACAGGGGGAAAAAAAGTTGATTTTTGGCAGTCACTTCAAATAAATAATTAATCATAAAATTTATAATAAAATTTTGCTAAAAAGCAGAAATGACAGAACCTGAAAATTTATGCAAAAAAAAATAAATAAATAAATCATACATTTGTAAGAAAAAGTCAAAAATTCTGGAAAAGAAATCATAAATTTACTGGAAAAAGCTGGAGTTTTATGAGAAAAATGTAATACATTTATGTGAGAAATGTTGCAGTTTTACTCATGAAAGCTAATAAATTTACAAAGAAAAATATAATAAATTTATGAGAATAGATGAAAAATTACCCCCAAAATCCTCAAAATGTATGCAAACTGCTGCAGTTTTCTAAGGAAACCCCCACAAATTGTCAAGAAAGGAAAAAAAAAATCATAAATTTCCCAGAAAAAGCTACAATTTTATTAGAAAACAGCTGCAAATTTATATGAATAAGGCAGCATTTTTATCTGGAAAGAGTAACAATCTGATTTATGAATTGAATTGCAGCTACTGAACTGTAGCAGATTATGTCAAATACATATATCATTTATGAAAAAATATAATTTTATTGCAAAATATATCACAAATGTGTATGTAAAAGTTTTTAATTTTACTCAAAGGTATCAAAATTTGCTAAGAAAAACATGAAAAATACAGAGAAGAACCAGAACAAATTTATGTATGCCAAAAATATGTTTTTAAATTTGGAAAAAAAACATTTGTTTAATGAGGAAAATACCCAGGCAGTTTTGCAAAAACAGAAAATTTTGGCAAATAATCAAAAATTTACCAGAAACAGGAGCAATTTTGTGAGGAAAAAGGTAACAAATTTACAATAAAAGGCTGCAAATGTGTAAGAAAAAACTCTTAATCGTGATATTGTCATGCCAGATTACAGCTGTAATTCTGCTGTTTTACCTCAGTTTTTAGGATCACATTTTTGTGGCTCCATGCTGATTTTCACTCAGTGGCGCTTTGTGGAGCACAGGTTGCCGACCCCTGGTTTACAGTATTTATCCGTATCAAGTGGGATTCCAAACCGAAGTGAGCAAAAAGTGTTCAGTTCAAAGGGAACCGAGACGTGAGCAGGGAAGAAGTCCAGTAGAAGAAAGACCGTACGTCACTTCACCACAGGTTGACAAGATTACCCATAAGTCACTGCAGCTCAAATAGGAGAAAAAAACTATTGTTGCTCACGGTGTTAACAAGCTAAACTAGCGCTGGTTACTGTTTATATCACCTGAGAGTCATAAAACATATTTATTAATATTTTAGAAGTACTAATGTCCACAGTAGTATCAGTACATGTCCATGGTTACAGTGGTAACTGTTATGTCCATAATCTGTATTCCAATAACGAGGCCGGAGGTGCAATAGAACTCGACTTTGTCATGTGACTCACAGACACCAGGCGCTCCTGTACAGGCAGAGGCGAAGGTCAAAGCAGACCGTGCCTCTTCCGCCTCGGCGTCTTAAACTCAGGGTGGCGGCGGAACCGGAAAGATGGAGCCACCACCCTCATCACACAATAATACATCATATTAATATATAACACCCCCCCTTTAGAAAAGTCCAAAACACATACATACTGATAAGGCTCTGCCAAATTTAGTACCCGAGTCACACTCTAATGACAAACAAATAAAACAGGCCTAGCCATGCACACAAACGACTAAAACTAGATGGACTACCGTTCCACCTCCACACGGCCAGATGGATTATTCTGCCGTCCTTAATAACAAGAGTCCATAAAATGAAATATTGCCGTGCTCCTAATATAACACAAAATAACCCCATAAACTTATATACATAAAGGAGAAAACACAATTTAACAAGCAAGCAATCAAACAGTTAACATGCACATTCATGCACTGCTACAACATCCCCAACTAACCACCCCAACCCAGGCAAACCCCACAGTAACGCACACCCCCAAACGTGGTGACACACATTACATGGGCATTTTTTTTTTCACATGGGCACCTGTTACAGCGGTCTATCATGAGAAACATATTAACCACGTAGCCCGGGCAATTCACATTTAACCCAGCTCATCGCCCCTTGCTACCGTACAGCCTCAGTGGAGAAGCCAACCCTCGGGGGACTTGTCTGGCGGATCCTGCCCAGAGCTCCTTTGTCTCTTTGTCCCTGGAGATGAGCCACGTCGGTGCCCCAACACCTCCTTCTTCTCGATAATGTGCCACAGTTCATTGGAGTGCCTCCATGAGTCATCTGACAGCCGAAGGTATCCGTCCTCCCGAACAGCCACAACCTTCAGCCACCCCAGGTCCTCCTGTCTCTTCCTCTTTCCGTGGACACCTCTCAGCCGAGCCTCCTCTCTGGGTTGAACCACATAACAGACTCCCAAAGGAGCTCGACTCGACTTCCCATGTCCAAGATGTCCCAACCGGGCCTCCACACCAGCGACCCTCCACAAAGCCCAACTCGGCCTGCAGCGTTCCTCTGTGGCACGTCTGTTTCCCGTGCCAACCCGTCCTTCCCCACTCTCTTTTATTTTGAACACTGGCATACAGTAGTCGTTGCAGCCCCATGTTTCTTGGTATCTCCAGGCCGAACCCCAGAAGCAGAAGGGGTCGTCATCACAGCCTCACCTGCAATTATGAGCGTTCCACCATGCTGCCCAGTTCCCTCACCTAGGGTAACGTGGGCCCTGGCATCAGAACCCTGCCCTGATGGCCCTGGGTGGTAATTGTCCTGTCCAGCTCCCAGAATACTAGGCCATGTATTGTCCCAAACCGCATCGTCAACCGCTCGCGGAACCGGCCGGTCTCGCAAACCACAGCCTGACCATCCCTCTCCGCTGCTGCTGGTAATTGAGAAGCCCAGTCCATAAAACAGATCGCAGCCCATCACATTCGACCCACTCACGGTCACCACGAACTGTATGTTGGACACCACCGCTGTCTTGAACCTCGTCATCAGCTCCAGCGTACCCACGGTGGACAGCCTATTACTGCCATACCCACATAATGGCATCGACAGACCTCTCACACGATGGTAGGGGAAAAAACTCCTCACAGTAGGCCAGTTCAACATGGACCTCACTGCGCCCGTGGCCACCAACAATGGCACGTCCTCAGCGTCCAACGTAACTGTTAAATATGTATGGCTTTCTGTGCTCGGGGATACGATGTGAATAACTGTAGGAGTCGTGGTGGGGAAATCCACTTCACGTCATCGTTCCCCTCGCTCAAACTTTTTACAGACCCTGGCGAAATGATTTAGGAGTCCACACTTGCCACAGCATTTGCCTTTTGCCGGATACTCTCTCACCTTGTACCGGTGCTTGGTAGACCTGCAGCCAAAACACTTTGGCAATCTCGGGGCAGACCTGGGATTATATTATAGCAGTAGCATATTCTCTGTCTTCCACGCTATCATAGCTATCCAGGTCTACAGCCTGCGCCGCTGATTGTGAGTCAGGTTACCCCAATGCTGTTCTCTCACCAAGGTCCCATGACAGTCTATCCGCTGCTTCGAACTGCTGGGCTATCTCCACCACTTTGGCCAATGTCAGTTCACCGGAATGGGTAAGGAGTCTTGACCATGCTGCTGCACACATGTGCTCCGCCAACTGATCGCGGACCATTTTTTCCTCTGAAGTCCCAAACTGGCAACACCCAGCCAGTTGGCACAGGTCAGCAACATACAGCTGCACCGACTCTCCAGCCCACTGGCGACGCTGTCGGAACTGGATCCTCCAGACTAGGACGTTCTCAGGGACACGAAAGTAGCGCCCCATTAGCCCAATCACGTCTTCAAAAGTGTCGCTCACTCCCAATGTGCTAAGAATGCGCTATCCGTCCATGCCAAGGTTATGGACCAATATTGCCAGTGCACGCAATTTCTCCAACTCACCAAGGTTCAGTGGCCCCAGATAATTCTTGAATGCGGCAAACCACCTCCCTCACAGCACTGGCGGCTCTCCAGAAAGCTCCAGAAATGGCCGAATGCCCAAAATACCTTTATCCATACTTTTATCCTCATCGCCAAATGTTATGTCCATAATCTGTATTCCAATAACGAGGCCAGAGGTGCAATAGAACTCGACTTTATTATGTGACTCACTGACACAAGGCATTCCTGTACAGGCAGAGGTGGAGGTCAAAACAGACTGTGCCTCTTCTGCCTCAGCCTCTTATACTCAGGGTGGCGGCAGAAGCGAAAGGTGGAGCCACCACCCTCATCACACAATAATACATCATATATATAACAGTATTTATAACAGTAACACACAGAGGATGGAGGTGATATTGCAGGGTGTTTCAGATGGAGAAAGTTAGTGAAGGCCAGTTAACTTAATCAATGTTCCCTGAGAACGAAGCAGGGAGTTCCACTGAGATACACCGTGGATCGGAACGCAGATTGGAATCCCACTGCTAGACGTCATCAAATTTTACACAGTTCCTTTGTTGTTGCACTCACAGCGCTTAAAGTAACTTCTGAGGAACCACAGTGCCCATCAGCTCAGAACATTTCGTATCAACGGAACATGTATGGAACATATAAGTAAACAATTGAGACTGCTAGCTAGCAGGACTGTTAGCATTCTGTAAGAAACATTTGGTTTCTAGCATTCTGTACGCTAGTGTTCCTTCCATGTTCTGTACATGTTCTTAGGTTGTGCTAGCTAGTGGTCCAGCCTCCTGACATTCCCAATCGCCTTACGCATAGAGTGTTAGATACAGAACATTCCTTACAGAATGCTAGCCGTCCTGCTAGCTAGCAGTGTCAATTGTTTACTGACACGTTCCATTGATGTTCTGTTGTTAGGTAATGTTCGGAATGGGATGCTAGCAGTCCTGCTAGCTTGTGGTCCTGCCTGCTAATATTCCCAAGTCTGTCATGTACATGTTCTGTAGATATGTAGAGTGCAGCAGGAAGCATAGTTTTAGCCCGAGCACTGTGGGGTGACAGCTGTTCTCCGGTCCTATGAGGGAGCAGCCCCACTGAGTCCAAAGGGAGGGGGTGGATCGATTCCTCAGATAGACCAATTGATGAAAGCTTCAAAACATATTACCCAATGAAGCGTGAAGTGAAGCAGTGATAACGTTTGAAGCTTCAGACGTCATTGGTCATGTGACAGTGTTTTGATGGAAGTGCCGACACACTGAAGAGTGAGACAAGTTCCAAAACCTTGTGTTACCTACCCGATGTTCTGCTGGCCGCCAAACCGTAGTTGAGCAGCCCTGGGTGGCGCTAGCCCGTTTATCCTAGCGCGGCTCGTCAGTGGTAACAGCCATTATAGAATCCAACAAACTTTGCAGGTGGGAAGAACGAGGCACTTTATTTAAACTGCAGCAACCGTCCACATTTACAGCTCGACCAGAGCACACTGGCTTCTTACACTTTTCCTCTATCACTCTTCGTATCATTACGTGCAGCCCGTTATACCTCTATCGCCACTCTCATCTCAGCCACAACAACGCCGCCGCAGGCCCCCTCTACGTCACTCCCCTCGCACACATACACACACTCACACACACATACACACCGCAACCTGTCCAGGTTAAAGGAGAGCAGGCTTGGCCTGCAACACTACCCCCACTCTGGATGATGATCAATCTTTGACATCACTCCAGCACACATCATTACATATCATGGTGAGAGAAATACAGACATCATACAACTGAACATCTCCAACAGTCCACAAATGAGTCCTCCACCTGTAAAAGGTGACTGAAGGCAAAGGGGAAAAAAATGTCCAAAGAATGTCTATCAATGCCTACTGCATGTCCTCACACTAATGTAACACAAAAATCATTCATTCACATTGCGGT
Source organism: Pholidichthys leucotaenia (assembly GCA_020510985.1). NCBI lineage: Eukaryota > Metazoa > Chordata > Actinopteri > Cichliformes > Pholidichthyidae > Pholidichthys > Pholidichthys leucotaenia. The sequence goes on from CM035843.1 coordinate 425,278,021, forward strand.
GCCACCAAAATATGTGTGATAAAACCTTCGTTCTGTGCACAAGAGTTCGTAGGAGGAGAAACAAACTTAGACATCTATAAACATCTTAAACCAAAGACTTCAGCTTACCCCTTGGGTTCTACATGCAAAAGTGCTAATATCATAAGATGCAGCCACAACGACTGAGATATCAAATGCCAACTGTCACATACACATAGTGGTTAAAGCATCTTCAGTGCGCTCCAAAGTCTGTACAGCCCCTCAGTCAGCCTGCTGCTAAGTGCAACTACAAAAATGGAACTCTTATTTCTTACAAAGTGAACACTTAGAAATGTAATCCCCCTTTTTTTTTTTCCTAACTGAAACTAGGGAATTGCGGGTAGACTACCGTTACTCCCGATGAGATCAGGGCGCATTCTTGCCCTCACCTGGAACAATGATCTCACCACTAAATAACTAAGGCAAGTCTTTTCAGTTCTTAATGTTCAGTGTGCAACCCAGTCACCAAACCTGTCAGGGGCCCCGCAGGTCCTCCGTGGCCTCTGAAGTGGTGTGGCAGCAGGAAGACGACATCGGTCGCGTCCCCCACTTGAATCCTTAGCTCTGGTCTCATCCAGCCGAGGGCGAGAAGAACTCTCAGAAGGAGGGTTGCAGTCTGGTCGAATTGTCTGTGAAGAGTGGGGGTCCAGAAGGGCCTCTGCCGCAGCAGCCTCCATCTCTGGCGAGTTGTCCCACAGGTCCAGAGGGCCCATGTCTGCGTTGTCTGCACCGTCATCCCACACCGGCGGAGGAACATCCACCGCCGACCATTCGTTGGCGCCCTGGAACGCCCAGCTGTTGTCCAGAGGGGTTCTGGAGTAGTAAGGTTTGAGTTTGTCATGGTGCACCACCTTGACTTTAGCCCTCTGGCTTTTCTGGATACGGTAAACCATGTCATCCAGCTGGCCCACAACAATATAGGGACCCTCGTAGGAGGGCAAAAACTTCCGTATTTTGTTTTTCACCGTCTTGGTGCCCTTGACCAAGTGCCATACTGCATCTCCAACCTTGTAGTGGATTTGGTGAATGTTTTTATCATACTGCCGTTTTGCACGCTCAGCAGCTCTCCCTAAGGATTCCTGTGCCAGCTGGTGGGAAAGCTCCAGTCGTTCTCTGAGCTGCATCACATATAAGGGAAGCGAGCTACTATGGATGTAGTCGGGAGGCATACCAGCCACCAAGTCAACTGGTTCCGTGACCTCTCGACCATAAAGCATCATGTTGGGTGACAACCCTGTGGAACTGTGCTTAGTTGCCCTATAAGCCATCGGTGCATAAGGAATCATCACATCCCAATCCCCGCTCCACCGGGCCGTCGGACTGGAGGTGAAATGGGGTGGTACGGGTCTTTTCAATTCCCAGTAGGGCACACATTCCCTGAAACACAGCTGACTCAAAGTTTGTGCCCTGATCACTGTGGAGGGAGTGGGGCGCTCCGTGCCTACACACCCACTCCGAGGCAATCTTCTCAGCTACTGTCGTCGCTTGCTCATCAGGAACTGGATAAGCTTCGACCCACTTGCTAAAATAGTCCTGAACAACCACTATATAGTGATTGTGCCGCTCAGTCTCATTCAACGGACCCATGAGATCAACAGCAATCCGTTCCATGGGGCTGCCTACTTTTACAGAGCCCATGGCCGCCTGTGGAGTTTTCTTGGGGCGAGCCTTGGCTGCGCAGCTGGTGCAGGTGCGGCACCAAAGGGTGACATCAGTTTTTATATCGTACCAAAAGTACCGGGTCTTAAGGCGAGAAAGGGTCTTCTCTGCACCAAAATGGCCCCCCACCGGCCCCTCATGCATCTGTGCCATTACAGATGTGCGGTACGAGCTCAGCAGGAGAATCTGGGGGTAAAACACCTTTCCCTCTGTGCAGTAAAACTTTCTGAGTACAACCCCATCCCGCCGATAGAGCCGCTTCCACTGTGCCCAGTAGGCTTTGGTGGCGGGACTGCATGATGCCACATCAGCCCACGCAGGCCGTCCCTCTCCCTTCTCAAACCACATGCACAAAGGTGCTATGTCCATGTCAGTCATTTGTGCTCCTTTTAACTGCTCCTGGGTCCAACCCCTGAACAGCTCAGTCTGAGATGGCTTGCTCACCCTAGTGATATCTGGATGAGAGAGAGGACGGTCACTGCTATTGTTGGTAACACTGACTACCCCCACTAGAGCTTGCTCAGGGGATGCTGCTAGCAGAGCATCTTCCAGGAAACTGTTGGCAAGGCTGCACTGCACCCCCTTGCTTTGACGCAGGCTGCCGCTAGAGTCTGGCTCGGGTACGGTGCAGGGACAAGAGCTTCTACACGGCCTCCTGGACAAAGCGTCGGCGTTTTGGTGGAACTTTCCCCCCCAGTGGATCACCTGGAAGTCATATTCAGCTAGTTTCTCCAACCAGCGAGCAAGTTGTCCCTCTGGCTGTCTCAGCTTGGTTAGCCAGCGCAGGCTGCTGTGATCGGTTCGGACAACGAAGGACCTCCCGAGCAGGTATTGTCTAAAATGGGAGGTGAACTCCACCACTGCTAGGAGTTCTCGCCTAGTGGTACAGTAGTTTTGCTCCGTGGAGGAAAGTCTCCTGCTCCCGTATGCCAGCACTCTCTCCTCACCTCCTTGCATTTGGGAGAGGACCGCTCCAATTCCCCAGTCACTAACATCCGTGTCCAGGAAGAGGTCACCATCATCAAGAGGGTAGGCGAGCACAGGTGCTGACGTCAACCGGAACTTTCAGTTCCTCAAATACCTCCTGGCAGTCAGCTGTCCAATTAAAACGTGCATACTTCATTGTGAGTTCATGAAGCGGTTGGGCGATTGAGGCGAAATCTTCAACAAACCGCCGATAATATGACGCCAAGCCCACAAACTGGCGCACCTCTGAGACATTGTGGGGGATGGGCCATTCTACCACCTTTTTTATTTTCTCAGGGTCGGTAGCAACACCTTTGGCTGAGACAATATGCCCCAGGTAGGGGACCTGCTCCCGGAACAAACAGCACTTGGATGGTTTCAGTTTGAGGTTGGCTTCACGCAGCCTAGTGAACACTTAGCCAAGCCGCTCCAACATTTGTGTGGTGTCCCGCCCCAGGACTATGATGTTGTCGAGATACACTAAGCATGTCTCCCACTGCAGACCGACTAGAACACGGTCCATGAGCCGCTGGAATGTTGCAGGTGCGTTGCAGAGTCCGAAAGGCATCACACTCCACTCAAAAAGCCCCTTCCGGGTGCAGAAAGCAGCAGCCTTGCGGGCTCTTGGGGTCATTTCCACCTGCCAGTAGCCAAATGTCAAATCCAGTGTGCTAAAGCACGTGGCAGAAGACAGAGTGTCCAAAGTATCCTGAATACGGGGCAGGGGATAGGCATCTTTAATAGTTCGTTCATTTAAGGGGCGATAATCTACACAAAGGCGCGGGCTCTGGTCCTTCTTTCTCACCATCACAATTGGTGCAGCCCAATTGCTGTTACTGGGCTGAGCTACGCCCATCTCCAGGCTCTGCCGCACCTGCTGGTCAGCTGCAATCTGCTTATCCTTAGCCATTCTGTGGTGTGGCTGTTTAACAGGCGGCCCAGGAGTAGTTAGAATGTCGTGTTGCACAAGGCTGGTGCGGCCAAGGTCAGTGGGCCCCATGGAGAACACATCACTGTAGGACTGCAATAGGCCAGCCAGCCTACTCTGGTCATGCTCCGGTAGGTTGGTGCAGCTCTCTGCATACAAGGCCTGCAGGTGGGGGGGCACAGGAGTAGTGGCCTGGTCAACACGCTCAGGGACAGTTGAGACATCATGAGACTGAAGCTCCGCCTCTCCCAGCACCACTGCTGACTGGAGCACTCCCGCCACCACTCCCTTCTTCAAGGTGACAGGAGCTGCACCAGGGTTAAAAACTCAAATGGAGATATCGGTGGACTGTGGCGTTCGCACAACAACCCGCGCCACTAGGACTCAGTGTCTCTCGACGAAGCATTTGGTGGGGCTTAACAGCAGGTCTCCATCAACAACAGGTTGGCGGCGTACAGTGCCAGGCACTATGTACTCGCAGCCTGGCCTCAGCACGGTGCGACGAGCCACCCTGACAAGGTGCACCTCCGGCCCTGAGTCTGTATTGCAGCGGGGCACCTTTTCGCCAAAGAGGGTTATCTCTCCCCGGCCGTAGTCCAAACAAGCTCGTGCTTGTAGCAGAAAAGGGTGTCCCAAGATGACCTCTGTGTTCTCAGTGATGTCTGCCACAACAAAGTTCACACTGCAGACACGGCTCCCAATGTGCAGTGGGACGTCAACCTCCCCTAGAACTGGTAAACTATCTGGTCCAACGCCCTCCAGTGTTCTGGCAATGGATGGTTGTATGGGGGGTCTGGCTTGGGCAGGAATAGCATTGTAGTGGTGGAGGGGTAGTACACTCCGGCGGGCACCAGAGTCCAGCAGAGCACGAATCTCCAGGCCGTGCATCGTCACCTGTACACATGACTCGTCCTCCTGACCCTTAGTGCAGATGACCACTGTGCCAGGGCCCGTTGTTGCTGTCTGCGCTGCACTTGTGGCACGTGGCTTCAGAGAACGGGGGGAGGGGCAGTTCCGCTGAATATGTCCAACGCCTGAGCAATTGTGGCAGACCAGCTCCCTGAAGCTCTTCTTCCCCGGTCCATTATCTCCCTTGGGCTGCCAACGCTGATGGAGCTTCGGCTCTCCCTCCGGTGCACTGACAGGCCTCACAGCTAATCCTGTTGGCTCCAACCCGGCGCTGTCCCGCACTGTGGCTGCTCTAGCTCTCCTCTCCCCTGCACTGAGCACACCTGCCTGCATCAGTCGTGTAATAGTCTTTGCAGCCCTTTTTGTTGTCTCATACCTGTGAGCGATGTTGTAGGTGCTGGCCAGTGTGCGTGGTTTCTCCTCTAAGAGCCTTTGCACCACCTCTGCATCAGCTAGGGCGTTAGTAAAAGTCTCTACTCTGATAGCATCTTGCTCTCGCTCTGTACGGTCGGCATACACGATAGAAACCTTCTCATAGATGTCGTCCATCAGAGAATGCAAGGTTTCACCGGGCCGCCCGACTCTTTGTCTCAGTTCAATCCCCACAGCTGCTGCGTGCTCGGAGCATGGCCCATAGGCAGCCTCTATCTCTTCCACGATCTGCTGATAGCTCCACCTGCCAGATCTTGGATTCTTATGGACGACTGCCCCCGCTGCTCCAGTCAAACTGAACCTGAGCTGCACCGCCATTGTTCTCTCTGACCAGCAGTTAGCTTGTGCACAGTTTTCAAAATGATAAAGGAAATCCTTCCATGCACCAGATCCGTCAAACTGACCTGGCTGCAGTGTAGGAATCCTCTCCTGTCGTCCAAGAGGTTCATTGTCACTGTCGTCTGCAGCACAGTCGTAGTGTACTAGATGTGATGAGCAGCTACGTGGTGTACAGCCAGCCTTCCTCTGGTTATACTGGTGGCAGCCACACGGTTGAGTTTTTGTATTCCATGGTGGTGACATAGGACTTGGGGTGATGCAGTCGCAGCCCAGGGCCTGCATTTCCAGACTTCGTCCCACATGCTGGGGTCTGTGTGGGGTAAATGGTGACACTGTGCATGGCTGGAGTGGTGTCTGGATCAGGGGAGCTGGGGTGCTAGTCTCGCAGCTGTTATAGTTCATGTTCATGGAAGTGGTTGAGTTAACCAGCCCATCACCAGCGGTGAAAACAGTGGCTGGGCCCATAACATTTCTGTTATTATGTGGTTGTAATGAGCCACTATAGACAGCTGTGCTTCTGATGGTATCATAGTTCAGGTTAGATGAGGTCACAAACTCACCACATACCGCTGCATTCTGAGCTGGAGATGAAATAAAAGGGTTGGTGGACAGCGAGGGTGGTGGAGCAGGTGGCTGTGCCACGTTTGGTTGAAGCAGCGTATTACTAGCTGCCATTTCGTGTGCAGCTAATGTTTGCTCCATGCTAGTGACAAAGGGATTTATGCTACATCCGTCGTAGGCGCACATGCCGTCCTGTTGTTCAAAACAGTCTGTGGTAACTCCAAAGTCCTCTGTTACATCCTTCACAAAGGGGTTTTTACTCACATTTGAGCTCATCACATCAGTATACCTCTGGTCTGCACCGGCGCCGCGGCAGCCGCACACCACCATTATCTCCGGCTCCGCCGCTGCAGATTTACAATTTCTTCGCTACATTAAACGTGCCTGTTGTGTCTCCCACTTAAAGTCTTTTGGTCCCAGAAGAGCCCCCAGTGTTACCTACCCGATGTTCTGCTGGCCGCCGAACCGTAGTTGAGCAGCCCCGGGTGGCGCTAGCCCATTTATCCTAGTGCGGCTCGTCAGTGGTAACAGCCATTATAGAATCCAACAAACTTTGCAGGTGGGAAGAACGAGGCACTTTATTTAAACTGCAGCAACCGTCCACATTTACAGCTCGACCAGAGCACACTGGCTTCTTACACTTTTCCTCTATCACTCTTCGTATCATTACGTGCAGCTCGTTATACCTCTATCGCCACTCTCATCTCAGCCACAACAATGCCGCCGCGGGCCCCCTCTACGTCACTCCCCTCGCACACATACACACACTCACACACACATACACACCGCAACCTGTCCAAGTTCAAGGAGAGCAGGCTTGGCCTGCAACACTTGGTATCATTTGCCCATCACTACTTACGGTATGTTCCTTAATTCCTTATTGCATTTGTTCATTCATTAATAACTGCAACTGCACTTATTTACAACCGTCATGTACAGGACATGAGTGGTATATGTACGGAACATGCTAAGTGTGGACTGTGGCTCATGACGAAGGCACATTGACACAGAACTGACAGCAGTCAGGATCGGTAGATGTCCAGTACTGAATACGTATGGAATGTTCTGTACCGTACCGTTCGTTCTGTGTTTTAGTAGGCACCAAATGTGTGAAACCCCGAAGACGAGCTGTGACTGACAGGTCAAGGGGTTGCTAGGATACAGGATTGAGACCTTCTTTTTTAATGGTGCCAGTAAAGCACCCAGAAAAACAGATCCAGAGTGTTTGTGGACACGCAGCCTTATGCTGCCCGGGTTGATTGATAAATCCTATGTAGTGTAGCGTTACAGTGTAAGTAGCCAGATCCTCTACACTTCTACACTAGGGTGGTCCAGATGAACTGAAGTAAACAGCAGCCATTGTCTGGACTATTTAAGCCGAAGAAGATGCTAAAGGACAACAAGAAGGTGGATCCACATGTATCGTCACTTACACTGAGACCTGGTCAGCGCGGACAATGGTGGAGTGCAGGGAATCATTTCCAGAGCTCCTATGGTCTCCAAGATGCCATTCTGCAGTCCACACAGGACCAGCACCAGGAAGATGCAGATGAACTTGGCTGTCAGCCCGTAGCCGTGTAAAGCAGCCTTGGTGGCTTTGTAAAACAGAAGGTGGCCGTAAAAGGATACGAAGGTTGACATCCCGATGATAGCATTCACATACAGGTTGGGGTTGACTGAGTCCACCTGTGGAACAAGATAATTGGAAGTCTTAGTGGTGGTAGTGTGAACATCTCAAGCAGAGGATTTTGGTGTGTTTGTTATGCAACAACAGATACACATTTAGGGGTAGATTTACTAACGTGCTGTGCCATCACAAAACCCTGTTTTGCTGTTAAAGAAAACTACTGTTGAGGTTTACTAAAGGGTGCAGGGCAAAACTAGCGGTGGAAAGGCGTGGATTATGTTAATTTTGTGCCTGGCCTCATTGCATATGCATTTGTGGGAGTTGTGTGTGAATGGGTGGATAGCAGGATCTGTAAAGCGCTTTGGTCATCAAGAGATAAGAATAAAAGCACTATATAAGTGAATGCCATTTACCATTTTTACCATTTTGTCATGTCAACGTGCAAATTTGAGGGAGTGGAGTATTTAGATGACTGGTGCAAGGTGATTCACTAAGGTTTGCGGTTGTCAATCTGCTGCTAAATGGGCCAAGATTTAACAACCAAAAAATGCTGGTCTTAATTCATCAGCGTCAGCTCAAGAAGTTTGATTTGCCTCAGGAGCTGCTGGTTGTCTTCTACACCGCCATCATCCAATCTGTCCTCTGCTTTTCCATCACTGTCTGGTTTGGATCTGCCACTAAACAGGACAAGACCAGACTGCAGCGGATCATTAAGTCTGCGGAGAGGATCATTGGTACCGACCTACCCTCCATTGAGAACTTATATCGGTCCATAACCAGGAAACGGGCGGGAAACATCTGTGCTGACCCGTCACACCCCGGCCACAAACTGTTTGAACTTCTATCTTCTGGTCGTCGTTACAGATCACTGAAGGTCAAAACCACCCGTCACAGGAACAGTTTCTTTCCTCAAGCCATCACTCTGATGAACTCCTAACATTCACCTAGTCCTACCTGTTGCTGTACTCATGACTTTTCATCCATTCTTACATTGCACATAACTCTCACACTGCTTTTTACTTCATTCACATTATATCACTGAATCTGAGTTCACATTGAAATACTGTGTGATTGTATATTTTTTCATATATTTCTGCAAAGTGTGGTTAGTCTGAGTAAATAACTGCATATATTCCTGTATATATTTGCATCCTTTTATAGAAACGTGGACAGACTGTAATTTACTGTACATACTCTGTTGTCATTGAATCCTTATTTAAATCCTCCACCTGAACAACGAGAGCAAGTTTTTAGCCAAAGTCAAATTCCTTGTATGTGTTGTGCATACTTGGCCAATAAAGCTGATTCTGATTCTGATCTGTGCCTGACATGATAGTGGTCGCCGGTGCTGAGACACCAGTGAGAACCGAGGGCACATGGCAGAAGCTTCTCTCTGCCCGTGACTTTATTTGGCATGACAGAAAAACAGATTATATGAATCTTAACGGTCTCACGGAGATCAGTGTTATGCTGAAATGGACATCAGCCCGCAGTTTTTTTCTTTAAATGTCATTTGTTTATACTGTATAATAGCCTACTACATGAATTTGTATCCCTAAAATAGGATACAATAGGAGCCCTTATACCTGCAGTGGACACACAGATGGTGTCAGCCAATAATGACTCATTTTTTCTTTTCTGCGGAGGTTAATTCTATTCAACTTTATTTATATAGCACCATTTCACAATGACAGTCATCTCATAGCACTTTCAACACTAGAGGAAACCCCCACAATTGCAAAAAGACCCCAGCAATCAGGCGATCCCTTGTGAGCAAGCGCTTGGCTTTGGTGGAAAGGAAAAATTCCCTTTTAACAGGAAGAAACCTCCAGCAGAACCAAACTCAGGGAGGGGCAGCCATCTGCTGCGACTGGCTGGGGGGTGAGGGGATAGAGAAGAAGAAGAAAAGGACAGACATGAAGAGAGCAAACAGCACAACGGGGACTCAATCTATGGGAGAGAACAAACAGATGTTAACAACCAGCAAAAATATTTCATTGAGAGTGAAGAAAGGAATGAAGCCCAATGCATTGTTGGAGGTCCCCCAGCTGTCTAAACCTATTAGCAGCATAACTAAGGGAGGGTTCAGGGCACCTGATCCCACCTTAACTATAGGCTACATCAAAAAGGAAGGTTTTAACCCTATTCTTAAAAACAGAGATGGAATCTGACTCCCAAATCCAGATTGGCAACTGGTTCCAAAGGAGAGGAGCCTGATAACTGAAGGCTCTGCCTCCCGTTGTATTCTTGGAGATTCTAGGTATTACAAGTAATCCTGCATTTTGGGAGGGTAGTGCTCTGTTAGATCTAATACTACCCTATTATCCTTTTATACAAAAAGGGGCCTAATTATTTAGATCTTTGTAAGTGAGAAGGCTTTTAAATTTAATTCTAAACTCTATGGAAAGCCAATGAAGGGAGGTCAGAACTGGAGAGATGTGATCTCTCTTTCTCATCATCATAGCAGTCTGTCGCGGGTGACAATGACTGTTTCATTTAGGTCTAATCAGATTCCTCTACGCAGCTCCATCCCCCGCCCTCCGCTGCCAGGAACTCCCGACCCTGCAAACCTGGGCAACGTCCAAGCTGGCATGAGCTGCCCTCTGACCGACCATTTCATGAAACTGCTTTCAAAGTATTTGAGTACCACTAGCTTTTGCTGGACTAGCGGCACATTCCCTGGCAGATAGAGGTATTATCAGTAGCAAGGACAGGCCAAGACAAACTGACTCCAGTATCTGTTGCAGTGACTGACCAGATGAGAGGTTTGTTTATCTCTGCTTTGTGTAGTGCATATCATGATGCACTGACTGGCAAAAGTCCACCACAGACCTTGCGACAGATGTGCTTATCTGCCAGGATGTCCAGTCTCACCCCGTGTAACTGGGAGTGGTCCACCACAGACCTGCGACAGATATTGTTTTTAGTTCTGCCAGGATGCCCAGTTTTACCCTAAACACCCTCGAAGGGCGGGGTTGCCGGTTGAGTCGCCGACGGCCCGACCCATGAGACAGGTAGTACCGGTTTTCATGGTTATCTGGTAGCAAGCAAACCAATGCCTGACCTGACAGAAGATCTCGCCACTGACAACATCAGTCGGCAAAAGCCCTATTGTATCTGCTCCGTTTATTTACTATTATTTTTCGCCTAAATGATCGCATTTTTCACCCTCTGAACATTAACCAAAACGCGATTTATTTATTTTTTTGGGGGGGGGGGCTAAACCCTCAGACCCGGCGAAAAATTCGATAAACTGGAAAACATATGTGCCCCCCCACCCCTCATTTTTGTGGGTGGGGCCAAAAGTACGCAAATGTTCAAGGTCTATTGAGACTGGAGACCGTAAACTTTGCCGTAGAGACAAAAAATTTGGGTGATGTGTGCATCACCTCAAGACATGCAAAAAACATAATTGTTGCCCATACCCACCGCCAACAGGAAGGCCGCCATCTTGCCTCAAAGTCGTCCGACCTCCAATTTGGAAAAAAGTCACACCTCTCTAGATGTCTCTTTCTAGTATCTGTTAAAACTCTTGCTGCAGCATTTTGGATCAGCAGAAGACTTTTTAAAGATGTTTTAGGACAGCCTGATAATAAAGAGTTAGAATAATCTAATCCAGAGCTAACAAAAGCGTGGATCAGTTTCTCAGCATCACTCTGAGACAAGATGCTCCTAATCTTGGCAATATTATGCAAATGATAGAAGGCAGTCTTAGGTTAGACTTGGATCTGGAGTTTTCCTCAGCTCTCCCTCACTCTTGAAGCAAAATCTTCCACATTACCAATTTTCTTCTTTTTTTTTTTCTCTATCCATATTTTTGTATTTACAGTATTTCTTTTTGCTGTGCATAAAATGGTAATTCAGTTCCTTCTTCTCTCTATTTGTCTCTCCCAGTTCAGGATACACAATATGGAAAACAGCAATGAGATTATTAACAAAAAGGGCGCACATATCCATAAAAATGTCCCCCCGGACTTGCAACACTGTAACTCAATGGCATTTATAAAAAGTTGTGAACTGGGAGACCTGTAGATTTTGTCAAAACAAATTTATTCACATAATAAAACCCCAGTGTCCATTAGACCATCTTGATGGTTCTAGTTAGGGCCACCTTAACTTGCCATTAGGCCCTTGGGCTGAGAGGTTTTGTAGCCCCCCCCCCCCCAACAGAATCTCAGTTTAAAAATGTATAATAGCTATGTTTTAATAATGGATTGCAGTTATATAGCACTTTTCATGACACCCAAAGACACTTTACAATGACCATTGTCATTACAATGACAATGTCCATTATTCATTCACTCCACAGACAATGATAGTGGTAAGCTACTGCTGTAGCCACAGCTGCCCTGGAGCAGACTGATGGAAACATGGGTGCCAATCCATGCCAACGGCCTCTCTGTCCACCACCGAACATTTATTCCCATTCATACATCAGTGACATAAACCATGAACACACTGGAGGCAAGGTGGGTTAAGAGTCTTGCCCAAGGACACAAGAGCAAGGTGGGGGGAGTGGGATTCGAACCAACAACCCTCCAGTTATTGGGCGACCTGCTCTACCTCCTGAGCCATTACGGCCTCATTTTTGTTTCTCTTTGAAAAAATAATGCAACTGTGAGCTAGAAAACACAACTACATGGCAAAAAAAAGTCAAATATAAGTAAAATGAAATAAACTAAGGCTGTTTATGCTTGTTTTTTGTCTGACAAGATATTTATTCTTGCTGTGCAGTTTGTGTAAGAAAATTTGACATGCTTTCCAATAGTTTTAAAACCTCTTAGACTCAGGGATACTGGGGGTGGGCATATTACACACGTCTCAGTGCACAATGAAAAAAAACCTGCATTTCCGGTCTTCTGGTACAGATACAGCTGTAAACAGGAAGGCAAAGGAGTTTCCTATTGGTTTAGATTCTATTGGTTTAGATTATAGGTTCTGATGACCGGCATTGGATATGTTTTGATCTGGGTTCTTGTGTAGTACAGCTCAATAGGTACATATATGTTTTATAAACACTTATTACTTTTGCACTTGACAATATTTAATTTGTCTACAAGTGTGTGAAATAACAACAGACGTCTTCATGCTGACTGAGATGTTTAGCAGCAGTTACTGGCTACATCTAGAAGAGACTATTTTTTTCTCAGCTGTGAAAAATAACTGGTTAAACAAACAAATCTTAATATTTTGTTCAGTATTGCTGTCATTTAATAACTTGTGTTTGTGGAACTGTTGTATAGGGCTTTAGAAGTACCACCCCTGTAGTTAGTATCTTCATGATTCTTCGTCATGTGTAATATTGCTTGATTATATTGCGGACACTTCAGACAGTTCTAATACTCTTCCAGCAAATGCTCGAGTTGCTGTGTCGTCTCTGTGACAAGCAAAGATGAGCTTGTTTTTCCATTTTGATCATACGGGCTTGACAGGAAGCCATTTGTATGCAGGTGTGTGGTGCACTGTAGAGGTGTTATAAAAAAAGGGGCACTGCCACCTACTGGCCCGGCAGAGATGCAGCAGCAGTTTTCACCTCAGGTGGATCTGTGTGAATGTGTCGTTGACGTGTGCACACTGATCTTTTTTCCCGTTTCAGTGAAAACGTTTTGGTGTGACAGTTATGTTTGCCCTACTGAGAAATCCAGCACGTTGCTCTGCTTCAGGGGAGGGCCCACTCATGCTAACAACATTAACAAGTTTGACCAAAAGAAAACTCACATCACCGTAGTTATACTGCTCATCCGTCCACAGGACCAGAGTGACGAAGAACAAAATGCTGCGGACAACCGAGAGCTGCAGCACCGCCGCCATCATCCAGGCCCAGCTGACGCTGCACACAGGAGCAGAGATGGGGAGCAGCACATCAGTCCCACTACCACCCTGCGCTGACCGCTGACCTGCGCTATAACAGCAGGTGGTCTGACGGGGATGGAGGACATCCCCACCGTTAGCAACATGACCCCCCCCAAACTGGAAAAAGACAGAATTGTCCCCCAGCATCATCATCATCACCATTTTTTTATGTTACATAACTGAAGAACATGAATTTGAAGCAACAATTGTAAGCAGAAATGCATAAAGTTATAAATTTGCCGTTTGTTTTCTTGCTATGTGACTTTTTCCATATAAATCTAACTTTTTCAAAAATGTGCAACTCTCATCTAAATTTGTAATTTTTTCCTCATATTTGAAAAAAAATGTTCTTATAAATTTGCTTTTTTCCCCAAAAATGTGCAATTTTTTTCTTGTAAATTTTTATCTTTTTTCTTGCAAATTTGCAACTTTTTTCAAAGTTTGTAACTTTTGCCTCAAAAATGTGTAATTTTTCCTCATAAATTTGCAAATATTTTCCTGCAAATTTGCAGCATTTTCCTTGTAAATTTGTAACTTTGCTTCTCAAAAGTTTGCAAATTTTCTCCTGTAAAATGGTAATTTTTTCTTGCAGATTTGAAACTTTTTCTCGTAAATTTTCAACTTTTTTCCTTGTAATTTACAACTTTTTTCTTCTAAAGTTGCAACTTTTTTCTCAAAAATTTGCAATACTTTTCTTGTAAATTAGTAATTTTTTTCGCAAAACATTTAAACTTTTTTTTACCTGTAAATTTAATTTCCAATATTTTTCCTTAAAATTTGCAACTTTTTCTTGTATTTTTGCAACTTTTTTCCCCCAAAAATTGCAATTTTTTACCTGTAAGTTTGCATCTTTTTTTCTTGTAAATTTGCAACTTTTTCCCTGTAATTTTTAAACTTTTTGTCTTGTAAATTTTCAATGCCCATGTGGATTCTGGTTACATTTTTACTCAGTGTAATTAAATTATTTGTTACATTTTGAATTTTTACATTTGTATCTTTAGTCATATTTTTTCACCTTTATTCTTGCAAATATGTACCTAATTTACATTTATACTTTTAACGCTGACCTTTCCACAGTGGAGGTCATTCAGCCCAGGGGCCTCGTGCGTGGAGGCTTGTGCAGCGTTCATTCTGAGAGATAGCGTACTCACAAAATCTGATAAGTACTTGCGCACAGAAATTTTCAGATGCATAAAAGTGTTTGCATGCCAGGTTGTCTGCTCCTTTTCTTTATACATTCAAGCTCCTTGCCTTGGTTCCTCCCACTAATGACAATGCACATTGCAAAATAAATTGTAAATGTTAAACTTTTTTCTTGCAATTGTGCAATTTTTTTGAAAGTTTGCAATTATTTTCTCAAATTTGTCATTTTTTTCCTCATAAATTTGCAATTTTTTTTCCTTACAATTGGAAGATTTGAACCTTTTTTTTTAACACAAAGTTATGTGAAAAAATTAGGACACCCTGTATAAGCCTCTGTGTGTGTGTGTGTGTGTGTGTTTTTAAACATATTTGGACATATAGATATTTAATATCAATGTTAAAAATCCTGGGAGATTCATGTCATACAACTAAACAATTAAAAAGGAATTAAAAGATTTTTTTTTCAAATTTTCTGTAAAATGTAATTCTAAATAAATAGTGAAGAATAAATTAGGACCCCCCCCACGCACACACACACACACACATCTTTTTTAGGACACCCCCACATTCATTCCCACTTACAATGGCTGAAATAAATGTTAAAAAATGCAAATAAAAACAAAAACAAGGTTAGACATTGATATGTGAACATTTCTTAATAAAGAACTGAATATTTAAAGGATGTCCAAATTTTTTCACATGACTGTATTTCAATTTTTTTCCTCACGGATTTGCAACTTTTTTCCTTGTAAATTTACAATTTGTTCTTGTAAATGTGCAATCTTTTTATGTCAACTTTTTCTTGTAGACTTGAAACTTTGTTCTCATAAATTTACAGCTGTGTTCTTGTAAATTTGCAACTCTTTTCCTTACAAATTTTCAACTTTTTCTTGTAAATCTACAACTTTCGTCCTTGCAAATTTGAAGCTTTTCTTCTCTAAAATATGCAAATTTTTTTGCAATTTTTGTTTCCTGTAAATTGACATTTGTTTCTAGTAGATTTAGAATAGAATAGAATAGAATAGAATAGAACAGAATAGAATAGGATAGGCTTTATTGTCATTGTACAGTTGTACAGCACAACAAAACTGTGGAAAACTTTTTCCCTCACTTTTTTTCTTTAATTATACGACAAGCAGTGTTGTGTGGGGATGTGACTCTTGGGGCTTGCCGTAGCCTGGCCGAGGGAGTTGGGGTAATGATGTCAGGTGGGCTACGACTAGAGTGTATATTGTGTTGTTCTCGATAATAAAGTCAGTTCAGTGTTCAGCTGAGAGTGGCTCCAGTCTCATGTTATTCGGACATAACATCTGGCGACGAGGCTAAACCATGGGAGCATGTAGCAGACAACCACCTCCATTTTTGCAGGCTCCGGGCACACCAGTTATACCAAGGGTCCACTGGAGGGAGACGTTCAACGTATATGTGGCTGCGGCCGGCCTGAGCAGCGTCGATGAAGAGAGACAGAGGAGCCTTCTAGTTCACTGCCTCGGTGAGGAGGGCCAGTGGGTATGTTTTGGGCTGTGTGGCAGCACCTCACTGAAAGAAGGTTTGGAATTAATGGACTGTGTCTTCGGAGACCATTCCACCGTCACAGTGCAGAGATATGAGTTTTTTGACCGCCAACAGCGAGGTGGTGAGTCCACTCAGTTCTTTATTACAGAGCTCTGTAGCCTAGCAAGAGAGTGCGCCTTTGGGCCTATCGGGGAGGAGCTGGTCCGGGACAAGCTAGCCCACAGTACTAACAACGTGTGGCTGAAGAGCAAGCTAAAGCTAACTACGGATACTCTCACACCGGAAAAGATGTTTGAACTGGTTAGGCAGATTTAGTCCACAGTGGGCAGCACAGTGGTGCAGTGGTTAGCACTGTTGCCTTACAGCTAGAAGGTTCCTGGTTCAAATCCCCAGGGTGGCAGGGGTTGGAACCTTTCTGTGTGGAGTTTGCATGTTCTCCCTGTGCTGCGTGGGTTTACTCCGGGGGCTCCGGTTTCCTCCCACAATCCAAAGACATGCATGTTAGGTTAATTGACTGTTCTAAATTGTCCCTAGATATCTGTTTCCTATAGGCCCTTAGAATAGAGGGTTAGTACTAGTGAAAGCGCTTTGAGTGGTCTTTGTGACTAGAAAAGCGCTATATAAGTGCAGGTTAGTTAGTTCAGCTGGGTCTGCTGGTATTGGCTAAAGGGAGTGTACAGTAGCTACTCAAGTTTTCCCTTCAAGCACGGCTGTTAGCAACGTAGCTAATTCTTCGGGGCGGACCTCCAGGAGGCAGTAGACTGTGGCATGGGACAGGGCCTACACTATCATTGCTGAACCATCGGCGGCGGAGCCTGAGGGCACGACACGGGTGTGTGTGGCGCACGCGAAGAAGGGACCGTTAAAGTGGTATGTCCTAAAACTCGACGGAGTTGACGTGCCACTTATGGTGGACTCAGAAGCCGTTAAGGCCATACTGAGTATGGCTACTTTGAAAAGACTTTTTCCAAATAAAACCATCAATGCTGGAGCAGTGAAAATGGGTATGGTCATGCCGAAATTGAAATGGCGGGCACGGTCGACTTTTCGGTGAAATGTGGGTTAAAGACGGTTCCCGCATTCACTTTTCAAATTTCGCACCAGGGGGCTGATTTGCTAGGGATAGATCTGCTGGGTGAGCTGGGATTCTCCATCAAGGACCCAGAGGGCTCGACGGTACTGACAGTGTACCCCGAATGACATGTCCGCTCGCCGGCGCTGTTCAGAGGCCTGGGATGCGTCAGCACATTCTAACACCGCCCGCTCATCGATCCAAGTGTGACCCCGAAAATTCAACCACTAAGGCGGCTTCCCCTCGCTCTGCAGGATGATATCATGGCAGAGCTGAACAAACTGCTTGAAGCAGGCATCATCAAGAGGGTGGACGCTTCACCCTGGATATCAAATATCGTGGTGGCCAGGAAAAAGTCAGGAGGCATCCGGCCATGTATCGACCTTAGGATGGTGAACAAGGCAATCGTTCCGGACAAGTACCGACTTCCCATGATGGAGGAGCTCACCGCAATGTTCAGCGGTTTAAAGGTGTTCACAAAGCTGGATGTTTGCCAGGGTTACCTGCAGGTGCCCCTCCACCCGGCCAGCAGGAACCTGACAGCGTTGGTGACCCACATGAGTGTGTTCAGGTACACCCGCTTGCCTTTCAGTCTGAGCTCAGCACCCAGCTGTTTTCAAAAAATAATGTCCATGATTCTGGCCAGCCTCAAGGGTGTAGTGGCGTACCTAGATGACATTGTGGTACACAGCACATCACGGGAGGAACACGATGGTCGTTTGGGATGGGTGCTGACGGTACTACAGGAACATGGAGTCACCTTGAATGGGGAAAAGCGCATCTTTGCGGAGGACTCCATAGAGTTTGTGGGATTCTGGTTGACGGCGGGGGGTCTGAGGCCCCTGCATTTGAACGTGGAGGTGGTCCTGCGCCTCCCAGATCCAACGACACCTGCACAGATTTCTTCATTCCTGGGCATGGTGAACTTTGACGGACGTTTTATTCCAAATTACTCAGAAACAATTGAACCGCTCTGGGCCCTTTTGAAACAGGATGCACTATGGCAATGGACCCCAGCCTGTTCACCGGCGGTTGCTAAGCTGAAGTGCCAGCTTACTTCCCCTCTGGTGCTGGCTCATTTTGATCCAAAGCGGTCAACCATTGTGAATTGTGACATGTCTGGCTCAGTGGTAGGAGTGGTTATGTCCCAGGTGCAAGACGGTATGGAGCACCCGGTGGCGTTCGCATCGAGGTCTCTCTCAGCAGCTGAACAAAAGTACACCGTGGGTGAGAGAGAGGCGCTCGCCTGCATCTGGGCCTGTGAGTGGTGGCATGTCTACCTCTATGGATGCCATTTTACTCTGCGGATGGACCACCGAGCGCTGACAACACTACTGGAGACGTCGGGCTCAGGACACAGACCTTTGCGGATCCACAGGTGGACGGAGTGGCTAAGGGCCTACAATTTTACCACCCAGTTCACTCCTGGCAAGGATAATGTAGTGGCGGATCTCCTGTCACGTGCCACGGCCAATCTCGTACAATCGGACAACGACGACAACAACAATGACGATGATCCAGCGGAGGCGGATCTGGTTAATATACTGCATGGGGCCCACCAGGATATGGTATCCCCCCCAGGAGCTTCGGACGGAGTCAGAACAAGACCACGTGCTGTCACAACTGTGCTCGGTGATTAGGGAGGGTTGGCCTGCAGAGGCGCAGGGCGAGTTGGCACCCATCCACCAGTTTAAAGATGGACTGAGCTGCTGGAATGAAGTGTGCGTGGCGAGGGGGCACTGCACGCTAATCCCGGCATCTCTGAGGTCACGTGTTCTAGTGATGCTCCACAAGAGCCACCTGGGTGTGGTCAGAGTAAAACAGTGCTGCAGGGATTCAGTTTGGTGGTTGGTATTGTTAAGGATATTGAAGCTATGGTGAAAAACTGTGTTCCGTGTTTGGAGAGTGGGAAGACCGGCAGACCACCCCCTCCACCCCTGCGGCCGCTGCCGTACCCCGAGGGCTCCTGGAAACACATACAGTTGGACATCTGTGGCGAGCTGCATGCAGCACCCCCGAACAGCCGGTTCTTGCTTCTTGTGGTCTATGACTTGTTCACAAAGTGGCCGGAGGTGGTGCCCACCAATTCAGTCACGACTGATGTGATTATGGGTTTTCTCTCATTGCTGTTTGCCAGGTGGGGGGTCCCAAATGCAATCATGATGGACAATGGCCCGTAGTTCACGTCAGGGGTGTTTGAAGAGTTCTTGAGCGCTACAGGCGTGGAACACATTAAAACCACGTTCTATCACCCCCCAGGCCAACGGGGCATTGAATGTTTTAACAAAACCCTGAAAAATGGACTGAGAGCCCATCTGGCGGACAGTTTTGTGTTCCCAGACACCTTCCAGAGCACACTGCTCCACTATAGGGCGGTGGCCCATGCTACGATGGAATGCTCCCCGGCGGCTCTCATGCTGGGACGTGAACTACTTCTGCCTTTGGATCGACTGAGACCTCCCACGACCCCTGCTCCAAAGAATATGAACTCTCCATGGGACCGAGTTGCTGTGCAACAATGTGAGATGAAGTGGCGATTTGACAGGAGGCACAAGGCAAGACCCCACGGACTGAAGGTGTTGGATCAAGTGTGGATCAGACACCCTAACCGCACACATAAGCTACAGCTGCTCTGGACGGGGCCCCTGCGGATCACGAGGCAGTGGGGTCAGGACATGTTTGAGCTGGCGGATGGGTCGGCGTGGCACTCCAGTAGACTCAGAAAGTCGCCACCAGAACAGAGGACTATAGCTGCAACGAGGCGGCCTGATGTGAGGTGGGACTTGTTGGACTGCGGTGCTGAGAACTCACAAGTAGGCCGACGGTGCCTGGTGCAGGGTCCCTACCAAGGGGACGCCCAGCTAGAGTTTATCAGAGGCCCAGGTACCTGGAGGACCATCTACTAAAGACAGCAATGGCGAATGCGTGTTGGGACTAAGTGGCAGAATAACCCGCTCCGACACGCTGGGGTGTTCTAGTAGTCTACCCAGATGCCTGTTGGATTGGTTGAGTTTTACTTACTTGGTGTCATACATATAAAAAAAAGGAAGATGGCACTGTGTTTTGTTTTGTTTTGTTTTTTGGGGGGGGGGTCTTTGACTTTGGGGGGGTGTTATGTGTGTGATTTGGCTGCCAGGGCTTGCCGTAGCCTGGCTGGGGGGGGGAGTTGGGGTAATGACATCAGGCGGGCTACAGCTGTAATATATATTGTGTTGTTGGTAATAATAAAGCAGTTCAGTGTTCAGTTAAGAGTGGCTCCAGTCTCACATTACTGCGACATAACACTGGGTTACAAGCTAAATGGGCTTGAGACCGACTGCAATCTCCAGAAGCCCTCAGAACAGGGGTCCTGCAAAGCCAGTGCTATGCCATGCTAACACCGTGTTAGTGGATTTACGCTATCTGGACAGCGGCTGGACTTCAAGCACAGGTATGGAGCAAGAATTAAACTGACTGCTTGCCAGATACGTTGTTGCAGAATGAAGAGCTGATAACGGTCATTTCCCATCAGACAGCTGCGATCCACTGAAGTTAAAATATTTACCTGCTACCTGGATAAAGATTATTACAAAACGGATTTGATCTCCATAAGGACTGGACCATGTCTCTGTCACAGCAGACGTTTGGACTGTGGATAATGGACGTTTTCTTTGGATCACTGCACATAATAACAGAATAAGGTCAGAAAGTGACAGCTTCATGCAGTGTTGCCACTTCACTCTTTTTCCCTCTCTCTCACGCCACAAATCCCATTTCTCTGCTGCCAAAATGAGGAAATTACTGGCAATATCATGTTGGTTTTCTTCAGATTTTTCCCATAATCAGAGCTCTCAAGGCAGCATAAAGCAGACTGAACATGTTCTAAAGATAAGATAAGATAAGATAAGATAAGCCTTTATTAGTCACACAACGGGGAAATTCCAGGATTGCAACAGCACAGGGATAGCAACACTCAGAGCAACAATCAGAAGGCAAGAAAAAAAACAAGCAAGCAAGAGCAGCTAATAAACATATGTACGTATTACTATAAAATATATATATATACACACACACACAGACACACAGTGCAGAGCATTGTAGCTGGATG
Source organism: Pholidichthys leucotaenia (assembly GCA_020510985.1). Taxonomy (NCBI): domain Eukaryota; kingdom Metazoa; phylum Chordata; class Actinopteri; order Cichliformes; family Pholidichthyidae; genus Pholidichthys; species Pholidichthys leucotaenia. Next base: position 425,299,130 of record CM035843.1, read on the forward strand.
GAATAAATATATGAATATATGAACACACAGTGCAGAGCATTGTAGCTAGATGGAATAAATATGTAAATATATAAACACCCACAGTACGGAGCATTGCAGCTAGGTGGAATAAATATGCAAGTATATAAACACACACAGTGCGGAGCAATGTAGCTAGATGGAATAATATGTAGATATATAAATATATAAACACACGCAGTGCTGAGCATTGTAGCTAGATGGAATGAAACAGCATAACCGTCTACTTAGTTATCCTACATGGTATGATTATGTGCCCATACATATTCTCACCCTCCATAGCGACCGGTATGTTCCTAGTTGTATGCCGGAGGGGACCATTGTGTAAGTCTATTGCATCTTTTGCATTCAAAAAACTATTAGTTTGTTACGTCTTTTTGCTATCTCTGCGAGCAGCCCTGCTTAGGTTGTACAGTCTGACAGCCGTTGGTAGGAAGGACCTACGAAACCTCTCGGTTGTGCACCTGGGATGATGTAGTCTGCTGCTAAATGAGCTCCTCAGTGCATTCAGTATGTCCTGCATAGGGTGGAACTCGGACTCCAGCAGAGATGACAGTTTAGCCACCGTCCTTCTCTCTCCTATCTCCTCCATCGGATCAAGGCGTTGCCCCAGGACAGAGCTAGCTTTCTTAATCAGTTTGTTCAGTCTCTTCCTATCGGCTGCAGTAATGCCACTGCCCCAGCAGACCACTCCAAAAGTGATGGCTGATGCCACCACCGTGTCATAGAATGACTTCAGCAGCGCCCCTTGTACACCAAAAGACCTGAGTCTCCTCAGCAGGAACAGCCTGCGCTGTCCCTTCTTGTAGAGTGCGTCAGTATTGTGTGACCAGTCTAGTTTATTGTTCAGATGAATACCCAGGTACTTGTAGGATGTCACCATCTCGATGTCTGTTCCCTGTATATTTACTGGTACTGTGAGGGGCTGCCCATGCCTGCGGCAGTCCACCACCAGCTCCTTAGTTTTCCTCGCGTTGATCTGGAGGCAGTTCCGATGGCACCAGTCCACGAAGTCCTGGATAAGCCCTCTGTACTCAGCTTCATCTCCATTGGAGATGAGGCCAACGATCGCAGAGTCATCAGAGAACTTCTGTAGATGGCAGTGTGTTGTGTTGTGTGAGAAGTCCGCAGTATAAAGAGTGAACAGGAAGGGAGCCAGCACCGTTCCCTGGGGGGCCCCCGTGCTACTGATGATCGTGTCGGACACACAGTCCCGGGTTCTCACAAACTGAGGCCGGTTCGTGAAAGCTCGGATTGAAACAGTCCGTTTTCAGCCTGACATTAATAAGCCCCTAATGTAATCCATTAATTAAATCATCTTGCTGTGTGTGCAAGATGATTTAAGTGTGCATTTAAACGTAACATGAAAATTATTTTTCCAAGTAACTAATTACTTTAATCATGCAGTAACTCAAAAGTAACTCAGTTACTTTTGAAAAGCAGTAACTAGTAACTGTCACTAGTTACTATTTTTTAGCAACTTGCCCAACACTGCCGACTACTGATCAAAGGGTCAGGGGTTCAATTCCCGTTCGGTCTGCAGTCTGCATGTCAAAGTGTCCTTGAGCAAGACACTGAACCCCCAGCTGCTCCTGGTGGTCAGGCCAGTGCCTGTGCACGGCAGCTGCACCATCAGTGTGTGAGTGGTTGGATAGCAGGACCCGTAAAGCGCTTCGCTCATCTAGAGATGAGAACTCTAGCTATATAAGGGAAACATGTGCAGAAACATAGGGGGCGGGGCTTCGGCTCTTGATTGGGTGTGTGTCATTATAATTTTTTAAAATTTAAGATGCCCAAATACAGGACATGGACCCTCGATCAGATACCACTGTGCTACATAATTAACTTATTCAAGTAAAATTTCTTTTAAAAAGTTGAAAAAAATGACACCGTACCCCCACAACCAAAACTGACAACAGGAAAACATCATGAGGAAAAATCTGCAAATTAACAAGTAAAAACACCAATTTATGAGGGGAAAAAGCCACAATTTTACTAGAGGAAAACATGAAAATTTAGGGGAAAAAGTTGCACATTAGGAGGGAAAAATTGTCATAAATTTATAAAATAGTCAGAAATTTACTAGAAAATTGCAATTATGTACATGAAAAGTTGCAAATTAAAGAGAAATAATTGTTCTTTACTTCATTCATTTTATGTTAAAATGTTAAAACAGTTAATTCAAATTCGCCAAATGCAAGAAAGCACAGCTTACATATTTTTCATTTCTCTTGAATGTTTAAGACCTCTGAAAGGCAGATTTAATGATTAACTGTAATTTCTGAGGATAATTTGGGATAAGGCCGAAGGATCTGCTGCTGCGTACCTGTTGATGGCTACCATAGGGAGGCAGCAGCAGCAGCAGCACGGGAAAGGATCCGGAGACACCCGCTGTCCCGACAGAGCAGCCAGCAGGCGAGCTTTGCCCCCAAAAAAGTCTGTGATCAGCTCCATGAACCTGAGCAGAGTGAAGGAGTGATACCTGCACAGAGATCCACACTCAGACGTCACAGAGGCGGCTCACAGCATGTCAGGACCGCAGACTGTACGATGGTCAGGACTGGGGTACTCACAGTGAAGCCATGAAGTTGCACAGCGAGGAGGAGCGTGGGATGTACAGTCCTATCAGGGACGTGCCAGCAAACACCTACAGGAGGGGGGACAGTCACATCGTAGGACAGGACAGAACCCAACAGCACACACTGAGCCATGCCAGGTTTACATCTGGAATACATCCTATACAGGTCATTTTGCAAGACAGGCCGAGAAAAAAAAGCTGAGAAAAAAGTTTCAAATGTACAAGAAAAAAACTGCCAATTTAAAAGAAAAAAAGTTGCAAATTTACAGGAAAAAAAATGCTCAATTTTGAGAAAAAAGTTACAGATGTACAAGAAAAAAGTTGCAAATATACAAGGAAAAAAGCTAAGAAAAAAAATGTCAAATCCATGAAAAAAAATTGCCAATTTGGATGAAAAAAGGTACAAATTTATAAAGAAAAAATACAAATTTTCAAGGAGAAAAGTTGCAAATATACAAGGAAAGAAGTTAAAAATTTACCAGAAAAAAGTTATAAATCTATGTGAAAAAACCTGCCAATTTACAGGAAAAGATTTGCAAATTTTTGAGAAAAAAAAGCTGCAAATTTACAAGGAAAGAAGTTGCAAATTTACTAGAAAAAAGTTTCAAGGCTATGAGAAAAAAATGCCATTTTACAGGAAAAAAATTGCAAATATACAAGAAAAAAGTTACAAATTTACAAGAAAAATGTTGCAAATATACAAGGAAAAATGCTGCATATATACAAGAAAAAAGTTACAAAGTTACAAGAAAAAAAGTTACAAAAGTTACAAATTTACAAGAAAAATGTTGCAAATATACAAGGAAAAATGCTGCATATATACAAGAAAAAAGTTACAAAGTTACAAGAAAAAAAGTTACAAAAGTTACAAATTTACAAGAAAAATGTTGTACATTTTCAAAGAAAATAGCTGAGAAAAAAGTTTCAAATCTATGAGAAAAATTTGCCAACTTAGAAGAAAAGTTACAAAGTCACAAGAAAAAAAAATTGCAAATTTACCAGAAAAAAATTGCAAATTTACAGGAGAAAGTTGCAATTTTTTGAGAAAAAACATTTACAAAGAACAAAGTTGAAAATTTAAAAGTCTGAAAAAAATTTAAGTTTACAAGAAAAAAAATTGTAAGTTTTTGAGAAAAAAGTTGCAACGTTACAAGAAAAAAGTTACAAATTTACAAGGAAAGAAGTTGAAAATTACAAGACAAAAGCATTGTCTACTACAAGAAAAAATGTGCCAAGTTACAGAAAAAAAAATGCGCATTTACAGGAAAAAGTAGCACATTTTCAAGGACAAAAGCTGAAAAATTAATGAGAAGAACCTTTCATCTCTACAAGAAAAAAATGCCAATTAAGAAGAAAAAAGTTACAGACGTACAAGAAAAAAGTTGCAAATATACAAGGAAAAAAGCTGAGGAAAAAAATGTCAAATCCATGAAAAAAAATTGCCAATTTGGAAGAAAAAAGGTACAAATTTATAAGGAAAAAATACAAATTTTCAAGAAGAAAAGTTCCAAATATACAAGGAAAGAAGTTAAAAATTTACTAGAAAAAAGTTATAAATCTATGTGAAAAAACCTGCCAATTTACAGGAAAAAAAGTTGCAAATTTTTGAGGAAAAAAGTTGCAAATTTACAAGGAAAGAAGTTGAAAATTTTCATGAAAAAAGTATCATCTACTACAAGAAAAAATGTGCCAAGTTATAGAAAAAAAATTGTGCATTTACAGTAAAAAGTTGCACATTTTCAAGGACAAAAGCTGAAAAATTAATGAGAAAAACCTTTCATTTCTGCAAGAAAAAAAATGCCAATTAAGAAGAAAAAAAGTTGCAAATTTAAAGGAAAAAATTGCTAAATTTTGAGAAAAAAGTTACTGTGGTGGACACACATATGTGACCTGCTTTGTGACTCACATTTTAGATCAGAACAAAGGCAGAGCTCCCTTGGAAATTAGAGGAAGCTGCAAGGCTTGAGACTGTGGGGGAGTAATTAAAGGATTAAAGAGGAGATGCATTGTTACTGTGAATTTTAATGCAACGTGGTCTGTGAGACATGTGACTTGTGAACTGTAAGAGTCCTGGGATTTAAGGACAAGAGTTTCCTGTGTTGCATTCATTCTTCTGTGAGATGTTGGTGATGTGAATAAAGCTGACTTGAGAGAGAGAACTCTGTCTCGTCATTCCCACATTCCCACATTACAAATTTACAAGGAAAATATCTGAAAATTTATGACAAAATATTTCAAATTTTTGTAATTACAAAATAAGTAAGAATAAAATAAAATAAAATAATAATATCCATCCATCCATTTGTCCATTTTCTACTGCTTTTCTGGAGGTCCGGGTCGCGAAGTCAGCAGTTCAATTCAATACAATTCAGTTCAATTCAAACGTTTATTTCGAACTCAGGGTTCATAGTATATACAAAACATGTGTAAAAAAAAAATAAATAAAAGTGTCTAAGATTCAGCAATCACACAGCACTCATATAACAACAATAGAATACAATAATGAACTCAATATAAAATAGAACGCCACCACTTCCAAATACTGGAGTGAAGTGTGAGTGACGAATTAACAATTACAGATATAAGATGGTTGTTACATGCCAGCAACCTTCTCATAAAACTATAGACATTCTTTCATAACAACTCGCCAAAAGACAGAATATTCAAGGACACAAACATCTCGCTTGCACTCGACCTACGAGGTATAGCTAACATCCTTCTTAGGGAATTACTATATGCAATGCGGATATTGTTCCTAACAGCAACATTGCTATTAAACCATAGAGGCAAGCAATACACTGAGGTACAGAAAGTCTTGAACAACATACATTTAACATCAGGAGAACACCTATGGAAATTCTGCAACAGTTCAAGCAGAGATGCCCAGACTTCCCTCTCTCCAGCCACCTGCTCCAGCTCTTCAGAGAGGATACCAAGGTGTTCCCAGACCAGCTGGGAGACATAGTCTCTCCACCAAGTCATGGGTCTCCCCGGGGTCTCCTCCCAGTGGGATGTGCCCGAAACACCTCAAGTGGGAGGCGTCCAGGAGGCATCCTAATCAGATGCCCATACCACCTCAACTGACTCCTTTCAATGTGGAGGAGCAGCAGTTCTACTCTGAGCCTCTCCCGGATGACTGAGCTCCTCACCCTATCTCTGAGGGTGAGTCCAGCAATCCTACGGAGAAAGCTCATTTCAGCCGCTTGTATCTGTGATCTCATTCTTTCGATCACTACCCAAAGCTCATGACCATAAGTGAGAGTAGGAACGTAGATGGACTGGTAAATCAGCAGCTTTGCCTTAAATTTGCCTTAGCTCCCTCTTCACCACAACAGACCGGTACAACGTCCGCATCACTGCAGATGCTGCTGTGATCCGTCTGTCAATCTCTCGCTCCATTCTCCCCTCACTTGTGAATAAGACCCTGAGATACTTAAACTCCTCCACTTGGGGCAGGAGCCTGTCCCCAACCCGGAGAGGACAATCCACCTTTTTCTGGCTGAGGACCATGGACTCGGACTTGGAGGTGCTGATTCTCATCCCAGCTGCTTCACACTGAACGGCAAACCGTCCCAGCAAGAGCTGTAGGTCATTGCTGGATGAAGCCAACAGGACAACATCATCTGCAAACAACAGAGATGAGATCCTGTGGTCACCAAGCATGACACCCTCCATTCCCTGGCTGTGCCTAGAAATCCTGTCCATAAAAATTATGAACAGGATCGGTGACAAAGGGCAGCCCTGGCGGAGTCCAACTCTCACTGGGGATGAGTCTGACCGAGTGTTGGCAATACGAACCAAACTCTCACAACGGTTGTACAGAGACCGAATAGCTTGTAACAACAAGCCCGATACCCCATACTCCCAAAGCACCCCCCACAAAAAACCACGAGAGACGCAGTCAAATGCCTTCTCCAAGTCCACAAAACACATGTAAACTGGTTGGGCAAACTCCCACAAACCTTCGAGAATTCTCGAGAGGGTAAAGAGCTGGTCCAATGTGCCACGGCCAGGACGAAAACCACATTGCTAAAATAATAATAATAAAATAATAATTTATTTATAATAATAATAATAAAAAGTAATTTGTAATTACTAATCTTTGTAACGCCTATGTCTTGCCAACGTTTAAACGACCTCTATAAGAAGTACTCCAGGTGTAAATTTGCTGATGTTGGTCCGACGTGTGCTATTGGTCACCATCCTGTGATGATGGCTGCTGTCAAATCTGCTCTACCTGTGAGTCTGATGCATGAGCGGAGCACAGGTTGGAGCGGTAACCCCTGATCAGGTCTACGCTTTTACTACAGGGTGTGTGGGTGCATGGTTGCTACAGTTCAAGAGTGGCAACAAAATATGTACAGAAATACTTGACTTCTTTGTAAGGAGGCGCTTCCCTAATTAGATTTGTGGTGCAAAGCCAAGAATTTCCAATTCAAAAGCATGAACAGGCAGCACACACCAAACTTGGGCAGCACGGTGGTGCAGTGGTTAGCACTGTTGCCTTACAGCTAGAAGGTTCCTGGTTCAAATCCCCAGGCTGGCAGGGGTTGGAACCTTTCTGTATGGAGTTTGCATGTTCTTCCTGTGCTGCGTGGGTTTACTCCGGGGGCTCCGGTTTCCTCCCACAATCCAAAGACATGTATGTTAGGTTAATTGGTTGTTCTAAATTGTCCCTAGATATCTGTTTCCTATAGGCCCTTAGAATAGAGGGTTAGTACTAGTGAAAGCGCTTTGAGTGGTCTTTGTGACTAGAAAAGCGCTATATAAGTGCAGGTTAGTTAGTTAGTTAGTTAGTTAGTGTGGCGGATGAAATAAGGGAACCCAGTGTGGAGGCACGGAATAAGTGCAGGCAGGACACGGCGAACTGAAGTTTAAAAGGGTGTTTATTTCATCCTCCATCACGAGAGTTCACCCCAGCGCTGTGGGAGTGCGCTGGAGCGAGCCCTGTGTCTCTAGTCAGCAAACAGGCAATGCGTGTGATCAAAAAGCGAGTAAGAGAGAGAGAGCAAGCGATATGGTCGACTTATATACCCAGCTAGACAATGCATGCATGGCACATTAGCATCACAGTAAACTGCAGGAAGGCATGGACATTTGCATTAGAGTCACACATATCAATAGCAGGATTACTGGCACCAGGATTAGACAAAGAGAGGCTGCCTATTGATATCAGTCCATACATCTCACTGTTCTGCTAATTGCTCCAGCTGAGCGCTCTGCTTGTCCGTAGGCTGTGGGGGTCACCCACAACAGTTCAATATCTTTCAATTTACCAACTTATTTTGTAAAAAAAATTATGCAAATGTTTTGACCTTCTGGCCATCATCAGAGAATACAGAACTAGCTTGTACATTAAATTCAGGATATTGTGCCACTGAATAGTTGAAACCGTTGAACGGAACACACTGACGACGACAGGCTCTGTTGTTGAACGCCGGGGCAGACTGCTTCTTTCACTACCAAATGTATGGCGAACGCCAACAAAATCAGTCCCATGTGGTAGCAGATGACAGCAGGTCATGGTGGTGGTTACCCGTCAGTGTGGAGGAGATAAAAGTGATGAGACCTGGGCAGAGCAGCATCCTGGTGCTGTTCACATTTTTATTTTCTCACCTTCTTAAGTTTGCATTTATTCAGCCGTCTCTGTTCACTTGAAAAAAAAACTGTCAATTTTTTTATTTGATCATTTATTTAAAATACAGGCACAGAAATATAAACTTAAGAATGTTTGTGTGTGTGTGTGTGTGTGTGTGTGTGTGTGTGTGTGTGTGTGTGTGTGTGTGTGTGTGTGTTTACCGGGTATATCCCTAATATCCACAGGTAGAGACGTCTCCGTCTGGACGAGGAAATGCGGCGCAGGAAGAAGCCCACCTCCTCCAGAAACACCCCCAGTATGATGACAGTCAGGCCAGCCGGGATGAGGAAGAGCCACATCTCATCTTTGATGGCTGAATAAACAAAATGAAGCTGCAGAGTTGCACTACTAGGCCAACAAGAAAGATTTATTTACAACAATGCTGACAAAAAAAGTCTGCCATGGGTTTGCTCATGAATGGCATCTAGACCAATGTTTTTAAACCTTTTTAGAGCCACAGTACATTTGTTTCAATGAAAAAATCCTGAGGAACACCGGCAAACAAAAATGTTACAAAATGTCACATCATAGCCTGTTACACCGGATGACGCAAATACATGTAAACTCGCTCTGGGCAACGCAAAACCATGTAAATGCAAGACACAACCCACTCAAGGCAAAAAATCCGCTTGATGCTTGGTTGCAACAGCCAACCACTGTCAAGACCCTGCTGCAATTGTTAGTGAGCACCAACAGAGAACAAATTACTTTGAAAATGAGACCACCCCCCACTGGAGACAGATGGACCGGATCTCTGTTGCCAAGGTTTGTGTCCACCAGTAAAATCCACCAGGCTGCCGCTGGTCCACTGATAAGGATGAAACTGGACACCAGCTCACCCGTCTGGTGCCCACACCAGATTGAGGTCTCTGGGGGAGGTAACAGCATCCCCCCAGCCATATCAGACACCCTTCTGGACACTGCCACGAGCTCAACCTTGATGGCATTCTGGGATTTTTGTGGCAGGTGCTAGGTGGCCAGAAATCGTAAAAGTTGTCCTGTCCCTACACAAGGTGAACCCGTGTGTGCTGGTCTCAACTCTGAGTTGAGCAACGTGAGTCCTCACCTCACACTTGGCACAGACTCACCTTGAATCTTTGAAACAGACAGACAGACAGACAGACAGACAGACAGATAGATAGATAGATAGATAGATAGATAGATAGATAGATAGATAGATAGATAGATAGATAGATAGATAGATAGATAGATAGATAGATAGATAGATAGATGTACTTTATTGATCCCAAACTGGGAAATTACAGTGTAACAGCAGCATGACAGTTGACAACCAAACAACAGGAACACACACAGCATAAAAGACAAAGGGATTACCCATGGAAAGTAAAATGGCCTAAATAGCTTATATACATCATAGATGAATAGATGATAACCCGTATAGATACATGAATCGTACCCATTGTACAATGCAGGACTATCAGGTGCAGGGTGAAATGTGAGGTACAAATTAGACTGTACGGCACAGTATGGCAGCATTGAGTACAACATCATAGTGAGTTATTGTACAGTGAAATTGCATGTGGCAGGAAAGATTTCCTGTACCTGGCCGTTCAGCAGAAAAGCTGTAGCAGTCTGCTGGAGAAAGTGCTTTGCTGTCTGTCCAGTGTGTGGTGGAGGGGGTGATCAGAACTGTCCATGATGGATCGTAGTTTGTTCAGTCTTCCTCTCCACCACTGTCTCAAAGGTCTCCTGCCTGAGACCAATTACAGAGCCATCCCTCAATAATCTTGTTGTCTGTTGGTGTCGCTGGCTCTGATACTACTACCCCAACAGACAGCAGCAAAGAAGATGGCGCTGGCAACAACAGCCTGGTAGAAAAGCTCCAGCATCCTGTTGCACACGTTGAAGGATCTCAGTTTCCTCAAAAGTAGAGTCTGCTCATCCCCTTCTTGTACGGAGCATCGGTGTTAAATTTCTAGTCCAGTCCATTGCTGATCCTGACACCCAGGTATTTGTAGTCCTCCACTACCTCCCTCCGAATCTGCAGTGGTTGTGAAGGTGTCCTCTTCTTCCTGAAGTCAGTCACTCTCTGTCTGGTCTTGCTGATGTTCAGCCTCAGGTGATTCTGCTCTGTCCACTCCACAAATCTGTCTACCAGTCCCCTGTACCCCCCCCCCCCACACACACACCCAACAACAGCCGAGTCATCAGAGAATGTCTGCAGGTGGCATGACTCAGTGTTGTACTGAAAGTCGGTCGTGTAATACGATGAAGAGAAAAGGAGAGAGCATAGTCCCTTGTGGAGCTCCCGTATCACTAACCACCACATCAGACAAGACACTGCCCAGTCAAACTGTGGCCTGCCTGTCAGGTAGTCAGTAATCCAGGAGGTCACAGAGCTGTCAACCCCCATCACCCGCAGCTTCTCACCCAGCAGCAGTGGCTGGATGGTGTTAAAGGTACTGGAGAAATCAAAGAACGTGATTCTCACAGTGTCTCCTCCGCCATGCCGGTGCAAATGGGCTCGTTGCAGCAGGTAGATGACACTGTCTTCAGTTCCTAAATGGGGCTGATATGCAAACTGCAGAGGGTCCAGCCACGTCTTCACCTGCGACCTCAGGTGGGCTAAGACCAGTCTCTCCAGGACCTTCATCACATGAGGTGTGAGGGCAACTGGTCAGTAGTCATTCAGGTCCGATGGAGATGACTTTCTGGGGACAGGAACCAGGCAGGACATCTTCCACAGCATTGGTACTCTCTCCAGACTCAGGCTGTACAGGTGTTTCAGTACCAGAGCTAGCTGGTTGGCACAAGTCCTCAGGATCCTGGCGGAGATGCCATCAGGGCCCACAGCCTTCCGCTGATGGACTCTCTCCAGCCATTTCTTAACCTGATCTGTAGTCACAGTGATGTGTGTGTGTGTGTGGGGGGAGGGGGGGGCTGGTGCTGATGTCCTCAGAGGAGAGTGAGGGGGTGACAGGAGAGAGAGAGAGAGAGAGAGAGAGAGAGAGAGAGAGAGACTTTTTGACTTTTAAAAAGAGCCTTTATTGCACAATTCAAAAAAATGTAAGCGCACCAACATCATTCCACCAAGTGTGTCACATTGGAAAAAGTGCAAACATAAGTCTTCCCCCCCCTCACACAACACAGAGTATTCCTTGCAGTCCACCTATGGCACATTGGCAGTGGCAGTAGTGCGAGTCCTCCTCGTAGTCCGTGCAAAGACGAGCCAGAGGCCCCCAGAGACAGTTTCCCCATCTCAGATGGAATGGAGTCCTTAAACCATGCGGGATTTTCAAGCAAGTCATCTGTGCAGCAGGCTCATCCAGAGTGTAGAAAGAAAACGGTGGGGCATCCACGCCCTGCAGGTAAAGATCCAGTTCCGTGACAGTCAATTACAGTCAATTAGAAACGTCATATAAAAGTCTGATCAAACAATATCCCAAAAATGTGTAAAACAGGCAGAGGAATGACCGCCATTTAGAATCAGAATCAACTTTATTGCCAAGTATGCTTACACATACAAGGAATTTTACTTATCACTAAGGTGCGCTCGTGTTAAGCGCTCCCTAATGACGCGGCAGCCATACAAGGCACCTCATACAGTGGGGGGTAAAGAGGGGGAGGGGGAGGGGGTGACACATTGGGCAGAGAGAAAAAACATAGTTATCAAAGTATAGCTCGAACGAGCAAGATTGCGATCACATAGAAAAAAACCCTCTAATTGCACACTTAGCAGACAATACAAATCCACACATTAACAAAGCAAGAGAGAGACCAGTGTGTGTATGTCAGTGGTGATATCAGTGTGAATGCAGTGTGTGAAGTATCAGTTACTGGTGGACAACAAAAATCCTCTCCTAGGCAACGGCTAGATGTTATGTCCTTGGTGTCCTAAAACATAGATAACATGTCCACAAGAGTTCATCTCTCTTCAGTTCATGTCAGATGGTAAAATTCCATGTTAGTCACATGATGACGCAGTCCTTGGAGAGTTCAGATTGCTGCACATCAGCAATTGTTTGTTGATTGTGCCTATGCACCAAATGATGTTTCAGAGTACCCACCCTTCTTGGAGTCTGTGACTGGGGTGCTGGAGGGTGCTCCTCCTGGAGACTCCATTGTCCTACTGGGGGACTTCAATGCGCACGTGGGCAACGACAATGAAACCTGGAGGGGGGTGATTGGGAGGAACGGCCTGCCCGATCTGAACCCGAGTGGTGTTCAGTTATTGGACTTCTGTGCTAACCACAGTCTGTCCATAACAAACACCATGTTCAAGCCTAAGGGTGTCCATATGTGCACCTGGCACCAGGACACCCTAGGTCGCAGGTCAATGATCGATTTTGTTATCGTATCATCAGACCTGCAACCGTATGTCTTGGACACCCGAGTAAAGAGAGGTGCAGAGCTGCCAACCGATCACCACCTGGTGGTGAGTTGGATCCGATGGCAGGGGAGGAAGCCATTCAGACCTGGTAGACCCAAACGTATAGTGAGGGTGTGCTGGGAGCATCTGGCTGAGGCCCCTGTCCGGGAGGTCTTCAACTCCCACCTCCAGAAGAACTTAACCACATTCCGAGGGAGTCTGGAGACATGGAGTCTGAATGGGCCATGTTCTCCACCTCTGTTGTTGAAGCGGCAGCCCAGAGCTGCGGCCGCAAGGTGGTCGGTGCATCTCGTGGTGGCAACCCCCGAACCAAGTGGTGGACACCAGTGGTGAAGGGGGCCATTAAGCTGAAGAAGGAGTCCTATCAAGCTTGGTTGGCTTGTGGGACTCCCGAAGCAGCTGAGGTGTACCGGCAGGCCAAGCGGAGTGCAGCTCGGGTGGTTGCTGAAGCAAAAACCTGGGTATGGGAGGAGTTCGGTGAGGCCATGGAACAAGACTTTCGGTCGGCCTCGAAGAGATTCTGGCAAACTGTTCGGCAGCTCAGGAGGGGAAAGCAGCTCCCCGTCCACACTGTGTATGGTGCGGATGGGACACTGTTGACTTCAACTGGGGATATCGTCGGGCGGTGGAAGGAATACTTCGAGGATCTCCTCAATCCCACTGATACGCCTTCCACAGAGGAAGCAGGGTTTGGGGACGAGGGGGATGACTCGCCTATCACAGGGGCTGAGGTCGCCAAGGTGGTTAAAAATCTCCTTGGTGGCCGGGCCCCGGGGGTGGACGAGATTCGCCCTGAGTACCTCAAGGCCCTGGATGTTGTTGGGTTGTCATGGTTGACACGCCTCTGCAACATTGCGTGGAGGTCGGGGGCAGTGCCTTTGGCATGGCAAACCGGGGTGGTGGTTCCTCTCTTCAAAAAAGGGGACCGGAGGGTGTGCTCCAACTTTAGAGGGATCACACTCCTCAGCTTCCCTAGGAAGGTCTATGCCAAGGTACTGGAGAGGAGAGTCCGGCCGTTGGTCGAACCTCGGATTCAGGAGGAGCAATGTGGTTTTCGTCCTGGCCGTGGCACATCGGACCAGCTCTTTACCCTCTCGAGAATTCTTGAGGGTTCGTGGGAGTTTGCCCAACCAGTTTACATGTGTTTCGTGGACTTGGAGAAGGCATTTGACCGCGTCCCTCGTGGATTTTTGTGGGGGGTGCTTCGGGAGTATTGGGTATCGGGCTTGTTGTTACGAGCTATTCGGTCTCTGTACGACCGTTGTGAGAGTTTGGTTCGTATTGCCAACACTCGGTCAGACTCATCCCCAGTGAGAGTTGGACTCCGCCAGGGCTGCCCTTTGTCACTGATCCTGTTCATAATTTTTATGGACAGGATTTCTAGGCGCAGCCAGGGAATGGAGGGTGTCAAGCTTGGTGACCACAGGATCTCATCTCTGTTGTTTGCAGATGATGATGTCCTGTTGGCTTCATCCAGCAATGACCTACAGCTCTTGCTGGGACGGTTTGCCGCTGAGTGTGAAGCGGCTGGGATGAGAATCAGCACCTCCAAGTCCGAGTCCATGGTCCTCAGCCGGAAAAAGGTGGATTGTCCTCTCCGGGTTGGGGACAGGCTCCTGCCCCAAGTGGAGGAGTTTAAGTATCTTGGGGTCTTGTTCACGAGTGAGGGGAAAATGGAGCGAGAGATCACATCAACAGACTTAATGAATTTATCAGTGTCACTGAAGTAGTCCGTGACTTTAATGGCTTTGTTATAGGTTTCATCCAGAAAAGCATTTATTTCTTCCAGTGAATACAAACTTGTGTTTGCACTGCATTTTGCCCCAGTAGACTCAGTATTAGACACAGTGTCGTTATCAGATTCCATTTCCTTGTCAGCACAACTCAGCTGACTGTTTGGTTCTCCTGGGCCAGTGGATTCATCATGGGCCACATTTTCCTGGATGCCACCCACAGCAGCTGACTGTCGCTGTTCTGTCCCCTGCTGTGAAACGATAGCAGCCTCCGGAAGCACAGCCACTGATGTCACACAGCGAGATTCTGATGCACCATCAGGTCGGCGCTCTGTCTCCTGATCCGAAATGGTAGCAGCTTCCGGAGGCACAGCCGCTGATGTCACACAGTGAGATGATTGTGACGCACCATCAGTGGCATTTTTGGCGCCATCGCCAGCAACGCTCCCAGCCGTAAGCTGGGCCGTGGGCGCCACAGCCGGGCTGTCCACAGACACAGCGGCAGGCTCCAGAGTAGGGCCGGCGGAAGGCCCCGCAACATCGTCCGCAGTAGCGGCGTGAGCAGAGGCCGCGCCGGCGTCCGCAGCTGCGGTGTGAGCAGAGGGCTTGCTGCCGGCACCATCCGCGGCTCCATCAGGGCCCTCCGTCCGCTGCCTGTGCGGACAAGCGAACCGTTTATGGCCCACGTCTCCACATTCAAAACACTTCATCTGTCCTGAACTCGCATACACCATATAGGAGCCGTCCCCGTGTTTGACCCGGAAGGACACTTCCAGAGTTTGAGTGGGCGAGTCTAGAAACATGAACACCTGTCGCCTGAGTGATTTCACATGTTTTAACTTGGTCTCCTTGCATCCCAAAGTCAGAGTTGTAAAGGGGCTCGCAAACTGCACGGGGCTGCACGGTGGCGCAGTGGTTTAGCACTGTGGCAGCACAGTTTACCCTCGGCCGGGGGATCGCGGGGATCATGAGATTGTGGGTTCGATCCCAGCCCCCGACCAACAGTGAGCTGTGTGGAGTTTGCATGTTCTCCCCGTGTTGCGTGGGTTTACTCTGGGATTTCTCTGGTTTCCTCCCGCATACCAAAAACATGTAGGTTTAGGGCGCTCGCGGACGCAGCGACCGGCAGCCGGTGGCTTGTCACCAGACTGCAAACCAAATCTACCTACGGGTACAAATAAGTAACAAAAAAAAAAAAAAAAAAAAAAAAAAAAACTTCCCAAATCTGCGGAGCTCCGTTGCCAACTGCTCGTCAGTGATGAAAGGTGGAACACCTGAGACGGTGATTGGCGTTGATGGGACAGATAAGGGGGACACCTGTACATACGTTTCCCCGATAACCACACCGCTTACAATCAGGGTGTGGACATCCTCTTCAGCAGCCAGAAACACAACTACAGCTCTATTCATTCGGGACGCAAAGCAGATCGCATCAGGGCCCACCTGCTGGGCCACAGCCTCCAGGACCTCCTCCACAGTAACAGTGCTGTCCGGGGGAACGATCCTCACCCCCTGGTGGATAGATGGAGGTGGCTTTTCCAAGGTCGCCATCCTCCACACAAAAAAACAAAAACTGAAAATGCGGCCAGTAGTAGAAAACCGAAAAAAAGTCCAAACAAACAACGGAGTTCCCTATTTTCACCCTCCTCCTTCGGCCGCCGAGAGAGAGAGAGAGGTGCAGTACAGGAGGGTGAGGGGTGTGTGGGGTCTGGCTGTGTTGTGAGGGTGACAGACGGTGAGTTGAACCTATTGAAAAACAGATTCAGCTCAACAGCTCTGTCAAGGATCCCCACTGTCTGTCTGTCTCTCCCCTTACACCCAGTGAAATGATCATTTTTTTAGGACCAATTAAGTGAAATTAGATGATTTCATGCAGCACACCTGGCGGTCTGTCATAGCCCATTGGGGTGTTGGGGTGCAGTGTTTGAAAATCCCTGGTCTAGAAATTCTGTCCACATAAATTACAATCAGAATCAGCCCTGATGAGTCTGACAGTGACTGAGAAATCCTGTGACCTATTGCTGATAATGTAGACCGAGCCCTTCAGGATAGCTACAGGCCCAACACCCCAATAACCCCCCGCTCTAAGGGACACAATGGAATACCCTCTCCAGGTAACCTGGTTTGGAAAACTCATTATCGTGTACCTTGAAGTATCTGTGAGACAGTAAAGAGCATTCTAGTAAAGACTTAGACTGTCTCAGGAAGGTGAACTGTGAACCCTGATGACGCCGCTCTTAAAGAAGGGGCTTAGGTTTGTTTGTTTAGCCGTCTCAGTTAACTTCATGTCTGATATGTGGAGCTCACATCAGTGTCAGAGACAGGAAAAAGCAGTCTTCAGCAGCAGCAGCTCAGGTGCATCTGACAAAACTTCATCTCATTGGTTCATCTACTGAGCACAGAGAACTTCACTCACCACTGAAGATCTGTGATGAAAGAGCGATTTCAGATCCAATCCAAGTGCAGTTGGCTCCTCTCCCCATTCTATGTGTCATACTTCTGTCTACAGCAAATTTACACCAGGCTGAAGCTGAATGAAGGCATCGTGGCCAACTGAGCACCACAGCACCAGGGCAACGGTTACCTTCCCTGGAAAGATCAGGGTGTGGAGAGGCTCCCGGACTTCCTCCTGCTTCCGTGTTCGGCTGAAGATGTTAATGATTGACAGACACAGGTGAGAGAGGGATCCAAGTGCAGACTGCAGGTGACGAGTTGTTTATCTCAGAGAGAAGAGAGTGAAGCATCAGGTCCTCCTGTGCAGTGTTGTTGGTGATGCCAGTAATGCCTCGCTGGAGCAGAAACACCTGCAGAGCTGAAGCACCACTGGTCAGTGTGTCACGTCATCACGATCTAGAACAATTAGGAGGCTTAAAGGGGCTCAGTCACTTCATCACACCTAAAATGCTTTCTTGGGTCACATGACTACAGCAAAAAATGTTAAAATCTGTCTTCACTGAGAAATGATTAGATTTTAATGTTCCAGCAGAATGGTCAAAAGCCTGTTTTGCCATGTTATTGGCTGTGGTGATGCAGTCTTTACCCAATTCAGCGGGGAGCAGAGCATCAGCTTTAACGCTAATAGTGTTACTACAGAGGTAGCTTAAGAAGCCTGGTTTATATTATTTTCTTTAGATTTCAGTTTTCTCTTGGTTCACTAATCCACTGGTGATAATCTATCCTGCATCATTCTGGCTTATTTGAATGAATGAATGAATGAATGAATCTTTATTTTGGATAGATTAAAAGCAAAGATTAAAAAGAAACAGAAAAATATAACAAAGGGGGAAGAAAATCCAACAAGGTCAAATTAGACAATAACTCCTCTGATTATACAGTTCAACATAAGTTATCTGAAATGGGTGATGGCTGAAGCCGCAGCTTATATTGCCCACCATATTCCATCCAAGAATTCAAAAGAAAAACAAAACAAGAGCGATTACAATTCACAACAAAGCTAAGACAAAATGTGACAAAAAAGCCCCAAAAAACTAAGCAACAACACAGACTAGATATAACGATCCTTATGTGATTTTACATGTCATCTTGTATATATGTTTGGAGTATTTCTTCCTTTAGTTTTTGTTTAAATTGTCCAAGCGTTGTACATGATTTTAATTCAGGTCCAAAATCGTTCCATAATCTGACTCCTTGCACTGAAACACAGTGAATGAATGAATGAATGAATGAATGAATGAATTTATTTCGGATAGTACATTACAGGTTAAAAGAAACTGTATAATATAACAACAAGGTCAAATTAGACAAAGACTCCTTCTACTATACAATTCCACGTGAGTTATCCGAAGTGGGTGATGGCTGAAGCCGCAGCTTATATTGCCAAGCAACACCAAGTGTTGCTTGGTGGTAGTTCTCACTGAAGGTTTTTGAAATATACATGTTCCTCTGAAATGATATTGTTTCTCCCTTATTTGGAACAACTTTTGGATATTTGCGGGCAGTGATAGATTCTTAGCTTTAAACATTATTACTGCAGTTTTAAAGTCAACCAGATCTTTCAACTTGAGAGCTTTTAATTTAAGAAAAAGTGGGTTTGTTGGTTCCCTGTAAGCAGCTTTGTTTATTATTCTAATAGCTCTCTTCTGAAGCATAAAGACTGGATATATGTTTGTTTTATATGTATTTCCCCATACTTCATTACAAAATGTCATGTATGGGAGTATTAATGAATGATACAAAGTATATAATGTGGGTTGATTCAGCAAATATTTCACTCTGTGTAGTATTGCAATTGATTTAGATATTTTACCTTTAATATAATTAATATGTGACTTCCAACACAGTTTATTATCAATTATTACAACAAGAAATTTAATTTCGGATACCCTTTCAATCTCTACACCATTTACACTGAGTTTAGATACTAAGTTGTTGTGATGGTTGTTAAAAACTATAAATTTTGTCTTAATTAAACTGAGCGTTAATTTGTTTGAATTAAACCACAGTTTAAGCTTTCCTAATTCCTTTCAGAGTGTATCCAAAAGTTGTTCCAAATTGCTTCCACTGCATAATATATTAGTGTCATCTGCAAACAATATTAAATCCATTTTTTCTGAAACTTTACATACAGGGTATGTCATTTATATACATATTGAATAACAATGGCCCCAAAACTGGACCCTGTGGGACTCCGCAAGTAATCTTCAGTAACTGTGAGTTTTTGCTACAAACACATACATACTGATATCTGTTCTTTAAGTAACTACATAACCAGGACAGTGCTACCTCCCCAATACCATAATTTTGTAGTTTCTTTAATAATAAATTATGATCCACTGTATCAAATGCTTTTTTAAGATCCAGGAATACCCCAACTGAATACTCTTTATTTTCAACAGCAGTTGATGTTTTTTTCTATAAATTCTGTTAGAGCAAATGCAGTTGTCCTCTTGTGTCTGAACCCATATTGCTGCTCACACAATAAATTATTCTTCATTATGAAGTTGTCAATTCTCTCACAAAATATTTTTTTTTAAGTATCTTGGAAAATTGCAGCAATAGTGAAATTGGTCTATAGTTTGAAAATTCCCCTCTGTCACCTGTCTTGTATATCAGAATTACTTTAGCTGTTTTAATTGCATTGGGAAATATACCTGTTTGGAGAGACAGCTTACAGATACTGTACAGACATGGACAAAATTGTTGGTACCCCTCTGTTAATGAAAGAAAATGCCACAATGGTCACAGAAATAACCTGAATCTGACAAAAGTAGTAATAAATAAAAAATCTATGAAAATTAACCAATGAAAATCAGACAATGCTTTTGAATTGTGGTTCAACAGAATTATTTAAAAAACAAACTCATGAAACAGGCCTGGACAAAAATGATGGTACCCTTAACTTAATATTTTGTTGCACAACCTTTTGAGGCAATCACTGCAATCAAACGATTTCTGCAACTGTCAATGAGACTTCTGCACCTCTCAGCAGGTATTCTGGCCCACTCCTCATGAGCAAACTGCTCCAGTTGTCTCAGGTTTGAAGGGTGCCTTCTCCAGACGGCATGTTTCAGCTCCTTCCACAGATGTTCAATAGGATTTAGATCAGGGCTCATAGAAGGCCACTTTAGAATAAGATAAGATAAGATAAGATAAGATAAGCCTTTATTAGTCCCACAACAGGGAAATTCCAGGATTGCAACAGCACAGGGATAGCAACACTCAGAGCAACAATCAGAAGGCAAGAAAAAAAAGCAAGAGCAGCTAATATACATATGTACATATTACTATAAATATATATATATACACACAGACACACAGTGCAGAGCATTGTTGCTAGATGGGATGAAACAGCACAACCGTCTACTTAGTTATCCTACATGGTATGAATATGTACCCATACATATTCTCACCCTCCATAGCGACCGGTATTTTCCTAGTTGTATGCCGGAGGGGACCACTGTGTAAGTCTATTGCATCTTTTGCATTCAAAAACTCTTAGGTTGTTACGTCTTTTTTGCTATCTCTGCGAGCAGCCCTGCTTAGGTTGTACAGTCTGACAGCCGTTGGTAGGAAGGACCTGCGAAACCTCTCAGTTGTGCACCTGGGATGATGTAGTCTGCTGCTAAATGAGCTCCTCAGTGCATTCAGTATGTCCTGCATAGGGTGGAACTCGGACTCCAGCAGAGATGACAGTTTAGCCACCGTCCTTCTCTCTCCTATCTCCTCCACTGGGTCAAGGCGCTGCCCCAGGACAGAGCTAGCTTTCTTGATCAATTTGTTCAGTCTCTTCCTATCGGCTGCGGTAATGCCACTGCCCCAGCAGACCACTCCAAAAGTGATGGCTGATGCCACCACCGTGCATATAGTGCAATGTTTCGCTCTTAGCCATTCTTGGGTGTTTTTAGCGGGGGGTTTGGGTCATTATCCTGTTGCAAGACCCCTGACCTGCCACTGAGACCAAGCTGTCTGACACTGGGCAGCACATTTCTCTCTAGAATACCTTGATAGTCTTGAGATTTCATTGTACCCTGCACAGATTCAAGACACCCTGTGCCAGACACAGCAAAGCAGCACCTGAACATAACAGAACCTCCTCCATGTTTCACAGTAGGGACAGTGTTCTTTTCTTGGTATGCTTCATTTTTGTGTCTGTGAACATAGAGCTGATGTGCCTTGCCAAAAAGTTGCAGTTTTGTCTCGTCTGTCCATAGGACATTCTCCCAGAAGCTTTGTGGCTTGTCAACATGCAGTTTGGTAAATTCCAGTCTGGCTTTTTTATGATTTGTTTTCAACAGTGGTGTCCTCCTTGGTCGTCTCCCATGAAGTCCACTTTGGCTCAAACAACGACGGATGGTGCGATCTGACACTGATGTACCTTGACCTTGGAGTTCACCATGAACGTGTTTAGAGGTTGTTCTGGGCTCTTTTGTTACCATTCGTATTATCCATCTCCTCCTGCGGCCACGTTCAGGGAGGTTGGCTACAGTCCCATGGATCTTAAATTTCTGAATAATATGTGCAACTGTAGTCACAGGAACCTCAAGCTGCTTGGAGATGGTCTTATAGCCTTTACCTTTAACATGCTTGTCTATAATTTTCTTTCTAATCTCCTGAGACAACGCTCTCCTTTGCTTCCTCTGGTCCATGTTTAGTGTGGTACACACCATGTCACCAAACAGCACAGTGACTACTTGTCACCCTTTAAATAGGCCGACTGACTGATTACAAGTTTGTAGACACCTGTGATGTTAATTAGAGGACACATCTTGGTTGAACATGTCCCTATGGTCACATTATTTTCAATCTTTTCTAGGGGTACCATCATTTTTGTCCAGGCCTGTTTCATGAGTTTGTTTTTAAAATAATTCTGTTGAACCACAATTCAAAAGATTTAGATTTTAGATTTAGTATACTTTATTGATCCCCAGAGGGGAAATTGAGGGTCATCCACCACCTGGATGGATGAAGCAGCCACGATACGGCGCTATCCTTTAACCATTCACACACACATTCACACCTAGGGCCACTTTAGAGTCTCCAATTAACCTAACCTGCATGTTTTTGGCATATGGGAGGAAACCGGAGAAATCCCGGGATAAACCCACGCAGACACGGGGAGAACATGCAAACTCCACACAGATCACTGTTGGTCGGGGGCTGGGATCAAACCCACGATCCCCACAATCCCCAGCCAAGGGTAAACTGTGCTGCCGCAGTGCTAACCACTGCGCCACCGTGCAGCCCAAAAGCATTGTCTGATTTTCATTGGTTAATTTTCATAGAATTTTTATTTATTACCACTTTTGTCAGAGTCAAGTTATTTCTGTGACCACTGTGGGTTTTTCTTTCATTAACAGAGAGGTACCAACAATTTTGTCCACGTCTGTATACGTCAGTGGCTTCACTAAGCATTCAATGATAATTCTGACTAAGAGCATGTCAATACCATCACTATCTGTAGATGTTTTACTTTTAAACGATTTAACAATTTCAATGACCTCTCTCTCGTCTGTGTTCTTTATGAAAATGGAGTCTTTTATAGCAGTGTTTTTGCTTATTGTATCACCTGTAGGTGCTGTAATGGGTATTTCTCAAGCCAAATTAGGACCAATGTTAACAAAAAATTTATTAAATTCATCTGCAGATGAAACTGTATTCACACTGTGAGTCATTTTTTTTTTTTTTTAAATTGGTTGGGTAGCTTGTATTTCTGTTTTTATTTCCAAGAATATTGTTAAGTATTGTCCATGTATTTTTAGTGTTATCTCTGTTTTTCTCCAGTTCTTTACTGTAATAGTCTCTTTTACTACATCTCATCAAAAGTGGAGACAGGGACTGCTACAGGGAGGTTAAATACCGGTTTAACAGAGAGCTGAAGAGGGCTAAATCTGTGTACTCAGAGAGACTCCAGCAGCAGTTCACTGCTAATGATTCGGCTTCCGTGTGGAGAGGACTGAGGCAGATCACCAACTATCGGCCTCAGGCTCCTAAAGGTCAGGATGACAAAGCCCTTTGTCAGAGACTGTCCCA
The DNA here is from genome assembly GCA_020510985.1 of Pholidichthys leucotaenia. Lineage (NCBI taxonomy): Eukaryota > Metazoa > Chordata > Actinopteri > Cichliformes > Pholidichthyidae > Pholidichthys > Pholidichthys leucotaenia. The sequence goes on from CM035843.1 coordinate 425,321,938, forward strand.
ACACTATGCCCGTTTTGACACCTCGTCATCTGTGTCCAACTCCCCCCCCTCCCTCCAGCTCCACAGCCTCCACATTCCCTACTTCATTTAAGGCACCCCCCCCACCTCCCCCCCTCCCCTTATCATCAGTGAGCAGGATGTGCTCAAACAGTTCTCCAGACTGAACCCGCGCAAGGCCCCCGGCCCAGACGGCGTGTCTCCCTCCACCCTGAGACTCTGTGCGAAACAGCTGGCTCCTGTATTCACAGACATTTTTAACACCTCCCTTAAGTTATGCCACGTGCCGTCCTGCCTCAAATCCTCCACCATCATCCCTGTCCCCAAGAAGCCACGGATCAATGGACTTAATGACTACAGACCTGTAGCGCTCACCTCTGTAGTCATGAAGTCCTTTGAGCGCCTGGTCCTGTTCCACCTCAAGTCCATCACCACCCCTCTCCTGGACCCGCTGCAGTTTGCCTACCGAGCCAACAGGTCTGTAGACGATGCAGTCAACCTGGCCCTCCACTCCATCCTGCAGCACCTGGACTCCCCGGGAACCTACGCCAGGATCCTGTTTGTGGACTTCAGCTCCGCATTCAACACCATCCGCCCCGCTCTGCTCCGGGACAAGCTGTCCCTGCTCAACGTGCCTGACTCCCTCTGCAGGTGGATCATCGACTTCCTGACGGACCGGAGGCAGCATGTGCGGCTGGGAAAGACTGTCTCAGACTCTACTAGCATCAGCACCGGATCACCCCAGGGCTGTGTACTTTCCCCCCTACTCTTCTCCCTTTACACCAACTCCTGCACCTCCAGCCACCAGTCTGTCAAGTTGATCAAGTTTGCGGACGACACCACCCTCATCGGGCTCATCTCCAACGGCGACGAGTCCGCCTACAGGAGAGAGGTGGCCCAGCTGGCGTCCTGGTGCAGCAATAACAACCTGCAGCTGAACGCTCTGAAGACAGTGGAGATGATTGTAGACTTCAGGAAAGTCACTACTCCTCTGCCCCCCCTCACCCTCTCAGGCTCTCCCATCACCACTGCTGATTCCTTCCGCTTCCTAGGCACTACCATCACCAGGGACCTCAAATGGGAGCTGACCATCAGCTCACTCATCAAAAAAGCCCAGCAGAGGATGTTCTTCCTGCGGCAGCTGAGGAAGCTCAAGCTACCCACCAAGATGTTAGTGCAGTTCTACACAGCCATCATCGAGTCCATCCTCACCACCTCCATAACCGTGTGGTACGCAGGAGCCACTGCCAGGGACAGACTAAGGCTGCAGCGCGTCGTGCGCACTGCTGAGAAGGTGATCGGCTGCAAGCTCCCATCTCTCCAGGATCTGTACATCTCCAGGACCCGGAGGCATGCTGGCCGGATCATAGCCGATCCCTCACACCCTGGTCACGTACTGTTTGCCCCCCTCCCCTCTGGTAGAAGACTTCGGTCCATCCAGACTAAAACCTCCCGTCACATGAACAGCTTCTTCCCCTCTGCCATTAGACTGCTGAACACTAAGTGACTCTCGTGCACCATGTACAGCAGCTCAACCAGACTCATGTCAATCATCACTGTTTTCTTCCTGCATTACCGACTGCACTATATAGTTCTCCACAGTATCTGCTGCTGGCTAATATATATTTTAACTGTTGACCAGTATCACTTAATCTTATCCTACACTTTATTACATGTATAGTTTATTTCTCTTATCTTATCATGTTTAATGTTGCAGCATTGTACCGAGACAAATTCCTAGTTTGTGTACTACATGAACAATGGCAATAAACCTGATTCTGATTCTGATTCTGATTATATATGTTAACTTATTTTTTGTATGTTTTATACCGCTGCTCTGCTGCTTTTGTCCTTTTCTTTAAAAAAGCTTTATATAATGAATTTTTCTTTTTACACGCTTTTTGTAATCCTTTGGTTAACCATGGCTTGTCGACAAATTTCTATTTCAGCTTTTTCTTTACTAATGGACAATTTTTTTCATAAAGAGTGGTCACAACGTTCATGAATGTGTCATAGGCTTCATTTACATCTGATACATAGACTTTTGTCCAGTCTTGCTTCAGCAGGTCTTCTTTAAAAGAACTGATTGCATTTTGTGATTTGTATCTGAAAGATTTTAAAGTTTTTTCTGTATTGGCCCCCGTGTGGCCATGGATAAGTGCAAAGACTGGCAAATGGTCACTTGTGTCATTTATCAATAATCCACTTTCTATTTTCTTATCAATAATATTAACAAACAGGTTGTCAATAAGTGTAGCAGTGTGAACTGTGATTCTACTGGGATGTGTTATTGTGGGATATAGACTCATACTGTACATAGAATTCATGAACTCTGTAATTACATTTTGTTGAAATGGATTTAGTAAATCAATATTGACATCTCCACAAATTACAACCATTTTCTTACTAGTTATATTATTGTACAGCTCGATTAACTTGTCTCTGAATGTCTCAATGCAAGTTCCCGGCATTCTATATATACAACTTATAATTAGATTTTTTGTTTTATCTTGGTAAATCTCAACAGTAACACATTCTAGAATCCCTGGTAGTGCAAAGGACATTCCATTTCCAAGTTTACACCTATACAGGTCATCAATATATAGTGCAACACCACCACCCTTTTTTTGAGATCTATTAATATACAGTGGGGTAAAAATGTATTTAGTCAGCCACCAATTGTGCAAGTTCTCCCACTTAAAAGATGAGAGAGGTCTCCAATTTTCATCATAGGTATACCTCAACTATGAGAGACAAAATAAGAAAAAAAAAATCCAGAAAATCACATTGAAGGATTTTTAATGAATTAATTGGTAAATTCCTCGGTAAAATAAGTATTTGGTCAATAACAAAAGTTCATCTCTGTAGAAGAGCTGGAAATAACGAGGCGGTTTTGTATCATAAAAGCAGAGTCTTTAATGAATAACTCTTCTATCTTGTCTCATCTGGTGCAGAGCTTGGCAGAAGGCAAAGAGGAAGAATTCTGCCCAGCTCGCTGGTTAAATACAGGCACACATCCAAGACATGCAAAACACAAGCTGAAATCCCCCGTTATCTAAATCCCCCATTAGTCCTGTTAACTCCTCCCTTCGTCTTGGGAGGTGATGGGAAAACCTCTCCTCGCCTTAGGGGGTGAAGGTGTGAAGTCTGTTACCGCCGCGTCCTGTGACGTCGTTGGTCTTCACACGGCGGTGAGATTCCTTTGTCCCTTTCAGAGGTGTGAAGTTCCTTTGTATATTCTGTCCCAAACATTTCCACATGCTCTAACAAATGTAGGTATTGTAGCGAACTCAATATGAGCACCCTACTTAGCTTGCCAAGTGGGTTGACCCTATTGGCGACACAGGTAGGGTGCGGGACTCCGGAGCGGGAGGCGTGAGTTCGAATCTCCCGGTGGGACGTCGCCATGTCGAGCAGCACGTTACATTGGTGTCAGAAGTGGGATCTCCTGTCCAAAGCAGTAATGGGGCGCTGACATCGGGACGATGTCGAGAACCAGAGGGGAGTAGTGTAGTGAACTCAATATGAGCACCCTACTTGGCTTGCCAAGTGGGTTGACCCTATTGGCGACACAGGTAGGGTGCGGGACTCCGGAGCGGGAGGCGTGAGTTCGAATCCCCCAGTGGGACGTCGCCATGTCGAGCAGCACGTTACATTGGTGTCAGAAGTGGGATCTCCTGTCCAAAGCAGTAATGGGGCGCTGACATCGGGACGATGTCGAGAACCAGAGGGGAGTAGTGTAGCAAACTCAATATGAGCACCCTACTTGGCTTGCCAAGTGGGTTGACCCTATTGGCGACACAGGTAGGGTGCGGGACTCCGGAGCGGGAGGCGTGAGTTCGAATCTCCCGGTGGGACGTCGCCATGTCGAGCAGCACGTTACAGTATGGAATATATGAGTAATATATACCACAGGCCACCCAAACAACCATGAAAAGACACAGAAAGTAATTACCCTAGACTGTGAATCTAAGACATACTACGTGTTACAGCTGTTGCCACAGAAGAACTTTTAAGCAGCCATGCTCCTAAGAGAGTTCAGTGAAAACATAACAGCATAGTATAATCACAAGTCAGTCCTAAACTGTTGCGGCACAATTAGCGAAAAAAAAAAAATTGCGTTAGAGAAAAGCTCAGCTGCTGAAGCAGTGTAATCTGTCTCCTCACGCTCTGGCTGTGCCACAGCGCAAGAGAGACAGTCCGCTACTACGTTAAGTTTGCCCGCAACATGTCGAATGTCTGTGGTGAACTCTGAAATCGCAGCTAGCTGTCTTTGCTGTCTGCCCGACCAAGGTTCTGAAATTTTAGCCATAGCGAAAGTGAGCGGTTTATGGTCCACAAAAGCCGTGAAATTCCGCCCTTCTAACCAAAACTGGAAGTGGCGGATGGACAAATGGAGCGCCAGCAGCTCCCTGTCAAAAGTGCTGTATTTGCGTTCCGTCGGGTTTAGCGATTTGCTAAAGAATGCTAAAGGTTGCCAGACCCCCTTGACAAGTTGCTCTACAACTGCCCCTATGGCCAAGTCTTAAGCATCTGTGGTTAGAGCAATGCGGGACGAGGGATCTGGATGGACTAACATTGTGGCGTTAGCTAGGGCGTTTTTAACTTCCGCAAAAGCGCGTTCGCGTTCTGGGGTCCATTCGACCGCGTTGGAAGCTTTCTTTTTTTTGAGCGCGTCATACAGGGGTTGCATGAGCTGAGCTGCATGAGGGAGGAAACGGTTGTAAAAATTAACCATCCCCAAAAATTCCTGTAGCGATTTGACCGTTTGGGGCCGTGGAAAACCTTCTATTGCATGAATTTTGTCTGGAAGCGGAACTGCCCCTTTCGGGGAGACTCTATGTCCCAAAAAATCAATTTGCGATACGCCGAATTTGCATTTGGCTGGATTAATTATTAATCCGTGTTCTTCTAGCCTCTGAAAAACGGTAGTGAGATGCTGCTCGTGCTCTTCCTCAGATGAGCTGGCTACCAGCATGTCGTCGAGGTAGACGAAAACAAAGGGGAGGTCGCGTAAGACTGCGTCCATCATACGTTGAAAAGTCTGAGCAGCACCTTTGAGGCCGAAAGGCATTCGCAGGAATTCAAAAAGGCCGAAAGGGGTTATAACCACTGTTTTAGGAATGTCTTCAGCTCGGACTGGGACTTGGTGATAACCGCGGACTAAGTCTATTTTTGAAAAAATGCGCGCACCCGCTAAATGTAGTGAAAAGTCCTGTATGTGAGGTATGGGGTAGCGGTCATGCGCTGTAGCGTTGTTTAATCTGCGGTAATCTCCGCACGGTCTCCAAGAACCGTCGGATTTCGGAACCATGTGAAGCGGCGAAGCCCAAGGGCTCTTCAAGCGTCTAACAATGCCCAATTTTTCGAGAGCTGCAAACTCGTCCCTTGCTATGTTGAGCTTGGCCGCGTCTAAGCGGCCAGCTTTGGCAAAAACGGGAGGTCCCGTTGTTGGAATGAAGTGTTTAACCCCGTGTTTGGCTACAGTGGCTGAAAATTTGGGGGTTGTGAGTGCTGGAAATTGGGTGAGGAGTTGCTCAAACTTACCTCCTGCCGTGGTGACGTTGGCCTGCACAGGTGGTGGAGAGACTCGAGCTGAGCATGGAATAGAAGCAAAAGATAGTGCATTAACCAGGCGCCTATTTGCTAGATCAACTAATAACCCATGTGCACATAGAAAATCAGCGCCTAACAAGTTAAAACTCACCGCTGCTACAACAAATGTCCATCTGTAGCTGCGGCTGTGAATGAGGAGGTGCAGGCTCTTTTCACCGAACGTGTCGATGTCAGAACCGTTGGCTGCCACTGCTCCATTGCCCCGGGTGCCCATGGCTCGATCTGCGTGGGAGGGCATGATGAAACTCAGCTGAGCTCCCGTGTCGATGAGGAACTGCTTGCCTGTGTGTCCATCCGTCACGTATAACAGCTTGTTTTTCTCGCCGAGAACCGCTGCCGTTAACGGCCCTCGGCTTGGGCGTTTTCCCGACATCGTGAACTTGCAGGGGGGAACGCATTTGTGGGCTTTCTCGGCGAAGTGTTGGTGATAATAACAGACGTCGATCTGTTTGTTACGCTTGGGCCACGCCGCTGTCACCGTGGGTTGTGGCTCTCCATGGCTCGGGGCGTCAGTTTTGAGGTCCGCGGATGCCGCTGTAGGTGTCCGCTCCTTGCAGGCGTTGACGAGCCGATAAGCCTCGCTGGCCAGTGTGCGGAAGTCTTGGTGGGTGTCGCACTTCATATTGGCGAGTGTCCCTCTCATGTGTGGTGGAAGCGTGCTGAGGAAAATAAACTGGAAAAGGAAATTGTCGTTGTCCTCCTCCTTAAACTGCAGCAAATCCTCCATGAGGGCCTTCGGATTGCCCCCTTTGTGGCCGTAGATCGCCAGGATCCTCTCGGCTCTTTCCTCCGCTGGTGGGACATAGTTCGCCACGATGGTCGCCTTGAGCGTTTCATACTTGTCCCGGGCCGGTGGTCGCCGGATCAAGCTCCGCACACACCTCGAAGTGGCGGAGTCGAGCTTGGAGACGATATGGTAGAATTTTGTATCGTCTGCTGTGATGCCCGCCAGTATGAACTGGGCTTCAGCCTGTAGAAACCAAGAGGCAGGGTCTTCTCGCCAGAAGTCTGGCAGCTGGACAGCGATGGCGTTCGTGCACACCATCACTGTTGTGCCCGCCGGGTGAGAGTGCCTTGCCTCGGCTCTCACGGCGGTGCTGGAGCTCGGTTGAGCTCTCTCGGTACCCTCTGCCGGGGGGAACAGCTGTCTGCTTGTTCCCTCGTCTGCGTTGTCGCTGGCGTAAGTCAGATTCGCCACGGATGAGTCGCTTGAAGAACGCCTCATGTCCATACTCGCGTCAAGGTCACCAGTGTAGAAGAGCTGGAAATAACGAGGCGGTTTTGTATCATAAAAGCAGAGTCTTTAATGAATAACTCTTCTATCTTGTCTCATCTGGTGCAGAGCTTGGCAGAAGGCAAAGAGGAAGAATTCTGCCCAGCTCGCTGGTTAAATACAGGCACACATCCAAGACATGCAAAACACAAGCTGAAATCCCCCGTTATCTAAATCCTCCATTAGTCCTGTTAACTCCTCCCTTCGTCTTGGGAGGTGATGGGAAAACCTCTCCTCGCCTCCTGTGACGTCGTTGGTCTTCACACGGCGGTGAGATTCCTTTGTCCCTTTCAGAGGTGTGAAGTTCCTTTGTATATTCTGTCCCAAACATTTCCACATGCTCTAACAAATGTAGGTATGGAATATATGAGTAATATATACCACAATCTCAATACTTTGTTATATACCCTTTGTTGGCAATGACAGAGGTCAAACGTTTTCTGTAAGTTTTCACAAGGTTTTCACACACTCTTGCTGGTATTTTGGCCCATTCCTCCATGCAGATCTCCTCTAGAGCAGTGATGTTTTGGGGCTGTCCCTGGGCAACACAGACTTTCAACTCCCTCCAATGATTTTCTGTGGGGTTGAGATCTGGAGACTGGCTAGGCCACTCCAGGACCTTGAAATGCTTCTTACGAAGCCACTCCTTCGTTGCCCGGGCGATGTGTTTGGGATCATTGTCATGCTGAAAGACCCAGCCACGTTTCATCTTCAATGCCCTTGCTGGTGGAAAGAAGTTTTCACTCAAAATCTCACGATACATGGCCCCATTCATTCTTTCCTTTACACGGATCAGTCGTCCTGGTCCCCTTGCAGAAAAACAGCCCCAAAGTATGATGTTTCCACCCCCATGCTTCACAGTAGGTATGGTGTTCTTTCTCCTCCAAACACGACAAGTTGAGTTTTTATCAAAAAGTTCTATTTTGGTTTCATCTGACCATACGACATTCTCCCAATCCTCTTCCGGATCATCCAAATGCTCTCTAGCAAACTTCAGATGGGCCTGGACATGTACTGGCTTAAGCAGGGGGACACGTCTGGCACTGCAGGATTTGAGTCCCTGGTGGCGTAGTGTGTTTCTGATGTAGCCTTTGTTACTTTGGCCCCAGCTCTCTGCAGGTCATTCACTAGGTCCCCCCGTGTGGTTCTGGGATTTTTGCTTACCGTTCTCCTGATAATTTTGACCCCACGGGGTGAGATCTTGCGTGGATCCCCAGATCGAGGGAGATTATCAGTGGTCTTGTATGTCTTCCATTTTCTAATAATTGCTCCCACAGCTGATTTCTTCACACCAAGCTGCTTACCTATTGCAGATTCAGTCTTCCCAGCCTGGTGCAGGTCTACAATTTTGTTTCTGGTGTCTTTTGACAGCTCTTTGGTCTTGGCCATAGTGGAGTTTGGAGTCTGACTGTTTGAGGTTGTGGACAGGTGTCTTTTATAGTGATAACGAGTTCAAACAGGTGCCATTAATACAGGTAACGATTGGAGGACAGAGGAGCCTCTTAAAGAAGAAGTTACAGGTCTGTGAGAGCCAGAAATCTTGCTTGTTTGTAGGTGACCAATACTTATTTTACTGAGGAATTTACCAATTAATTCATCAAAAACCCTTCAATGTGATTTTCTGGATTTTTTTTTTTCTCATTTTGTCTCTCATAGTTGAGGTATACCTATGATGAAAATTGGAGACCTCTCATCTTTTAAGTGGGAGAACTTGCACAATTGGTGGCTGACTAAATACTTTTTTGCCACACTGTAAAACATCTGACATCCCTCTATTGTCATCAGAGAAGTCTGCTCTTCATTGAGCTAAGTTTCAGAGACTGCGATAGCTGTAAATTTTCTGTCTAGCTGTTTTAAATAGTCCTGAATCTGTGGAAAGTTTTTGTTAAGACTTCTGCTATTGAAGTGTATTATTGATACTTTACCATCTAGTTGCACTTGACTTTTGAATTGCTTTTCAGTATAATATTCACAGTGATTATGAATATTATTGAAGAAGTGGTTATCAGGATCAATATCATTCTCCTTCTCTTGTGGTTTATGTTCAGCATAATGGCATATTTTCAGAGTTTGAATTTCCTCACTCTGTGTCAAATGACTTCCTCCAACTGGAGAAACTGATGTCTACTCAAGTCAGTCATAAGTTTTGTTTGTTTTTAGTTTTTGTTTTTTTAAAGTACATTGACATGGTGTCACAGAAGAACTATCCTTGCCTTGTGTATGGATATGGATTATCATAGTCTCTTAATGTTCTTAATCAGTGTTCATCTATATTTATTTAAGTCACTAATCTCTCTGACTATTATACTCTTTGTTTCCTCAGGTGTTCCATTTAGTTTGATCCAAACTCTACAATTTCTTGTCCATGTTGCCTGTATCTTATTTTGTCTTTTCAGCATCCGTGCTTGCCGTGCTATTTCAGCATTAGTTTTTGTTAGATGTTCATTTAGGTAAACTTCTGTTCCCCGTAGCTTTCTGGCCTGCCTCAGTATGTCATTCTTTACCCTTCTGTTCACAAAGCGCATCACAATTGATTTCTTTGTTTTATTATGCTTTCTGGGTAAAGCATGACAGGCTGAAATTGCATTTGCTTCGACCTTTATATTTCTACTATCAAGGAACTGAAGCACCTGGTTTTCCAGGGAGACTGATTCAATTGCAGGAGCATCCTCACCTCTCAATCCTGCTGTAGCATGAGCATATGATTGGTATTTAATGTCTAGTCTACTTATAATTAGATCATCCATACGAGAACATTGTTCAAGATCCTCGACACGTCGCTCCAAGTCCGCAATTTTTTTGTCTTTTTCCTTAATTGTTAATTTTAATTCTCGGACTTCTTCCACTAGCCCTATTAGTTTAGCCTGCTGACTAACCACTTTGGTCAGTTCTTCTGACAAGAAGTTCAGAGATTTTTTGATCTCTTCCATTTCCTCCTTCTTTGGTGGCATTTTTACTGACCTGTGGATAGTAAAACAATCTCTGCTGGTGTCGCCAGTATCCGATCCAACTGACCTCGAATCCAGCTGGGCCTCAGCTAGCCCCGTCCGCTGCTAGTCCCGTTGCAATTGAGCTCGTGTCCAGCCGGGGTACCGGCCGCTCCTCCACCGAGTCCCGCCACCCGCCGCCGCTGTAGTTGAGCTTCGATCCTGCTCCTGTCCAGCTGGGGTCCCGGTAGTTCCTCCACTGAGCCCCGCCACCTACCACCGTCTTCCTCAGTAGATCCTCCACTGAGCCCCGCCACTGTAACTGGGCTCCGACTCAGGCTCTTGTCTGGCTGGGGCCCCGGTGGTCCTCCACTGGTCCCCGTCTCCCACCACCGCTGCACCCAAAATCCGATCCGGCTCCCTTCCAACTGTTGCCTCGGTTAGTTCCTCCGGCGAGCCCCAATCACCGGGGACAGAATCGCTTCGTGTTGGTGTTAGGTGCTACGACTAGTGTTAGCTTAGCAAACGCTTCAGGTAAAGCGTAGCAGTGAACCACGAAAAGAAACGCTAATCAGTTTACTCATAGAGCCCAGTGAAAGGCGAATAAAGGGGTATTTCAACCAAGGTGGAAATTCAGCCCGTGCGTGTGCATCACAAATGCCGATCAGATATTGATGCTGTTGGTTAGTTATTTTAGTGGCAAAATCAGCAACTTTGTCTCAGCACTGAAAAAGTGTGACCATCCCGGCCGCCATGTTATTTAAAACGTAAAATGTAACTGATGTTGGTAAAATGCTATGACTCGCATGCTTTTCTCAGAATGTCAGTTATTGTATGATATTAAGGAAGATCAAGGCGAGGAAGGTGTCGGGACCGGACGACATCAGCGCAAAGCTCCTCAAGTCCTGTGCAGACCAGCTGTGTGGGATTGTGGAGTACATTTTCAACCTGAGCCTGAAGCTGGGGAGGGTACCACAGTTGTGGAAAACATCTTGTGTGGTACCTGTACCAAAGACTTCCCACCCCAAAGATCTGAACAGCTACAGACCAGTGGCCCTGACGTCCCACATGATGAAGACCCTGGAGAGACTGCTCCTTGCTCTCCTCCGCCCCCTGGTGGGACCAGCGATGGATCCACTCCAGTTCGCCTACCAGCATGGCATTGGGGGGGAGGATGCAGTGATCTTCCTCCTTCACCGTTCTCTGTCCCGCCTGGAGAAGCCCGGGAATGCGGTGAGGATCATGTTCTTTGACTTCTCCAGTGCTTTCAACACCATCCAACCGATGATCCTGAAGGACAAGCTGCTGTGCGCAGGGGTGGACCAGCGCCTGTCATCACGGATCCTGGACTACCTCACAAACCGGCCACAGTTTGTGAGAACCCGGGACTGTGTGTCCGACACGATCATCGGTAGCATGGGGGCCCCCCAGGGAACGGTTTTGGCTCCCTTCCTGTTCATCTTTTACACTGCGGACTTCTCACACAACACACTGCCATCTACAGAAGTTCTCTGACGATTCTGCGATTGTTGGCCTCATCTCCAACGGAGATGAAGCTGAGTACAGAGGGCTTATCCAGGACTTTGTGGACTGGTGCCATCGGAACTGCCTCCAGATCAACGCGAGGAAAACTAAGGAGCTGGTGGTGGACTGCCGCGGGCAAGGACAACCCCTCACAGCACCAGTAAATATACAGGGAACAGACATCGAGATGGTGACATCCTACAAGTACCTGGGTGTTCATCTGAACAATAAACTAGACTGGTCACACAATACCGATGCACTCTACAAGAAGGGACAGCGCAGGCTGTTCCTACTGAGGAGACTCAGGTCTTTTGGTGTACAAGGGGCGTTGCTGAAGTCATTCTACGACATGGTGGTGGCATCAGCCATCACTTTTGGAGTGGTCTGCTGGGGCAGTGACATTACAGCAGCCGATAGGAAGAGACTGAACAAACTGATCAAGAAAGCTAGCTCTGTCCTGGGGCAGCGCCTTGACCCAGTGGAGGAGATGGGAGAGAGAAGGACGGTGGCTAAACTGTCATCTCTGCTGGAGTCCGAGTTCCACCCTATGCAGGACATACTGAATGCACTGAGGAGCTCATTTAGCAGCAGACTACATCATCCTAGGTGCATAACCGAGAGGTTTCGCAGGTCCTTCCTACCTACGGCTGTCAGACTGTACAACCTAAGCAGGGCTGCTCGCAGAGATAGCAAAAAGACGTGACAACCTAATAGTACTGAATGCAAAAGACACAATAGACTTACACAATGGTCCCCTCCGGTATACAACTGGGAAAATACCGGTCGCTACGGAGGGTGACAATATGTATGGGTACATAATCATATCATGTAGGATAACTAAGTAGACGGTTATGCTGTTTCATTCCATCTAGTTACAATGCTCCACACTGTGTGTTTACATATTTACATATTTATTCCATCTAGCTACAACGCTCCGCACTGTGTGTCTATATATTTATACTTATATGTACATATGTATACTAGCTGTTCTTGTTTTTTCTTGCCTTCTGATTGTTGCTCTGAGTGTTGCTATCCCTGTGCTGTTGCAATCCTGGAATTTCCCCATTGTGGGACTAATAAAGGCTTATCTTATTATTCTTACACCTCTTTATCTGCTTGCTTCACACGCTACACCACAGTGTTTAGGTTACACCCTATAATTCACTCACTGAAACCAGTTAGAACCAGTTCTGCACTCAGCCAAACTGTCACATAGTGGAAATGTACTGATACACGTGAGGAAAACCCTCCCTCTTGCATGAGGGAGTGGGGAAGCTTTATAAAAATTATAGAACCCATTTTTTGGGCAGCACTCTCTTGGGGTATTGCCTAAAGAGCTGTGTTCCAGCGCTGCCTGTATCCATATCTCAGTTTCAGTAAACTAAGTGAAATTGTACTTCATCTCTCAGTTTGGTTATTTGGCCTTCGTATAAAAGAACTGGGGTTTAAGATATTTTTAGTGCAACACTGATAAAAAGATTATGGCACGAGTCCTTGGGTGCTCTCCTCCTGCTGCAGACTTCCCTCTTTGCTGTCCCAGGAATGCCACTCTCTGCAGAAACTCTGCAGCTCCAACTGCTCCACAGAATATGCAGCAGGCTGCAAAATCAGCCCCCCCCCCCCCAACACACACACACACACACACACACACACACACACACACACACACACACACACACACACACACACACACACACACACACAAGGCCGACAGCCAGGACATTCACCCCAGACAGACCCACTTCCTTTCAGGTCTGTACCCACAAAATGAAGTGCTGTTGTGAAATTGAATGTATTTACCGGGGAACTTCTTGCTGAGAGTAGTCTGTGCTGGGATGCAGAGGTGAGGTCGCTAGTTATGAAGGTCCTATTTGTCACCTCCGATATCATGTAAAAACTCAGTAAAAGCTCTGTGTGTGACTGAACATGAAAAGTTCCACCTCCCCTCTCCCTGTGACCATGGAGTTACAGCTCCATCCATGCTGTAACAGAGTTCACTGTTGAGATAAAAAAAAAAATGTCAGGGGAATTATGTAGGGTGGAATTATATTTTATGTCCTGGAATTATATTGTGTCCTTTTTTTCTTACAGTTTGAAACATTTTTTTCTGCACTGAAAATACTGTATAGAGGTGGACTTTTTGTGAAATTTAGTTTATTAGATAATAATCTTTTTTTAATGCAATACATTTTAGTTTGTGTTCTCCTGTAAAACATTTTTAGGATTTTAATTGTAAATTTTAGCATTTTAGATCTATTTATTTGGAGTCAACAAACATATTTAGTGTTCTCCTGTATTATAAAATTTTGAATTACGTTTTGTTTGAAACTGAACAAAGAATTCATTTTAACTTTTTTGTTTAAAAATTAATATGAAGCTAAAAGACACGGTGGTGGCATCAGCCATCACTTTTGGAGTGGTCTGCTGGGGCAGTGGCATTACTGCAGCCGATAGGAAGAGACTGAACAAACTGATCAAGAAAGCTAGCTCTGTCCTGGGGCAGCGCCTTGATCCGATGGAGGAGATAGGAGAGAGAAGGACGGTGGCTAAACTGTCATCTCTGCTGGAGTCCGAGTTCCACCCTATGCAGGACATACTGAATGCACTGAGGAGCTCATTTAGCAGCAGACTACATCATCCCAGGTGCACAACCGAGAGGTTTCGTAGGTCCTTCCTACCAACGGCTGTCAGACTGTACAACCTAAGCAGGGCTGCTCGCAGAGATAGCAAAAAGACGTAACAAACTAATAGTTTTTTGAATGCGAAAGATGCAATAGACTTACACAATGGTCCTCTCCGGCATACAACTAGGAACATACCGGTCGCTATGGAGGGTGAGAATATGTATGGGCACATAATCATACCATGTAGGATAACTAAGTAGACGGTTATGCTGTTTCATTCCATCTAGCAACAATGCTCTGCACTGTGTGTGTTTATATATTTGCATATTTATTCCATCTAGCTACAATGCTCCGTACTGTGGGTGTTTATATATTTATATATCTACATATTATTCCATCTAGCTACATTGCTCCGCACTGTGTGTGTTTATATACTTGCATATTTATTCCACCTAGCTGCAATGCTCCGTACTGTGGGTGTTTATATATTTACATATTTATTCCATCTAGCTACAATGCTCTGCACTGTGTGTTCATATATTCATATATTTATTCCATCCAGCTACAATGCTCTGCACTGTGTGTCTGTGTGTGTGTGTATATATATATATTTTATAGTAATACGTACATATGTTTATTAGCTGCTCTTGCTTGCTGTTTTTTTTTTTTCTTGCCTTCTGATTGTTGCTCTGAGTGTTGCTATCCCTGTGCTGTTGCAATCCTGGAATTTCCCCGTTGTGGGACTAATAAAGGCTTATCTTATCTTATCTTATCTTATCTTAAAAGCAGCTAAAATGTGAGCTTAATAAAATAATATGTGAAAGCAAGTTAAATGATACTTTGCCTGTCTGGAGACAGCTGTGGTCTTCAGAAAGAATGTCCATGAAACGATGACAGTTCTTAAAATCACAGTCTGAGATAAATTTGTCCATGTGTCAGATTTCTCTTCCATTTGTTTTAATAAAAGAAGTTGGAAGTAAATTCATGGGTCATTGCAAATACTTTGCTTTAAAAGACCAAATTGTCACACAGTGGGAGGAAAAAGCTTGAACAGAAAAAAATGCATCAAGATGCACTGAGAATGGTTTTACAATCAAGTCAGAGTTCTGAATCATAATTGAATCATGAGGTGCCTGAAGATTCCCACACTGAGCTCAGACCTCGGTTGGGGAGGAGGACTCGGACCTTTTGCAGTTTTAGCTGGTGACCCCTGCTGTACATCCTTCTTAGACGTTATTTTCAGCTTATTTTACTATTGTTTATTTTCTCTAACTGAGACCCAAGGTGGCTAGCTGAAGCTAGCAGTTTAGCCACTCATTCATGAATGTTTCTGGTCTTATTGTAGTCCAGAGACCGGTCAGATCCTATCAATCACTGAGACCACAGTCCTGTCCACCACTGATGCCATATTTCATTCATTCTTTAATTTGTGTTAGTCAGCTCAGGCTTGCTATCACAGCTAGGAGCTAGCAAGCTACAATTAGCAATCGAGTTAACTGCAGTTCTTAGACATTTAAAGAGACGTGTACTGAAATGAGTCGTTCTGAAGAAGGCACTGAATGATTCCATTTATAGAAACGGCCAAGGAGGCAATTACTTTTCATAACTACTGCATTTATGACAAAAGTACTGCACTTTTATTCCATTACATTTGGTCTTAATCTTACAGTTGTACAAAACTTATACATTTTTGAGAAAACCACAAAATTAAAGGAAAAAAGTAACATTTAAAAGAAGAAAATTTTTAAAGGAAACCTGTACTGGTCATTATAACAACATTAATCCTGCTTTAGGTATTACTTATAAACCAAGAATGTCTTTATTCAGTAACAATAACCCCCTAGAGTCAGTAAACTGAATAATTTTATCCCATGAGAACCATCCATCCATCCATCTTCTTCTGCTTAATCCTTTTCGGGTCATGGGGGGCTGGAGCCTATCCCAGCATCTTTGGGCGAGAGGCAGGGTCCACCCTGGACAGATCACCAGTCCATCACAGGGCCAACACAGAGAGACAGACAACCATTCACTCTCACAGTCAGACCTAAGGACAGTTTAGAATCCCCAGTTTGATGCCAATTAACCTAACTTGCATGTTTTTGTCATGTGGGAGGAAACCGGAGAAATCCCGGAGTAAACCCACGCAGACACGGGGAGAACATGCAAACTCCACACAGATCACTGTTGGTCGGGGGCTGGGATTGAACCCAGGATCCCTCGGCCAAGGGTGAGTTGCTGTGCTGCCGCAGTGCTAACCACTCCACCACCGCGCTGCCCCCCCCATGAGAACCGCTCGGTCAAAACCAATGGGAAGCAGCCATTGCCGGCCAAAAGTGGCATACAGTCATTGACTCCAGCTTTACCGCGGACGAGTAACGTATTCATCAGATGCTCTGTGGGTTGAGATCAGAGTTGAAAACGGCACAAAATCTGCACGGATATATACTGCACAAACCGTTCTTGGAAATGGCCTTCATTGATGGCATGATCTGCTGGTACCTCCGGGGACCAGCAGCTGAAGGGGACCTGATGAACAGGCAAGTTCCCAGTCAAGTAACTATAGAAAATGTTGAATTTTATTTCATTAAATTATATGTGAGTATATTTGAACCCAGCCACAGGGGGTGTATAAGTCAGTGTACTCCTAGTGCCGGTCCCAAGCCTGGGTAAATGGGGAGGGTTGTGCCAGAAAGGGCATCTGATGTAAAACCTTTGCCACATCAAACATGCGGATCATGATGAATGAGACTTTCATACCGGAGTGGTCAAGGCCTGAGTTAACAATGACCACCACCGGTGCTGTTAACCAACAGGGTACCGGTAGAAATTGGGCTACTGTTGGTTGAAGATTGAGGAGGAGATGAGAGGGAAGGTGTGTTAGGAGGAAGAGAGAGAAAAGGAAAGGTAGAAGTGTGGAGGTGGGAGTAGGGATGTTAAATATAGGGACTATGACTGGTAAAGGCAGAGTTGGCTGATATGATGGAGAGAAGAAAGGTCGATATACTGTGTGTTCAAGAAACCAGATGGAAGGGAAGCAAGGCTAGGAGCATTGGAGGTAGATTTAAACTGTTCCACATGGTGTAGATAGGAAGAGAAATGGAGTAGGAGTAATCTTGAAGGAAGAGTATGTGAAGAGTCTTCAGAAGGTAAAAAGGGAGTCAGACAGAATCATGAATTTGAAGCTAGAAGTCAAAGGTGTGATTGTTGAATGTTGTCAGTGCGTAGCGTATGCCCCACAAGTTGGATGTCAGGTAGAAGAGAGAGAGGAATTCTGGAGTAGGTTGGATGAAGTGGTAGAGAGTGTTCCCAGGGGATGAGAGAGATGATTGAAGTGGGCTTTAATGGAAATGTAGGTGAAGGGAACAGAGGTGATGAGGAGGTTCTGGGGAGGTATGGTCTTAAGGAGAGAAATGTAGAATGACAGGTGGTTGTGGATTGTGAAGGACCTGGTAGGTCCTTCCTACCAACGGCTGTCAGACTGTACAACCTAAGCAGAGCTGCTCGCAGAGATAGCAAAAAGACGTAACAAACTAATAGTTTTTTGAATGCAAAGATGCAATAGACTTACACAATGGTCCCCTCCAGCATACAACTAGGAAAATACCGGTCGCTATGGAGAGTGAGAATATGTATGGGCACATAATCATACCATGTGTGGTATACAGTATATTACTCATATATTCCATACCTACATTTGTTAGAGCATGTGGAAATGTTTGGGACAGAATATACAAAGGAACTTCACACCTCTGAAAGGGACAAAGGAATCTCACTGCCGTGTGAAGACCAACGACATCACAGGACGCGGCGGCAACAGACTTGACACCTTCACCCCCTAAGGCGAGGAGAGGTTTTCCCATCACCTCCCAAGACGAAGGGAGGAGTTAACAGGACTAATGGGGGATTTAGATAACGGGGGATTTCAGCTTGTGTTTTGCATGTCTTTGATGTGTGCCTGTATTTAACCAGTGAGCTGGGCAGAATAGTTTTTCTTTTGCCTTCTGCCAAGCTCTGCACCAGATGAGACAAGATAGAAGAGTTATTCATTAAAGACTCTGTTTTTGATACAAAGCCGCCTCATCATTCCAGCTCTTCTACACCATGTAGGATAACTAAGTAGACGGTTGTGCTGTTTCATCCCATCTAGCTACAATGCTCCGCACTGTGTGTTTATATATCTACATATTATTCCATCTAGCTACATTGCTCCGTACTGTGGGTGTGTATATATATATTTTATAGTAATATGTACATATGTATATTAGCTGCTCTTGCTTGCTTGTTTTTTTTTCTTGCCTTCTGATTGTTGCTCTGAGTGTTGCTATCCCTGTGCTGTTGCAATCCTGGAATTTCCCCGTTGTGGGACTAATTAAGGCTTATCTTATCTTATTTTGCTAAAAGGATGGACATGGCTGTGGTGAACACAGACTTCAAGAAGAGAGAGGAACAAAAGGTGACTTACAAGAGTGGAGGAAGGTGCACACAGGTGGACTTCATCTTATGCTGAAGGAGAAACCTGAAAGAGACAGGAGACTGCAATGTGGTGGCAGGGGAGAATGTAGCTGGACAGCACTGGATGGTAGTCTGTAGGGTGACTTTGGAAAGCAAGAAGAGGAGGAGAATGAAGGCAGAGCCAAAGATTAAGTGGGGGAAGTTACAGAAGGTAGAAGGTCACAAAGAGTTCAGGAAGGAGTTGATACAGGCTCTGGGTGGTAGGGAAAAATTACCAGATGACTGGGAAAGTACAGCAAAAGTATTGAGGGAAACGGGGAGAAAAGTATGTGGTGTATCCAGTGGACAGAGGAAGGAAGATGAGGAGACTTGGTGGTGGAATGAGGAGGTACAGGAAAGTATCCAAAGGAAGAGGTTAGCAAAGAAAAAGTGAGATAGTCAGAGAGATGAAGAAAGTAGACAGGAGTATTTGGAATCAAAACGCATGGCAAAGAGAGAGGTAGCAAAGGAAAAGGCATATAGTGAGTTGTATGAGAGGCTGGACACTAAGGAAGGAGAAAAGGACTTTTATCGACTGGCTAGACAGAGAGATGGAGCTGGAAAAGATGTACAGCAGGTTAGGTTGATTAAGGACAGAAATGGTAATGTACTAACAAATGACGAGAGTGTGTTGAGAAGGTGGAAGGAGAACTTTGAAAAGCTGATGAATAAAGAAAATGAGCAAGAGAGGAGGATGGATGAAGGAAAGATGGTGAACAAGGAAGTCCCGAGGATTAGCAAGGTGGAAGTGAGGGCAGCTTTGAAGAGGATGAAGAATGGAAAGGCAGTTGGTCCAGATGACATACCTGTGGAGGTATGGAGATGTTTAGGGGTGATGGCAGAAGACTTTTTAACCAGATTGTTGAACACAATCTTGGAGAGTGAGAGGATGCCTGAGGAGTGGAGAAGAAGTGTTTTGGTACCAGTTTTCAAGAACAAACGTGATGCTCAGAGCTGTAGTAACTACAGAGGCATAAAGTTGATCAGCCACACTATGAAGATATGGGAAAGAGTTGTTGAAGCCAGGTTAAGAGGAGAGGTGACAATCAGTGAGCAGCAGTACGGTTTCATGCCAAGAAAAATTACTACAGATGCAATGTTTGCTCTAAGAGTGTTGATGGAGAAGTATAGAGAAGGTCAGAAGAAGTTGCACTGTGTCTTTTTGGAGCTAGATAAAGCAGATGATAGGGTGCAAAGAGAGGAAGTGTGGTACTGCATGAGAAAGTCAGGAGTGGCAGAGAAGTATGTAAGGGTGGTGCAGGGCATGTATGAGGACAGCAAGACGGTGATGAGGTGTGCTGTAGGATAGACAGATGGGTTCAAGGTGGGGTTGGTTTACATCAGGGATGGGCTCTGAGCTCCTTCTTGTTTGCCATAGTGATGACTGACAGAGCAATGACTTGAAACTCGCGTGTATTTGAGAAGGAATCATGACTAAAATTACTGGACAGAACCACTAGTATCACATTTGATCCTCTGAAATAGCTATTAATTAAAATTCACTACAGGTACCCTTTAAGGGGGTAAAAAAAAAATCCAAGAATAGATATAATGGAGGAAAATGTGGACACGTTGCAATGTTAGAAAAGGGATACAAATTTATGACATGAAAGTTACAAATTCAAGGAAAAAAGCAAATTAATAAGGGAGAAAGTCTCAAATTTACACAGTGTCAATTTTGTGGAAAAATTTTAATTACAACAAATTTCTAAATACACATTACTATCATACACTATGAAACAGTGCAAATAAAACAAAGTTTCACAGATGTGAGATGTTTAAATTTTAATTGAATCCAATCAGAAATGTAGAAGTCATAGTGATGAAATAAAACAGAAGATGTCAAATGAATAGATGAATAGATGGACATGTTAAACATGTAACTACGCTGTATAATTATGTGGACCAATCCCAGCCCTCAACAGAAATGACAAGCTGACCCACAGGACAGCTCATCCTGAGCTCCAGAGAAGATCGGAAGTACAACATGTCATCCACAACAGAGTCTTCCTGACTCTATTACAACAGTAAAATGCACCTTTTTTTTTTCAGAAAAAGATCAAAATTTTTGAGGAAAGGTTGCAAATTTGTAAGGCCTCTGGTGACTCCCAGCCCCAGTCGTAACTAAAACTGAATTAGCCCTCAAGGCCAGTCTGAATAAGACCTGTTGATGCCACCAGCCCACAAGTTACAGACAACAAAATGTCACATGTATGTGTAGCTTGAATAGTTTTTGACCGTGGGTGTCTGCCCAAATACATCTGACCTCACAGGTGTCCAATAGTCTTCTGTTGATCAAACTAGATGAATACTTTGGTTGTGCCTTGACAAAGGTCTTCTCCTCCACCTACATACTCTTAAGTAAACGGACAGTTCATTTCCGGTTCCCAAACATCACTCTTCAACAGATGAGCAGCACCCCATCACCTGGAAACTTCTTCACATTCTAAACAGGAGAACAAAGTCAGAACAGATGCAGCCGGCCATCTGTCCACGGCATCACTAAATTAAACGGAAGAAGATCCAGGAAACAAACACCACCCAGTGGCTGGCCCAGTTCAGTTCAGACCATCTCTGGATAGTGTGGGCAGCTGTGTAACCCTGACAAAATAAAAGACAAACACAAAATTAGTCGGGTATAAGACCAGTTTTTACTATTTGTTGGGTATTTAGTTGCTTTGAGAAGATGGTGAAACAGGTGGCACGATTGCATGTCGACTCAACGTGAACACGTGAATGCACGCTAAACTTCATGTTTGGTGCGACTGCGCCACAAGGGCCTGATTTACTAAGGTGTGCTAAAACGTGCAAAGTACCCTGTACATGCATTCTCTAGTTTTCTCTGAAACGTGTTGCTTCAGCTGTGGATGAAGCAGAATGCAGACAACAGAAAACTCACTGCTACAGACAGTCAGTCGTATCGGCTCGGGCTAAAGCACACAGCCAGAGAAAGTGAAGAAGATTCTGCTCATGCGATAAAGTTTGCCCCAACTGAGCCTGCAACTCTGCTTCTTTTTAATAGTGCGATCATTTCACACCGTGAAGGTTTGGCTGGAATGGACACGTGGGTTCCTCATGTACCACGTTTACCCTACATGTGTAAGACAACTGTGCAGCCGTTCCTACTGTCAATCATTTTACCACATAGCGGCTGTGTGAGTGAACCCTACCCCAAAAAACTAATGAAAAGCAACCATAATGTCCATAAAACGGAAGTGTTTATCATGTTGTTCTCTGCTGTGCTGTCTTATAAATGAGCGGTGTTTACTGATGACGTAAAGCCACATGTGTCGGTTGTCGTTGGCAACGTGAACACAGTGGTGACGCTTCAGCCCAGCTGTGCTAAAAACAACATGAGCACAGGACTGATGATGGCCAAGCTTGCCGTCAGCTGCGTGATTCCAGAAAGCTTGGAAGAATAAAGGAAAACCGACTTCCAAAGCTCCGGTGTGGGAGCATTTCTGATTGACGCTGGATGAGCGAGGAGAGCCCGGTAATGTCAGTGAGCCGCTATGTCAGCGATATTTGAAAACTGTTGTGACTAAAACTGTCAACCTGAAAATGTGTTGAAACCATGACCCTTCTGGTCAAGATTTACCACGTAGAACCCAAACTGCAGTCAGAACCTCCACTTCCCCACAGTCTGGTATAACGGAGCCTTTGGCCAACAACGACACTGATAAACGGCACACGCTCACAGCGGTACAAACACATGCAAACATTTATTTAGGTGTTTTCCACATTTCAGTTCTAGTGTTTAATACTGTTAATAAATAATAATCCATGTACATTGTTATTATATCACTAGACCCTAGGAAGAAAATGCTCTTTGTTACACCAGCAATAATATCATTTATTGTGATAATTTCTGAAAAAATTATTGTCTGCCAAAATTTGTCACGGTTACAGGCCTAGTATCGGCACATTTTAACCATTTAAATAAAAAACGACATGAGTCTGCACTATATTTATGACATTTCCATCACTTTACTTGCTGACAGATGACAGCCAGGAACAGCACCAGACACTGAGCTAAGAGTCACAAATTCTGCTGCAGACATCGGTTTGCATGTGAAGTTAAAACTGCCGTTTTAACTCCTCTGTTGGCTCTAAAATGAGCACTTTGTTTCTTAGTGATCATTTCCACTCAGTAAAAGTCTAGTCAGCAGAGCTCTAACTTTGTTGCGTAGCTGTACCAGAAAGGTAAGGAAAGGCTGCTGCAGCAGCTCAAACTTATGACCACTAATGTCAGATTCTGCAGCGTTTTTCTAAACCAGACCATCAGTGACGGAGCTGCTCATTCAGGCCTGATAGTCACCCCGAGAGTGCTCAGACGTCCTGACCTTTGACCTTAAGCACAGCCTAGATGCACACCCACCTGAGGATCACTGTGTACGAGTTTGCTGAACACTGAGGCAATTGCTGAGGAGGAGTAACAATTTCATGAGTAATAAGTCAGTGCAGGTGCTATAAGACTGGTTAAGTGGACACAGTCCCTGTGATGGTCTCACCTCTTCTGTATCCTGCTCATCAAGTCCAGGATCAAACATGGAGCCCAAGTAGGTGAGATGGAAGATGACCAGAAAGCTAAAGACCAGGTTTAGCAGCCTCACCCAGAACTCCTGCAAAACATGAGGACACAAAGTTCAATTCAATTCAACTTTATTTATATAGCGCCATTTCACAACAACAGTCATCTCATAGCACTATCAACTGTAGGGGGAACCCCCACAGTTGCAGAAAGACCCCAGCAATCAGGCGATCCCCTGTGAGCAGCACTTGGCAACAGTGAAGAGGAAAAACTCCCTTTTAACAGGAAGAAACCTCCAGCAGAACCAGGCTCAGGGAGGGGCAGTCATCTGCTGCGACTGGCTGGGGGGTGAGGGGACAGAAAAGATGAAAAGAACAGACATGTAGAGAGCAAACAGCACGATGGGGACTCAATCTATGGGAGAGAACAAACAGATGTTAATGACCAGCAAAAATATTTCATTGAGAGTGAGGCCCAGTGCATTACTGGAGGTCCCCCGGCTGACTAAACCTATTAGCAGCATAACTAAGGGAGGGTTCAGAGACACATGATCCCTCCCTAATTGTAGGTCCTTTTCTGCTGTCAGTAAAGCACAGCAGAATTATAAATTACAAGTAACTGAATTACTTCATCATATAGTGTTTACACTACAGTCAGTGACAGGTGGACCCATATTTGACACCTCTGCCTGTCCTGGTAACTGGCTGTGGTCTTTAGTGTGTGTGTGTTTGGGGGGGTGGGGTCCATCCATCAGCTGGGAGATCTGGATGTGAATCTGATGGAAAGATTAGAGTTTTCATCAAATCCAACTGTGATTGTCAATAACTCATGTTTTGTCACATTAACAATGATAATTCTGATGTTTTAACATTGACTTCTACAACCCCAACTCCAGTGAGGTTTAGTTTTTAGATTTAGTATACTTTATTGATCCCCAGAGGGGAAATTGAGGGTCATCCACCACCTGGATGGATGAAGCAGCCACAGTACAGCGCTACCCTTTAACCATTCACACACACATTCACACCTAGGGCCACTTTAGAGTCTCCAATTAACCTAACCTGCATGTTTTTGGCCTGTGGGAGGAAACCGGAGAAATCCCAGGGTAAACCCACGCAGACACGGGGAGAACATGCAAACTCCACACAGATCACTATTGGTCGGGGGCTGGGATCGAACCCACGATCCCCACGATCCCCTGGCCAAGGGTAAACTGTGCTGCTGCAGTGCTAACCACTGCGCCACCGTGCAGTGGTTGGGACATGCAAAATGTAAATAAAAATATAATACAGTGAAAATTATTTTCAACCTATATTCAACTGAATCCACTACAAAGGGAAGATATTTGAGTGAAACCCAGAGTGAAAACAATCAGAGCAACAAAAAAAAAACAGGAACGTGTGTGGCCAGAGGGGGCCTCCTATTCTCTGAAAGACTGCTTCAGCACTACAGACTGGGACACTTTCAAGCACTCAGCCACTCACAATGGACACACAAACCTAGAGGAGTGCACTGAGGTTGTTGTAGCAGGCATAGCTAAATGCATTGATGATGTCACTCACTGCAAAACCATCACTGTTCATTCCAACCAGAAGCCATGGATGACAGCAGAGGTCCACAGGCTCCTGAAGGCTCGGGACACAGCCTTCAGGGCCGGCCACACTGCAGGACTAACAACAGCCTGGGCCAACCTGTCCTGTGGCATCAAGGAGGCAAAACAACAGTACAGCAAGAAAATATCTAGACACTTCAGCAACACCAGAGATGTACGTTCCCTCTGTCATGGCATACAGACTCTCACCAACTACAAACCTCCACCTCAGACCTGTGTGAGTGACATCACACTGCTCGACAACCTAAATGACTTCTTTGGCCACTTTGAAGCACGAAACAGCACATCAGCACAGAAGACCACTCCTCCTCCAAACCAGCAGGCCATAAATCTGGATCCAGCTAGCATGAAGAGGACCCTCTGCAGGATCAACCCACGCAAGACAGCTGGACCAGACATCATACCAGGTCACGTCCTGAAGGACTGTGCAGAGGAGCTCAAGAATGTTCTGGCCGACATCTTCAACATCTCCCTGAGTCAAACTGTTGTCCCCACGTTCCAAAACTGCTACCATCGTACCAGTCCCAAAGAAGCCCGTCCCATCCAGCTACAATGATTACCGGCCTGTAGCACTGACCCCCATTATAAGGAAGTGCTTCAAGCAGCTGGTCATGCAGAACATCAAGTCCACCCTGCCTCCCTCCCACAACCAATCTCAGTTTGCATACAGGTCAAACAGATCCACAGAAGAAGCCATCACTGCTGCTCTCCACCCAACCCTCACCCACCTGGACTCAAAGAACTCCTGTGCGCAAATGCTGTTCTTGGACTTCAGTTCAGCATTCAACACAATCATCCCCCAGTGCCTAATACAAAACTCAGACACCTGGGACTCAAAACGTCTCTCTGTAACTGGGTGCTGGACTTTCTCCCAGAGAGGCCACAGAACGTGCAGGTTGGCAGCAACACCTCAAAGACCATCACACTGAGCACAAGAGCCCCACAAGGTTGCGTGCTCAGCACACTGCTCTTCACCCTGCTGACCCATGACTGCGGTGGGCCTCATCACCAACAATAAGGAGGCTAACTACAGAAATGAGGTGAGCCAACTGGTCCAGTGGTGTAAAGACAATAGCATCTTCCTGATTGTGTGAAAAACCAAGGAGATTGAGGTCAACTTCAGGAGGAGTCACACACAGCACCCCCCTCTGATCACTGATGGAGCAGCTGTGGACAGGGTGAGCAGTACCAAGTTCCTGGGGGTGCACATCTCTGAGGACCTCTCCTGGTCCAACAACACCACATCACTGGCTAAGAAGGCTCAAATACGCCTCCATTTCGTCCGCAAACTGAGGAGAACACGAGTCCCACCCTCCATCATGTGCTCATTCTACCGGGGCACCATTGAGAGCATCCTCACCAGCTGCATCACAGTGTGGTATGGAAGCTGCACCGCCTCCTGCCGCAAGACACTACAACACACAGTGAAAGCAGCCAGCAAGATCATAGGTGCCCCCCCCCCGTCAGGCATCTACCTCACCCGCAGAGCTATCAACATTGCAGGCAACACCTCCCACCCCTCACAGTCCCTCTTCAGCCCCCTGCCCTTGGGGAAAAGGTACCCGTGCCTCCGGGCCCGCTCCACAAGACTTTCAAACAGCTTTGTTCATCAGGCCATCAGGATCCTGAACTCTGACCCCACCCCCACCCCCCTGGACCTTAACGCACTCAGCACAATAACTACCTCAGCTGCTGGCACAGGAAAACTGGCACACCAATAGTTACATATATTTGCTGCTGTATGTCTCTGCACTTTACTGCAACCATTTGCACAAATGCCATACCTGCTGCTGTCTGTCATTACAAGACTGATCAAGGGCAGTCCTATCTGTCACTGTCTGCACCTACACTACTGCACTGAACTTAGTGCGAGTATTACTGCTCTGCTTTTCTGTATATAAGATTGCTGGGTCTCATCATTCATTTTTTATCTTTATTTGCACTATGAGAGGTCTGGATCTATCTTTTGTTGCCATTTGCATATGGGTAGCATTACTGTACATAGACTGTTGCTGCTTTTCCAGCCTTATTCCTTTTCATATTGTGCACACCACTGAAGAGAGAGAGAAATGCCATTTCAATTCTCCTGTATGTCCTGTACGTATAGTAGTATGGACAAAATCTTTGAATCTTGAATATTTAATGTTCAAACTGATAAACTTTGTTTTGTTGCAAATATTCACTCACATTCCAAAAAAGCTGTGACAGGGTCATGTTTATCACTGTCTTACATCACCTTTCCTTTTAGCAACACTCAGCAGTCCCTCCAGGATTTCACAATGTTGTGATCATCCATCCATCTTCTTCCGATTAATCCTTTTCGGGTCGCGGGGGGGCTGGAGCCTATCTCAGCATCTTTGGGTGAGAAGCAGGGTCCACCCTGGACAGATCGCCAGTCCATTGCAGGGCGATTATATACAGGTACAGCTCAAAAAATTAGAATACCATGAAAAAGTTCAATATTTTCTGTCACTCTTTTCATAAAGTGAAACCCATATATTATATAGATTCATTACACAGAGTACAAATACTGCTGTACTCCATACAGCAAACCAGGAGGCAACTGCTTGGCTTAAGGACTTTGCATTCGCTAAATAAATAAATAAATTACACAGAGTGATATATTTCAAGTGTTTGTTTATTTTAATTTTGATGATTATGGCTTACAGCACATGAAAACCCCAAATCCAGTTTCTCAAAAAATTACAATACATAAAATTAATTTAAAAAAAAATATTTTTTTAATAGAAATGTTGGCCAACTGAAAAGTCTGTCCATGTACCACTCAGTACTTGGTTGGGGCTCCTTCTGGATTAATTACTGTATCAGTGTGGCGTGGCGTGGAGGTGATATGAAGGTCCAGGTTGCTTTGATAGTGACCTTCAGCTCGTCTGCATTGTTGGGTCTGGTGTCTCTCATCTTCCTCTTGACAATCCTCCAGAGACACTCTATAGCAGCGGTCCCCAACCTTTTTTGTACTAGGGACCAGTTTCATGCATGAAAATCTTCCGCGGACCGGGTAGAGGTGTGGGGGTTCCAATACAAAAACCTTTGTCAGTTCAGAGCATGTAATCTGAAACAATTACACTTTATATTAGGCAATTACAATGATTCTACAGCATCATATCAACTCACCATAATCAGTGGGAACTCTGGGCTTGTTTCCCTGCAACTAGAATTTTGTTTTTGGCTCATTTTTTCAAGAGTTAGCTTGTGTCACTGATGCATGAAACGTCGTGCCAGAGTCAAGAGCAGCTGTGAGGCGACGACAGAAACAGCTGTTTTTCCAAATAAAATCTCTGCAAGACTAATGGAAAAAATAGCTTTAATATTAACCACAATTTTTTTTTCTTTGCGGCCCGGTACCAAATCATCCATGGACCAGTACTGGTCCAGGGACCAGGGGTTGGGGACCCCTGCTCTATAGGGTTCAGGTCAGGAGAGTTTGCTGGCCAGTCAAACACAGTGATGCCGTGGTCATTAAACCAGGTTTTGATACTTTTGGCAGTGTGTGTGTGGGGGGGGGGGGGGAGGGGGGGCAAGTCCTGCTGGAGAAAGAAATCATCTTCTCCATAAAGCTTGTCAGCAGAGGGAAGCATAAAGTGCTCTAAAATTTCCTGGTAGACGACTGCGCTGACTTTGGTCTTGATAAAACACAGTGGACCAACACCAGCTGATGACCTCTGTTTAGATAAAATTTTAATTTTGCATTTCATTTGGAAATCAAAGTCCCAGAGTCTGGAGAAAGAGTAGAGAGACACAGAATCTAAGTTGCTTGAGGTTTAGTGTGAAGTTTCCACAGTCAGTGATGATTTGAGGAACCATGTCATCTGCTGGTGTTGGTCCACTGTGTTTTATCAAGACCAAAGTCAGCGCAGTCGTCTACCAGGAAATTTTAGAGCACTTCATGCTTCCCTCTGCTGACAAGCTTTATGGAGAAGATGATTTCTTTCTCCAGCAGGACTTGGCACCCCCCCCCCCCCCAACACTGCCAAAAGTATCAAAACCTGGTTTAGTGACCATGGCGTCACTGTGTTTGATTGGCCAGCAAACTCTCCTGACCTAAACCCCACAGAGAATCTATGGAGGATTGTCAAGAAGAAGATGAGAGACACCAGACCCAACAATGCAGACGAGCTGAAGGTCACTATCAAAGCAACCTGGACCTTCATATCACCTCCACACCACGCCACACTGATACAGTAATTAATCCAGAAGGAGCCCCAACCAAGTACTGAGTGGTACATAGACAGACTTTTCAGTCGGACAACATTTCTATTAAAAAACTATTTTTAAAAATTAACTTCATGTAATATTCTAATTTTTGAGAAACTGAATTTGGGTTTTCATGGGCTGTAAGCCATAATCGTCAAAATTAAAATAAATAAACACTTGCAATATATCACTCTCTGTGTAACGACTATATATGGGTTTCATTTTCTGAAATGAGTGACAAAAAATATTTAACTTTTTCATGATATTCTAATTTTTTGAGATGTACCTGTAGAATATCACTGCAGGAAACTGGAAAAAGCATCTGCTTTAAAATTTGGAATTCTTCCCACAACTTTTAGTGCCAAAAACACTCTAAAAATACCGCAACTTTTATCACAACTTTTTAAAAAAGCTCCCGCAAATTCAGGCTTTTTGGCCCGCAACAATCATAAAAACATCCCGCAACATCCTGGAGGGACTGACTCAGTAAGCATTTAGGAACTAAGGACACTAATTAACCCTAATAATCTACCTTTCAGCATTAATGGTGTCTTCACAGATGTGCAAGTTAGCCATGCCATGGGCACTGACACCCCCTCATACCATCACAGATGCTGGCTTTTGAACTTAACGCTGATAACAATCTGGATGGTTCTTTTTCTCTTCAGCCCAGAGGACATGATGTCCATGACTCCCAAAAACAATCAGAAATATGGACTCATCAGACCACAGCACACTGTTCCACTTTGTGGCTGTCCATCTCAGGTGAGCTCGGGCCCAGAACAACCAGCGGCGTTTCTGAGTGTTGTTGATAGATGGTTTTGATGGCGGAGTTTTGACTTGCAGAAGTAGCGACGAACTGTGCTAACTGACAATGGTTTTCTGAAGTGTCCCTGAGCCCATGTGGTCACATCCTTTACAGAATGATGATTTTAATGCAGTGCTGCCTGAGGGATCGAAGATCACGGGCATTCAATGTTGCTTTTTTGGCCTTGTTGCTTACATGCAGAAATTTCTCCAGATTCTCTGAGTCTTTTGATGATATTATGGACTGTAATGATGAAATCTCTAAATTCCTTGCAATTGTATGTTCAGAAACGTTCTTTAACTGTTGGACTATTTGCCCACACAGTTGTTCACAAAGAGATGAACCTCACCCCATCGTTGCCTTTGAACCACTGAACCTTTCATGGATGCTCCTTTTATTATGACACTCACCTGTTTCTAATTAACCTGTCCACCTGTGGAATGTTCCAGAAAGGTGTTTTTGAGCATTCCTCAACTTTCCCAGTCTTTTGTTGCCCTCTTCCAACTTTTTTGGAACATGATACAGGAATAAAATTCAAAATGAGTGAATATTTGCAATAAAACAATAACGTTTATCAGTTTGAACATTAAATATCTCTTTGTAGTGTATTCAATTGAATATAGGTTGAAAAGGATTTTTAAATCATTGTATTCTGCTTTTATTTACATTTTACAAAAAATCTCAACTTCATTGGAATTGGGGTTGTAGATCAAAACCACATTACATATTAAGAATTTATTAAACTGACACAGTCAGGTGTTAACATGGGAGCTGGTGACAGCCATCTTTACACTAATGACTAACAATGAGGAGTACTGTACACACAGAGCTTCCACTAGGGCCAAGTACCAGAAACTTTTATGTCTACTAACATTATTTTCTAATCAGTTTTGAGGTTCCTGAGGATCTAAGTTACTAAGCTATGTGTTCATATTAGGCTACTCCAGAACCCAGCATGGCATCACACTCAAGCCCCCGTCATAGTTCTTTACTTAAGTGGAAAATAAGGTACAGCTACAGTACAACTGTAAGTGAATTCACAACACTCAAAGTTGAAAACAGAAAAACATAGAACGGTTGAAACAGAAAATTCACAGATAATATCCACAGTGAAGTCTTCAGCTAATATTTGGATGGTCTTTGTAGATGGAATGTACTGTGGTTGTTTTGGTGTTGTTTTGTTGGTGTTGTGTTTTGGTGGTTCAGAGTCCACCTCAGTCAGAACACAAGTGCATGGAGAATGCAGAAAAACGGACTCCCACAAGGCTCAGTTCTAGCTCCAGCTCTGTTCAACCTCTACATAAACGACCTGCCTACTACAAAATCCCGCAAATTCATCTATGCAGACGACATCTGTTTGGCATTCCAAGCACCAGACTTTGAACCACTGGAACGGGTGCTCACGGAAGATCTTGCTAAACTGGACCAGTTCTGCAAAATCTGGCGCCTAAAACCAAGCCCAGCAAAAACCGTCTCCAGTGTATTTCATCTCCACAATGCAAAAGCTGCCAGAGAACTAAACATCCACCTGAGCGGACTCAAGCTTAAGCATGCCCCAAATCCAACTTATCTTGGAGTGACCCTTGATAGGACCTTATCCTTCAAGGAACATCTAAAGGGGACGGCTGCTAAGGTGAAAGTACGAAACAACCTGCTCTGCAAGCTCGCTGGTGCAAAATAGGGGGCGGCAGTCTCCACCCTGCGCACCTCAGCACTGGCCCTTTCATACTCTGTAGCAGAATATTGTGCCCCTGTCTGGTCCAGGTCATCTTACACACACCATGTAGACACCCAGCTCAACTCAACCATGAGAACTATAACTGGAACAATCCGCTCAACACCACTCCCCTGGCTCTCTGTACTGTCAAACATAGCCCCTCCACACATCCGGCGAGCAGCATTAACTCAAAGGATGCTCCAAAAAGTTAAAGATTTTCCTCACTTACCAATCCATGCAGATATCTACACCCCACCCACTGCCCGACTTTCATCCAGACGGCCGATTTGGAAAAACCCTCCCCCAGCTGACTTTACCATCCAGACAGCTTGGCAAGAGGAATGGGAGACCAAGGAGGTCCCAAACAAACAGCTGGTGATAAACCCCAACCAACAGGTCCCGGGCACCAACCTCCCAAGGAGACAGTGGTCTACACTCAATCGCTTCAGGACTGGACATGGCCCCTGCTTGGCCAGCCTTCACAGATGGGGCAGTAGCCCTAGCCCACTGTGCGCATGTGGAGAGGAGCAAACTATGGAACACATCATAGAGGCTTGCCCGCTCCAAAGACTGGAAGGAGGATTACACACCCTCCATACAGCAAACCAGGAGGCAACTGCTTGGCTTAAGGACTTTGCATTCGCTAAATAAATAATTTGGTGTTAATGGATGCACAGCTTCTTCACATACCCCTTCAAACAGCTTACACGCAGGGCCCTAGTATGACTGTCCAGCAAACATAATCCATGCTCATTTCCAAGTCCATTCTGCCATGATGATGGTGGAAAAAACAGACGTGCCTCCTGCAAAAAGTGTTCCTAACTCCCATAACTATTCATGGGTGTGATTGGGTGTTACATGCGCTAAGCCAATCATGCACACCTTTGAAAGGCAGGTGTGCATGATTGATGGTGGATTACTGTTACAATGGTGTGTTCATCTGAGAGGGCAAATGGGTTTTCTGCTGAAGAAACAGGTGAGTTCATGCACAAATGGACGGGGGCGGCTGTGGTGCAGGTGTAGTGTGGCCGGCTACTGATCGGAGGGTCAGGGGTTCAATTCCCGCTCTGTCTGCATGTGGAAGTGTCCTTGAGCAAGACACTGAACCCCCAGTTGCTCCTGGTGGGTCAGGCTGGTACCTGTGTGTGTGAATGTGTGTGTGAATGGGTGGATAGCAGGATCTGTAAAGCGCTTTGGTCATCCAGAGATGAGGAAAAGTACTATATAAGTGAACCACATTTACCATTTACAAAGAGAAAATGCATGTGAGCATCATTTATGTTAGCACCACTGTTCTACCTAAGGCTTTCAAAGTGAAGCAGGCGTGGGATGAAGTTGTGACAAGTATATCTGGAATGAGCAAAGTGCAACAATACATTCTTAAAATGTGCCACTTAAATGGTGAACGATAATATGCCATCGGAGATGGATCAGAGAAATGATTATTTCTGCTACCCTTAGTAAACACCAAGAGCTCTCCCAAGACCTTTTTCAACCTGACTGATGGATTTGGTTACAGACGTATATCCAAACTTGTCAGTCTTGCAGTAAAGCACCAGTGGGGCCATTAAAGGTAAGGAGCACCAGCCACGCACAGAAGCACCTCAAAAGACATCTGACCAGGGAGTCCAAAGACTGTCAGAGGAGGAACCCATGAAGCAAGGACAACTGGGAAAGAGCTCCAGAAAGACTGAGGAAGCAAAGTCTTTCTGGCTCCATGGGCGCTCACCTCATAAGACTCCATAATTAAAGAAAAGGCATGTTGAAGCTCGTTTAAAGCTTGCTACTGAGAATTTGGATACGCCTATAAAATACTGAGAGAATACAATGTGGTCAGATGAGAGAAAGATAGAAGCTTTTAGCTGTAACACTACTGGACATGTCTAGAGGGGAAATTGTGTTGCACTTCACCCAAAAAATAATAATCTAGCAGTGAAGATGGGAAGTGGAAGCATCATGGAGTAGGTCTGGTTCTCATGCACTGGCAGCCTTTATAAAACTGAAGGAACAAATAATGTAGGGAGTATGGACGATGATGAGGAGTCCGTCAGTACCTTTTTGTGTTGGTGGCTGCAGTCGGGCGCACAGGGTCTGGACAGGATACAGGCGCTGAAGATGGACGCAAGCTTCTTTCTCAGAACTGACGATGGGCACGGAAATAAAAAGGGTAGCCATTATTAAACCTAGCACAATAGATGTGGAAAAGTGTGTTTTCTTGACAGTGACCTATAAAAAAGTGCCACTTCTGCTTCTCAGTCAGCCCAGGCTAGTTGCCCAGTTGATCATACCATGCTCCACATACGTGATGAATCCCAGTGACAGCAGAACAGCTCCCAGGTGAAAACTCAGACCCTGACGAAAACAAGCAACATACATTCACCATCACACTGACCATCTTCTACAACAGTGTGGTGTGCCAAACATTAAAATGATCGTCCAGATATGCTCTGGAAAGACCGTGGTGTGTCTTCTTACATGCAGTAAGGTGCTGGACGTGTAGGTCACCATGATAGCAGGGAACACCCCCAGTTTCAACGCATTTTTAAAGACATCTGCAGAAAACAAGGGAGGCAACAGTAAATCCCCAGACCAGACTATCAGCGAGGGAGAAGCAGATGAAACCAGCTCAGATCTCCCGACCTTTGACCCCGATTCTGACCTTGAACACAACCTAGATGCAGACCTACCTGTGGATCATTGTGAGTGAGTTTGGTGAGCCTCAGGGCAACTGTCAGTACAGTGTTTTTACATGTGACTTTCTGAACAACAACCCAAACTGGAGGGAAATAAGAGTAACTGGCAACGCTGCTTCCTTCTCTGCCAGTACTGCCTCTCCCTGTTACTGTCTACAGAGATCTGACCGTCTACAGCCACGCACGTTTTCTGTCTGAGTTTAACTCCACTCTGCTGTGTCCACACGGGCCAAGGCAGTAGGTGATGTGAAGGGGGGTGACAGGGGGCACTATCCCCCGGTTAGCAAAAATGACCCCAAATCATCCTCCTTGTTAACCTGCTATTCCCCCATCCCCATTCATAGGTGTACATCAAGGAAGTGGGGGGGGGGGGGGGGACATTACCCCCCAAACCTGGAAAAAGACAGAACTGTCCTCCCAAGTGTCATAAACCTTTCTATATAATGTTAGACCAGAAATACAAAAACTGTAAATTTTAAACTTTTTCCCTCATAAATCTGCAGCTTTTTTCCTGTTATAAATGTGCAACTATTTTCTCATAAAACTGCAACTTTCTTCTTGCAAATGTGCAACTTTTTTCCTCATAGATTTGCCAGTTTTTCCTCATAAATTTGTGATTTTTTTCATGAAGATTTTCAACTTTTTTCTCAAAAATCTGCAACTTTTTCCTCATAAATTTGTGATTTTTCTCATGTACAGTGGTGTGAAAAAGTATTTTCCCCCTTCCTGATTTCTCATTTTTTGTATGTTTGTCACACTTACAGACATGGACAAAATTGTTGGTGCCCCTCTGTTAATGAAAGAAAAACCCACAATGGTCACAGAAATAACTTGAATCTGACAAAAGTGGTAATAAATAAAAATTCTATGAAAACTAACCAATGAAAATCAGACAATGCTTTTAAATTGTGGTTCAACAGAATTACTTAAAAAAAACAAACTCATGAAACAGGCCTGGACAAAAATGATGGTACCCCTAGAAAAGATTGAAAATAATGTGACCATAGGGACATGTTCAACCAAGATGTGTCCTCTAATTAACATCACAGGTGTCTACAAACTTGTAATCAGTCAGTCGGCCCATTTAAAGGGTGACAAGTAGTCACTGTGCTGTTTGGTGACATGGTGTGTACCACACTAAACGTGGACCAGAGGAAGCAAAGGAGAGAGTTGTCTCAGGAGATTAGAAAGAAAATTATAGACAAGCATGTTAAAGGTAAAGGCTATAAGACCATCTCCAAGCAGCTTGATGTTCCTGTGACTACAGTTGCACATATTATTCAGAAATTTAAGATCCACGGGACTGTAGCCAACCTCCCTGGATGTGGCCGCAGGAGGAGACTGATAATACGAATGGTAACAAAAGAGCCCAGAACAACCTCTAAACACATTCATGGTGAACTCCAAGGTCAAGGTACATCAGTGTCAGATCGCACCATCTGTCATTGTTTGAGCCAAAGTGGACTTCATGGGAGACGACCAAGGAGGACACCACTGTTGAAAACAAATCATAAAAAAGCCAGACTGGAATTTACCAAACTGCATGTTGACAAGCCACAAAGCTTCTGGGAGAATGTCCTATGGACAGACGAGACAAAACTGCAACTTTCTGGCAAGGCACATCAGCTCTATGTTCACAGATGCAAAAATGAAGCATACCAAGAAAAGAACACTGTCCCTACTGTGAAACATGGAGGAGATTCTGTTATGTTCTGGGGCTGCTTTGCTGCATTTGGCACAGGGTGTCTTGAATGTGTGCAGGGTACAATGAAATCTCCAGACTATCAAGGTATTCTAGAGAGAAATGTGCTGCCCAGTGTCAGACAGCTTGGTCTCAGTCACAGGTCATGGGTCTTGCAACAGGATAATGATCCAGAACACACAGCTAAAAACACCCAAGAATGGCTAAGAGCCAAACATTGGACTATTCTAAAGTGGCCTTCTATGAGCCCTGATCTAAATCCTATTGAACATCTGTGGAAGGAGCTGAAACATGCCGTCTGGAGAAGGCACCCGTCAAACCTGAGACAACTGGAGCAGTTTGCTCATGAGGAGTGGGCCAGAATACCTGCTGAGAGGTGCAGAAGTCTCATTGACAGTTACAGAAATCGTTTGATTGCAGTGATTGCCTCAAAAGGTTGTGCAACAAAATATTAAGTTAAGGGTACCATCATTTTTGTCCAGGCCTGTTTCATGAGTTTGTTTTTTAAAATAATTCTGTTGAACCACAATTCAAAAGCATTGTCTGATTTTCATTGGTTAATTCTCATAGAATTTTTATTTATTACCACTTTTGTCAGATTCAAGTTATTTCTGTGACCATTGTAGGTTTTTCTTTCATTAACAGAGGGGTACCAACAATTTTGTCCACGTCTGTAAATGTTTCAGCTCATCAAACAAATTTAAATATTAGACAAAGATAACACAAGTCAACACAAAATGCAGTTTTTAGATGAAGGTGTTTATTATTAAGGGTAAAAAAAAATCCAAACCTACTTGGCCCTGTGTGAAAAAGTGACTGCCCCTAAACCTAATAACTGGTTGGGCCACCTTTAGCAGCAACAACTGCAGTCAAGCGTTTGCAATAACGGGCAATGAGTCTTTTACAGCGCTGTGGAGGAATTTTGGCCCACTCATCTTTGCAGAATTGTTGTAATTCAGCTACACTGGAGGGTTTTCGAGCATGAACCACCTTTTTAAGGTCATGCCAAAGCATCTCGATCAGATTCAGGTCGGGACTTTGACTAGGCCACTCCAAAGTCTTCATTTTGTTTTTCTTAAGCCATTCAGAGGTGGACTTGATGGTGTGTTTTGGATCATTGTCCTGCTGCAGAACCCAAGTGCGCTTCAGCTTGAGGTCATGAACAGATGGCCAGACATTCTCCTTCATGATTTTTTGGTAGACAGCAGAATTCATGGTTCCATTTACCACAGCAAGTCTTCCAGGTCCTGAAGCAGCAAAACAGCTCCAGACTATCACACTACCACCACCATATTTTACTGTTGGTATGATGTTGCTTTTCTGAAATGCTGTGTTACTTTCCTCATTTCCTTCCGGCATTCAGAGAGAGCAGACACTTTCTTCCCCTCTCCCTCCTAATCCTCTCCCCTCTGATTCCAGCTTGCTATGTTGCGTTTGTGTCTGTGTTTAGTCGCTCTTCTTCTGCTGAATCTTAATCCAAACGGAAATTATGGATTTGGAAGCGGCTTAAATGTGCTATTGTCACCACTTTTCAACAAGAACCGGGCCAAGGGGGAGCCCAAGAATTGGAACCTGCGAGTGTATGATTTGACTGGAGATGCAGAAGACATCTATTGGCTATGATCACAGGATTTCTATTTTTGGCTCTGGAGTTTCCTGGTGTTTCAGAAATTGAGGAAGGTGGAGAGCTGTTCAAAATGCGGATCCAGGCAAGCTCCTTCACCAATTCGACCAGTTGGGGAGTGCACGAGGCGGCATGGTGAACTGAATGGTGATTCAGATGGTGGAATACATCTTGAAGTCGCCAGTGCTCTCCAGAGAATGTTAAAGTTTAAGCTTGTACATGGAAATTATGAAGCACAGAACTGCACGGGTGAGGAAAATCCTATTCTCTGAGTGCACTGTGCAGATTTGACCTTGTCTTTGGTGCCCTGTTTACATTTACATTCCTCCTCGATGAAGATAAGCGGAAGGAGCGGCTCTGCTAACCCAAACAATCGATACAATCGCTGTTGTTTCAACAGAGTGGACTCTCTCAAGGACAGTGCACCATGTGTCTTCAACTCACCACCTGCAAGCAAGAGAGAGAGACTCTGGACTTGCTTATAGATCACATGATTAACATCCATCCACTGCCAGGAGGCGCCCTCTGCTGTTCACTAGCGATTGACACACCCACACTACACCGCATACAACATTACAGGACTGATACATACACTGATATATAAATATACACTGACTCTCTCAACTCTTGTTTTGTGTGATCTATTGTCTGCTAATTTATATGTGCATTAGAGAGTTTTTTTCTAGGTAATCACAATTTTGGTCATA
Organism: Pholidichthys leucotaenia; assembly: GCA_020510985.1. Lineage (NCBI taxonomy): Eukaryota > Metazoa > Chordata > Actinopteri > Cichliformes > Pholidichthyidae > Pholidichthys > Pholidichthys leucotaenia. The sequence continues at coordinate 425,359,999 of CM035843.1, forward strand.
TAATGAGCTTTATTTTGATTAACAATGCTTTTTTCTCTCTGCCCATTGTGTTTCCCTACCCCCCCATCCCCCTCCCCCTCTATACCCACCACTGTATGACAGGCGCCTTGCATGGCTGCCGTGTCATTGGGATGCGCTTATCTAGCGCGCCCAATGTCAAGTCAAATTCCTCATATGTTTACTTGTGTTTCCTTGTAAACGTGCTTGGCAATAAAGTTCATTTTGATTCTGATTCTGATTCTTTTACGCCGGATGTAATGGGACACACACCTTCCGAAAAGTTCAACTTTTTTCCCATCAGTCCACAGAGTATTTTCCCAAAAGTCTTGGGGATCATCAAGATGTTTTCTGGCAAAACTGAGACGAGCTTTTATGTTCTTTTTGCTCAGCAGTGGTTTTCGTCTTGAACCTCTGCCATGCAGGCCATTTTTGCCCAGTCTCTTTCTTACAGTGGAGTCATGAACACTGACCTTAACTGAGGCAAGTGAGGCCTGCAGTTCTTTGGATGTTGTGAGGTCTTTTGTGACCTCTTTGATGAGTTGTTGCTGTGCTCTTGGGGTAATTTTGGACGGCTGGCCACTCCTGGGAAGGTTCACCACTGTTCCATGTTTTTGCTTATTGTGGATGATGGCTCTGACTGTGGTTCACTGGAGTCTGAAAGCTTTAGAAATGGCTTTATAACCTTTTCCAGACTGACAGATCTCAGTTACTTTATTTCTTAATTGATCCTGAATTTCTTTGGATCGCAGTAGGGTGTCTAGCTTTTGAGGACCTTTTGGTCTACTTCACTTTGTCAGGCAGGTCCTATTAAAGTGATTTCTTGATTGGGAACAGGTGTGGCAGTAATCAGGCCTCGGTGTGGCTAGAGAAATTGAACTCAGCTTTCCAAAGATGTGATAAACCACAATTAATTTATGTTTTAACGGGGAGGGGGGGATCGCTTTTTCACACAGAGCCATGTACATTACTGTTCAAAAGTTTAGGGTCACACAGACAATTATTTTGTGTTTTCCATGAAAAGTCACACTTATTTACCACCATGAGTTGTAAAATGAATAGAAAATATAGTCAAGACATTGACAAGGTTAGAAATAATGATTTGTATTTGAAATAATAATTTTTTCCAGATACTCAACCTGGTCAAAGGAAGGTCAGTTTTATAGCTTCTCTAACCAGCTAAACTGTTTTCAGCTGTGCTAACATGATTGCACAAGGGTTTTCTAATCATCCATTAGCCTTCTGACGCAATGAGCAAACACATTGTACCATTAGAACACTGGAGTGATAGTTGCTGGAAATGGGCCTCTATACACCTATGTAGATATTGCACCAAAAACCAGACATTTGCAGCTAGAATAGTCATTTACTACATTAGCAATGTATATTAGATATTAGAGTGTATTTCTGATTAGTTTAAAGTTATCTTCATTGAAAAAAAAAGTGCTTTTCTTTCAAAAATAAGGAAATTTCTAAGTGACCCCAAACTTTTGAACGGTAGTGTAGGTTTGGATTTTTTTTTACCCTTTATTATAAACACCTTCATTTTAAAACTGCATTTTGTGTTTACTTGTGTCATCTTTGTCTAATACTTAAATTTGTTTGATGAGCTGAAACATTTAAGTGTGACAAACATACAAAAAAAAGAAATCAGGAAGGGGGCAAACACTTTTTCACACCACTGTAGATGTGCAGCTTTTTTCCTCATAGATTTGCCAATTTTTCCTCATAAATCTGATTTTTCTCATGTAGATGTGCAACTTTTTTCTCAAAAATCTGCAACTTTTCTCCTCATAAATTTGCAACTTTTTTCTTGTTAATTTGTAATTTTTCTCTTATAAATGTGCAACTATTTTCTCATAAAACTGCAACTTTCTTCTTGCAAATATGCAACTTTTTTCATCATAGATTTGCAAATTTTTCCTCATAAATGTGATTTTTCTCTTGTAAATTTGCAACTTTTTTCTCAAAAATCTACAACTTTTCCCCTCAAATTTGCAACTTTTTCCTCATATATTTGTAATTTTCCACATAAATTTGGAACTTTTTTCTCATTAATTTGTGATTTTTCTCTTGCAAATGTGTACCTATTTTCTCATCAATCTGCAACTTTCTTTTTATGAAGTTGCACCTTTTTTCCTGAAAAATGTGCAACTTTTTTTCTCATAAATTTGCATTTCTTTTCCTGCAAATTTTCATTTTTTTTCTCATAAATCTTTGACCTTTTCCACTCATAAATATGGAACTTTTTTTCAATTTACAAGTCTTTTTCTTGTAAATTTGCAACTTTTTTCTCATAAATTTGCAATGTTGATCTGGATGCTTGTTAAATTTTGATTATATGTCATTAAATTATAATTTGCAACTGTTTAAATTTTTAAATGGGCATGTTTGTCATATTTTTGCACTTTTATTCTTGCAAATGTGTGCCTAACTTACACTGATATGCTTGTGCCTAATGCTAACTTGGTGAACAGCAGCATCCCTCTGGTTAAAAAGTAAGCAGTGGCGCGTGGGCGTAGGGGCATCCATCACTACCCTTCAGTGTCAGAGGTCAGCAGCTCCATCACAGGTCATGTTCCCCCGGGAGTTTGATGCTGTTCTAAGGTGCTGTCGTTCTCATGCCATCCTTGTGCACTTCACGCGGCAGCTCTGTGGATCCGTGTGTGTTAGCTGTACCAAAGGGTCAAAAACAAGCTGACGACTCTGGAGAGACTCACATGTCTTCAGCCAGCGGGACATGGGGATGTTCCAGTGTGTCACCACCAGTACCATGGAGCGAGGCACTTCTACGCTCAGAGGCTTCACCACGCTCATATGCCTGCACAACACACACACACACACACACACACACACACACACACAGGGAAGTTACAAGGGCTGTCTATCAGAGATCCCCGTGGCTGTTCTGACTCATTCTGCCCATTAATGCGTACCATCTGACACCGTCCTTTTCTCTGGTGAAGCCTGCTCCTGCCAGCATGCTGGTGCCTTCACTGAGGTGGCCCACAAAGTAGTTACTGAAGTGGAAGGATACTGCAGTCTCATAGGCACGCAGCCACCTGAACAAGACAGAACATCAAACTTCACATGTCATCATCATACACTCAATACCAGAAAAGCACCCAGAGAGCACATACCTCCACCAAGGCTCCTTCCAGTATGTACAGAATTCAGCTGCCAAGGTTCTTAGACTTGACAGCACATCCGTCCCACCCTCATCCACTTCCACTGGCTTCCAGTGAAGTTTTGCATCACCTACAAGCTCCAACTCCTGACCTACAAATCACTCCACAGTCTTGCTCCACAACGCTTAACGGACCTTCTCCAGCAGCTAACCACAACTCAGAACCTGAGATCCTCTGACTCAGGCCTCCTCTCCACCCCCCACACCAACAAGCAGACTTCTGGGAGCAGAACCTTCAGTGTTGCTGATCCCACCCCTTGGAACGCTCTCCCATTGGAAATCTGCCATGTGACATCGCTGGACTCTTTCAAGTCTGCACTGAAAAGACATTTATTCAGTCAGGCCTTTGGTAATCTGTTGTTTGGCTCCGTTTTGCCTGTAAAGTGACCTTCAGTATCTTGGAAGGTGCTATACAAATTGAAGCTATGATTATTATTTCCCTCCCTCCCTTTGTCCACACCTCCCTGCCTCCATCCCTAAGTACATTACAAGATAGGGCCTTGGTGGAGGTATGTACTCATAGACCACCTCTGATGAAAAATTCACTCAAATCTGTCCAGTGTTTTTGCGTAATCCTGCTAACACACAAACAGGAACAAACAACCTCCTTGGCGGGGGTGAAGGCCACAGAACAGAGGGGATGATGTCACTGAGCACAAGTCATGGCAGTTCCAAAACACTGGGTGGCAGCAGTAGGGCGTATGCAGTAAAACACCAAAAACACACGGTATTCAACCACAGAAGCATACAGACTGCCTGCTTGTACTGTGGAGAGCTAATCTTATCCTTCCACCTTGGATTAACTGATAAAAAATAGATAACTGAACAATTAAAGGCCCAGAACCAGTGCTTGACTAATGTGTGCTCTTACCCACACGTGACTACAGCCAAGTGAACAGTGTGGTTCTGACGGCCAAAGTAAAAAGGCGCTCTGCATCTTCCGGTTATGGCTGCCACGTAATAAGGACACGTCTCACTCTGCTCTGCTTCTGGAGAAAAAAAAATCGGCAAATAACTCTCTCATTTGGGACAGAACGTATCCCAGCGTTTGAGCGAGGATATGTCGGTGAAGCCTAAGGCTGGAAAACCAAGTAGAGGAAAAAGCGAGCCGCAGAAACAGTCCAAATTAACGGACTTTCAGGTCTGTGATGCAGCAGAGAAAGCACCAAATATGGCGAAGGAAGCTAACAACGGCGCGGGAGCTGCGGGAAGCGACACAGGTACGTTGCTGGTGGCTATGAGTTCAATGAGAGCGGACTTTTCCTCTAGATTTGATGGGATTATGGCAGCGTTGGAAGGAATGAGAAAGGAATTGGGTGACTGTGTGGAACGAATGGCGCAGATGGAGCTTCGTATTTCCAGTGCTGAAGATGAAGTCAATTGTCTCCAATTAAAGGTGCGCACTTTGGGAAAAAAAAAATAAATGTCTGGAAGAAAACATTCTGGATTTGGAATCCCGGTCGAGACAGAACAACTTGAGGCTGGTGGGTCTACCGGAAGAATCCGAAGGTCGGGACCCGTGTTCCTTTCTGGAAAAGTGGATTCCGGAGGCGCTGGGCAGTGCGGAGCTACGGCCGGCGGTGGTTTTGGAGGGCGCGCATCGTATTGGCCCACGGAGAGATAAGGGACCACCGAGGACCTTAATTATGAAGTTTGTCAGCAACAGAGACAGGATGAAGATCTTCAACGCTGCACGAGCTAAAGGAGAGATTAAACACCAGGACCAGCAGGTGCGGTTCTACCCAGATTGGGCCACAGGAATCCAACAATTGAGGAAGCAGTATGATCCCGTACGTAAGAAGCTGCGCAACCTTGGGATTCGTCATGGTGTAATCTATCCTGCGAGACTGCTGACCACGTATGGGGGCAGAACCCACATCTTCAAGACCCCAGAGGAGGCGCAGGAGTTCATCAAGAAGATCAAAGAAGAAGAAGAGACTGGTGGGAGCTAAGCATGAACAAAATATAAGGTAGAATAATTAAGCATTTGCACAGGCATCTGAGTGACTTGAAGCAAATAGCAAGTTTACAAAATATAGATTGCATTATATAATTAAAAAAAAAACAAAAAAAAAAACTATGATATACAAAGTTGCTAAAAATTTTGGAGTTAAGTTGGAAAACTACAGAGGAGAGTTAATGTTACGTCATTAAAAGCAGTAGAGTTGGGGTGATTGGGAGGATGAAGAAGGAGTGGCTTAGGCTGATCCTCGTGGATGTGGAGCGGTTGATGGCTATATCGGGAGACGGAATTCTTCTTTTGATTTTGGGGGGGTTTGCCACAAATGTGGGAAGGGGGAATTTGTTTGTGTGTAGTTTGTAGGATGAATGTTCAACCACTCATGTTTTTGCTTCTCTGTATGAGCATGTTTACACTGCAAGGTAATCCCAAACTCTCTATTGATCATAAACCAAAGCGTTAATCTTAATTTAACTTCATGGAATTGCAGAGGTCTACAAAATTTAAAAAAAACTTAAACAAGTTATGAATAAAATAAAAGACATGGGTTCAAAAATTGTGTTTTTACAAGAAACTCATCTAATAGAGGAGGATGTAAAAAGAATTAGGAGTAGATGGCAAGGAAGTGTCTTCACCTCATCATTTTCATCCCGAGCCAGGGGAGTTATGACTCTCATACATAAATCAGTCCCTTTTCAAGTGAAAAATGTAATTGGAGACAAATTTGGAAGATATGTAATCATTCAAGGATCTTTGCTATTAGAAAATATAAATTTGGTGAACCTATATGGTCCCAATATAGATGATCAAAAGTTCTTTGCTAATTTATTTCTTATCTTATCATCACTTACAGGGCAACATATAATAGCAGGGGATTTTAATTGTACATTGAATCCCGGTATAGATAGATCAACAGGACTGGACTGTACGCACAATGGATGTAGGATGACCATTAATCATTTTATGAAAGAATTGAGATTGTTAGATATATGGAGAGAAATGAAACCACAAGTCAAAGCCTACTCTTGTTATTCTAATACCTACAAGACATTCTCACGTATTGATTATTTTTTGATTTCCACAGAATTAAGGTCCAAGATTCAAAACTGCTTTTATGATAACATCGTGATCTCTGATCATGCACCCTGCTATATAGTATATGTAGATAAAAAATTGACAAAGGAATCAGGTAGATGGCAATTTCAGCATAAATGGCTTCAGGATGAGGAATTTGTCAAGTACATAGAAAAACAGATGAGTTCTTTGACATCAATACTACACAAACATCAGCATGTGTAAAGTGGGAGGCTTTCAAAGCTTTTATTAGGGGTCATATTATTAGTTATACAGGTTCAAAATCTAAGAAGACTCGAGAGGAGAGAGTCCAATTGGAACATAAAATAAAAAATCTTCAGGAAAAAGTGTATGCAGGAAGTGATCCAAGGTTGGAGAACGAATTACTGATTTTGAGAGCTGAATATGACAAAAAAAAATCAGCAAATAGAGCTGCCTCGAGTCTTCTAAGATTGAAACAATCTTTTTATGAACAAGGTGAAAAATCAGTAAAATTATTGGCATGGCAGATTAAACAATTAGAAATTAAAACACCAATTACCAGTATTATAAGTAACGGACAGGTAGTTATAGATCCTTTAGAAATTAACAGAGCCTTTAGAGATTACTATGAAAAATTATATGATACCAAAAATGAATCTGCTTTAACAAAACTAAATGGGTTTTTGAACGAACTATCTATACCGTGTATTCCAAATGAAAACAGGGAGATATTGGAGTCTAAAATTAGTCAAGAAGAAGTTGGGCTAGCCATTGATAATATGAAATCAGGAAAAAGTGCAGGACCAGATGGTCTTCCAGTTGACCTTTATAAAAAATTTAAGAATAAATTAATAAAACCTTTTTTGGAAATGGTTTTAGAAGCATTTCAAAATAGTAATTTACCATCATACATGAATAATGCCTTAATTATACTGTTGCCAAAACCAGGTAAACCCTCTAATAAATGTGAAAATATGAGACCAATAAGCCTATTAAATGCCGACCTTAAGATAATCTGTAAAATTTTAGCAAGACGAATACAAGAAATTTTACCAAATATTATTAATCGAGATCAGAATGGCTTTATAAAGGGAAGACAAGGCTTCCATAATGTAAGAAGACTATTTAATGTTATTTATTCTAATAAAGAAGCACCGGATACAGCTCTCCTATCATTGGACGCCGAAAAGGCCTTTGATAGAGTCGAATGGCCCTTTCTTTTTGAAGTCCTACAAAGGTTTGGACTTGGAAATAATTTCATAAAATGGGTTCAGATAATATACAATAATGCTACAGCAGAAATCCTAACAAATAACAATATTTCAAAATCAATAAAAATCAATAGAGGATGTCGACAAGGCTGTCCACTTTCACCTTTACTGTTCACTATGGCAATTGAACCTTTAGCGATGGCGATACGTTTACATTCACAAATATATGGAATTAAAGTTGGACCAACAGAACATAAAATCTCCCTGTATGCCGATGACATAATTTTGTTTATGTCGAATCTAAAAAAATCAATTCCAACCTTGTTGAATTTAATAAAGAATTTTGGGGAAATATCAGGATATAAAATAAATAAAACTAAATCTTCAATATTAATGCTAAATGAGACCCAGAAAAATTACCCAGCCACTGAGGTAAATCAATTCAATGTTGTAAATCAGTTTAAATATTTAGGAATCCAAATTGTGCCTAAGCTAAAATCAGTCGCCAGTGTCAATTATGAAGCCTTAATGACAGATATTGATGAGTCAATTCAGAGATGGATGTCACTACCAATGTCGATGATCGGGAGAATCAATATACTTAAAAGTAATATTTTACCTAAAATACTTTATTTATTTCAATACATTCCCTTACCACCACCTTTAGATTTATTCTCAAGAATTAAAAAAAAGTTAGTGGAATTTATATGGAACAACAGGAGGGCTAGATTACGTCTGTCTTTATTATATTTACCATTTGATCGTGGAGGTCTGAAATGTCCAAATTTTATGTTGTATTATTGGTCGGCACAATTGAGGTCTATGACATATTATTTTTCATCAAATGATCTCCCTCACTGGACTGAAATGGAATCATACAATTTACCTTTACCTCTTCCCATATTCATATACTCAGATTCGGCAAAAAAATTACAGAAACAAGTTAAAAATCCATTTGTAAAGCATATGATCAAAATATGGTGTGAAGCTAAAAATTATTTAAAAGAACCACAGTTATTGTCACAATTTAGTCCAATATGGGGTAATCAATATTTTAAACCAGGGAGAGCGGACGCTGTATTTAAAGTATGGAATTTAAAAGGGACACAAAAGATTCAAGATTTATATTTGTCATGTTCAGATAACATAATGTCTTTTGAAGAGCTGAGGATCAAATTTAATCTCAATAGAACACATTTTTTTAAATATCTTCAACTTAGAAACTTTATTCGATCAAATCAAAATAAAGCTCTCACTCGACCTATTTATTCATCCTTGGAAAAAATGATGATGAAAGATAGTAAAAGAAAGGGTATTATTTCGGAGTTTTATAACTCATTGACACTATCTTCAAGTGAAAATTCACTGAAAAGATTAAACTACTGGAAAGAAGATCTGCAAATTGAAATTTCAGAGGAACAATGGGAATTGGCTTGTACAGAAGCTCAAACCAAATCAATAAATGCACGCCTTAAATTGATACATTTCAAATGGTTAATGCGGATGTATGTTACACCGGAGGAGTTAAATAGATATAACAAAAATATACCAGATACATGCACAAAATGCATGGAAAGTGAAGGAACCCTATTTCATTGTTTATGGGAATGTAGATTAATAAGAATGTTTTGGGAAGAGGTGAGGGTAACAATTGAAAAAATAATCTCAAAACAAATCATATTGAATCCTAAACTGTTTTTGTTGGGTCTGTACCCAGAAAAGCATAACTTTAATAAAAGTGAAAAAACATTCATAGACCTCAGTTTGCTTAATGCCAAAAAATGTATTGCACTACTGTGGAAAAAGACTCATAGACCAGATGTGACTCAGTGGTTAAGACAGATGTTAACAAACCTTCCATTAGAAAGAATAACATACATACTGAAATCAAAGGAAATTGTGTTTGAGAATATTTGGAGACCTTTTATTGATTATGTAAAAAATTTAAACATAACTCTTGAAGAAGAAGGTGAATGATGTGTGTGGACCTTGTAAATTCCAAACTGGTGAACATAATATGTATGTGTTGGATTGTCTAGACTAAACAGAGGAGCATTGTTGAAGACTTGATTTTGTTGGTGGTTGTTGGTGTTTTTAGTGCATTTTTTTTTTTGTAGTACTTTAGCGTTAGTGTTTGATTGTTTGTGTCATGTTTGTTAAAAAAAAAAAAAGGTTCAATAAAGATATTGTGGAAAAAAAAAAGGCACTCTGCACCGCTGTGACTACGTGTGTAACTGTTATGTGTGGCTGTATACAGACTAAAGCTGCACATGTGTTGGCCACCCACGCACATGTGCAGCTTGTGTAACTACGGTAACTGCCCTGTAACTGCTGAGAGTTCTGTTCCGGTGCATTCCCTCTATTACAGAACCACACTGCACAGCAGAGCCAGTTTGTAACAAGAAAAGGTCACTGTGAACTTTAAACCACGGCAGAGTGCATGTGGTTTTGTGCATGTGTAATCCAGAATGAATCAGCTGTAGGTCTGCAGATGTGTTCCAACATCTGCTCTGCTCTCTCTGATGACACATCTTCTTGTCCTCAATGATTCTCAATCTGCAAACTTTGGTTTGTTTCACGGTCGCAGGAGAGAGACAACACCTGAGTTTAACGAGTGACCAGAACAAGTTAACACAACCCAGTTTAAGGCCACAAACTGGCGGTAGTTTTGCTCGAGGAACCAGGAAGTGATGCAGCAGTAGTGCTGTGGGTGGTCAGCACAGGCAGACCGGATGCAGAGGAGGAGGTTTCAATGGAAATGATGTGTGAGCTCATGACCTTCATCTCCCACAATTCTGGACCAGTTTTACTTTCTATCATCCCCATCTCCACAGTAGAGCTGGGCGTCATCAGTGATCTCCACAATCAATCCAATTCTGACTCACAAGGTCACCATTCAGTGTGACGAGTTTCACACACATGAAGAGCTGTTTAAATATGGAATCCATCCTGTGGGTTAGTGAAGTGATACCTGGTCAGTCTGCACCTTGTCCATCCTGCTCTGCTTTGTTGTCTCAGTCCAGTCCCTGGCCCAGCAGCTGCCTCCCTGTTCCAGCTTCCAGAATGTCCCTCACTCTCCTGGGTTGTCCTCCTTATGAGCACAATGTTGGGAGATGTTTGTTCACTCTGACCACACCACCCCCATCAGACTGTCTGACCTGCCCCCCCCCCCAACCACCAATCAGCACATCACCATCCTGTCAACGAACCATTATTGCTGCTACAGATAAATCTGGCCATTATTTTTTTAATTAGTCATCTAATCATGTGGGCGTTTGTGTCTGTCTTCCTTCAGAAATCTGACTTTTTTGTGTACGTTTATGATGTTGTTCTCTCTCCTTCTGACCTGATGAAATCACCCCAAGAGTGCTCAGACTTCCTGACCTTTGACCTTGAGCACAGCCTGGATGCAGACCCACCTGAGGGTCCTTGTGCATGAGTTAGCTGAACACTGGGTCAATGGCCTAGGAGGAGCAGCGATCCCCGTGAAATGTGGATGGACGGACGCCGAGTCATCACATCATGGAATGAGCTAAAAACGTGCAACTTTCTGGAAGGAAATTTGTGATTATTTTTCCCTTGTAAATTTACAACTTAGATCTTGTGCGTTTGCAGTTTTTTCTCTGGAATTGGTCATTATTTTGTCATAAGCTTGTAACATTCTGCAACAAATTTGTGTCCTTTTTATAAAGTCTTTTTCCCTTCAAATTTGTGAATATATTTCATGTAAATTTACATTTTTTCATTTTAAGTTATGGGAAATGGGTGAAAGAGTAAGAAGCTTTATTGTCACTGTATACCAAGATACAACATTGTGATGAGCAGAATCGCTGTGTCACAGCTACAGCAGGCATCTGCAGCACATGGCTGGCGAGGCTCTTTCCAGCAGCTCACCAAGGGCTCAGTAATACAGCAAAACAAATCTGACTGCTCACTTGGTAAATCAGGTCTAAATTACCATCCACTCAAAATGATAAGTGTGCCCCCCTCCCCCTGAGATGAAACAGCTGTTTGTCAACTAGCTGTCAATCAAATAGTTGTGCTGGTCTGCTGTCACTGGAGCAGGGTGGGGGGAGCAGGCTGACCAGCCAGGTGCCAGGCAGGTAGCAGCTTAGCCCAGCAGCAATGTCAGCAGGAGAGCCCAGTCATGCCAGTAAGTGGCCCAAAACATTATTTTCACCAAGGCCGGGAAACGGACTTCTGCTTCATAAATGTGAAAGACAAGTGTGTGAGTCTGATGTGTGGGGTGAGCCTGGCAGTCGGTAAAAGATGCAACGTGGAGCGGCATTCCACCAAAGTTCACACAACTTCTCCCGAGACCTTCTGGTGGGAAGCAGCCTCCATAATGAGAAGGTAAAAGAGCTTAAAGCGACGCTCCAAAAACAACAAGCTGTTCACTAAACTGACTAAGAGGGCCAGCGCTTCAACCGAGGATCATTTAAAGTGGCACACATCCTGGCCAAGCACAAAAAGCCCTTTCACAATGTTTGTACTGTTGAAAATGTTTAAACACATTCAGGAATACAGCATTTTTTTCTTTTTTTGAGTATGTGAGAATGTTCCATTTCACAATGTGAAAATGCACCTGAAGGTATATATTATTTGCTTTTTTTTATACAGTATTGCTCCATTTCATAATTTGTTAAATCTCAGTAAAATAAAGTTTCATATTGGCACTTTTTAAATATTAAAATAAATACTTAAGAATACAACATACTTATGCTTGTGATTTTACGTTATACACAATATGTGAATATATGGAAATTAGCTAAATAAATCACTCTATAAATTCAAGAAATATCTGTCAATGTGTCAGTCTGTCACCCCATTAAGAATAGGACACACTACTTTAAACCACACCCATTCGAAGCAGTACTCATGAAGAATGCCAGTCTACACTACAAATGTCTAAAATGCCAAGCAAAACGCTGATTTTCTCTGGGTGCTCCGGTTTCTGGGTTTCGACAGGCATGCATGGGTCTTCCAGAACAGGGTCAAAAGCCACTTTTTGCTCAGATCTATTTTCATGATCCTGTCCATGAACTGGAATTACAACACACCTATCCCTCAACCAGTGGTCTGAACGAAGAAGAAGAAGACCCACCGGATGGAGAGCAATAGAATGAGGAGAACTGCTGCACGTTAGAAAAGATGCTGTGAAGATGAAACACCTCAGGTTCAAGCTGTACACCGCAGGCATGAGACAGGAGAAGACCCTTCAGCAACGGCCATGCAGAAATACTTGCTTATACTTGGTTTCTACAGGCATGGACGGGTATGCATGGGTATGTACTAGTGTTACTAAAAAAGAGTAGCTCTTCAGCAACTTCATGATGTAAGAGTAGCTCACAGAATATATAACGTTGGAGACCCCTGAGCTACAATATAAAGTATGTTTTAAAATAAATATGTATATAAATAAGTACGTAGCTCCACTGCGGCTACATTACTGGAGAAGCACCCAGATGCATTCATGGCCATCACAGGTGATTTTAACCATGTCTCAGTGGGAAAAACACTACCAAACTTTCACCAGTTTGTTGACTGTCCCACCAGAGAAAACAAAACACTGGATTTACTGTATGCCAATGTCAGAGATGCATATAGTGCCACAGCTCTACCCCCCATTGGCAAATCAGATCACTGCATGGTCATGTTAACACCCAAGTACATTCCCCTTGTGCAAAGGCAGCCTGCTTATACACAAACTGTGAGGAGGTGGACACAGGAGGCTGCTGATGCACTGCAGGACTGCTTCAAGACGACGGACTGGAGCGTACTCTGTGAACCACATGGGGTGGGCATAGCCAATATGACCGACTGCATCACAGAATACATTAGATTCTGTGAAGACATGACCATGCCAGCTCAGACTGTACACTGCTTCTCCAACAACAGACCATGGGTCACCAGTGACCTGAAAGCACTTCTGAACAAAAAGAAGGGAGCTTTTAGGGCTGGAGACAAGGAGAAGCTGAGGGGAGTGCAGCATGAGCTGAGAGAGATGCTGAGGAGGTGCAAGGACAATTATAGGAGGAAGTTGGAAGAGAAACTCAGGCAAAACAACACTAAAGATGTGTGGGAGGGAATGAAACAAATAACTGGGTGCAAGGGGAGAGTCAGGCAGCCATCTGGGAGCCAGGAGAGAGCTGAGGAACTGAATCTGTTTTTTAATAGGTTCAACTCACAGTCTGTCACCCCAGCAACACAACCAGACCCCCACACACCCCTCCCCACCCACCCTTCTGTGCAGAACCTCTTTCCATCTCCCCCCTCCTCCTCCTCAGGGGGCACCAGGACCCTCCCTCACTTCACAGTGACTACAGATCAGGTGGAGAAACAGCTGGAGAGACTCCTTCAGCGGAAGGCTTCGGGCCTGATGGCATCTCCACCAGGACCCCGAGAACCTGTGCCAACCAACTAGCTCCGGTATCGAAACACCAGTACAACCTGAGCCTGAGTCTGGAGAGAGTACCGGTGCTGTGGAAGACATCCTGCCTGGTTCCTGTTCCCAAGAAGTCATCTCCATCGGACCTGAACAGCTATCGACCAGTTGCCCTCACATCTCATGTGATGAAGGTCCTGGAGAGACTGGTCTTAGCCCACCTGAGGTCGCAGGTAAAGACGTGGCTGGACCCTCTGCAGTTTGCATATCAGCCCCATTTAGGAGTTGAAGATGCTGTCATCTACCTGCTGCAATGAGCCCATCTGCAACTGGATGGTGGAGGAGATACTGTGAGAATCACTTTTTTTGATTTCTCCAGTGCCTTTAACACCATCCAGCCACTGCTGCTGGGTGAGAAACTGCTGGTGATGGGGGTTGACAGCTCTGTGATCTCCTGGATTACTGACTACCTGACAGGTAGGCCACAGTTTGTCCGGCTGGGCAGTGTCTTGTCTGGAGTGGTGGCTAGTGATAGGGTAGCTCCACAGGGGACTGTGCTCTCTCCTTTTCTTTTTACCTTATACACCACTGACTTTCAGTACAACACTGAGTCATGCCACCTGCAGAAATTCTCTGACAACTCAGCTGTTGTGGGGTGTATAAGAGGAGGACAGGAGGGGGAGTACAGGGCACTGGTAGACAGATTTGTGAAGTGGACGGAGCAGAATCTCCAGAATCACCTGAGGTTGAATGTCAGCAAGACCAGAGAGATGGTGATTGACTTCAGGAAGAGGAAGACACCTTCTCAGCCATTGCAGATTACGGGGGAGGATGTGGGAGTAGTTGAGGACTACAAATATCTCGGTGTCAGGATAAGCAGCGAGTTGAACTGGAGATCCAACACCGATGCTGCACACAAGAAGGGGATGAGCAGACTCTACTTCCTGAGGAAGCAGAGATCCTTCAACATGTGCAACGGGATGCTGGAGCTTTTCTACCAGACCGCTGTCGCCAGCGCCATCTTCTTTGCTGATGTCTGTTGGGGTAGCAGTATCAGGGCCAGAGATACCAACAGACTTGACAAGTTTATCAAGAGGGCTGGCTCTGTGATTGGTCTCAGACCAGAGACCTTTGAGACAGTGGTGGAGAGGAGAACACTAAATAAACTGCGATCCATCATGGACAATCCTGATCACCCCCTCCACCACACACACTGGACAGACAGCAAAGCACTTTCTCCAGTAGACTACTACAGCTTTGCTGTCAAACGGCCAGGAACAGGAAATCTTTCCTGTCACATGCAATTTTACTGTACAATAACTCACTATGATGTTGTATTCTAGTCATAACTATGCTGCCACACCGCACTTTACAGACTAACTGGTACCTCACATTTCACTCTGCTCCTGATAGTCCTTCTTTGTGCAATGGGATGATTCATGTGTTTACACGGGTCATCATATATTAAGCTATGATGTATATAGCTTAATATAGGAAATGATATTTCTGGCGCCACATGAGTAGGCTGCCTTTTTGCAACAGCGGATCAATTTCTTCCTATTTCTATTTACTATCTGGCTTCTCTTGCTAAACTTTCTGATCCAGCAACACCTTATCCATCACGGACACACGGATCACCCAGATGTCTCCTGAACCAGCGGACGGAGCCACTGCTTTTAGGAGGCAGTACAACAGGGACCAGCTGTTAGCACTTTATCGTCCCACAATGCTAACGCAAGAATTCGACATACCGGGAGAGATAAGACAGAAGCGGTGTGGTTGTCGTGCTGGAACAAGACGGCAGGCGAGAAATATAAGGTACAGACCCGTCCTTCTATCTGTTATTATGTACGATCGCTACTCAAGACAGATGAGCTAGCAGCTATGACTCGTTGCCAGAGCGTCTTCAGAGAGATTAGCATGATGTTGTTTACTGAGATGTGGCTAACAGAACTAGCAACAGAAGCTAACATCGAACCGGAGGGTTTCCACGCAATACAGGCAGACTGGACATCAGACAGTGGGAAGGCAAGGGGCGGAGGAGTGATAATGTATGTCAATAACAGCTGGTGCAGACCGGGACATATCACGGTTAAACAACAACACTGCAACAAAGACATTGAGCTGCTAGCTGTTAGCATGTGGCCTACCTATCTCCCAAGGGAATACTCACACGTGATCTGCATTGTTATTTACGCAAATCCGAGGCGAACGCTGGGGCAGCACGTGACGCCATTCACTCAGTAACTGGCAGGCTGCAGACAGAACACCCAGATGCTCTCCTCCTTATCTCCGGTGATTTCAACCATACTCCACTGTCCCCCATTCTGCCCACGATCACCCAATATGTCACATGCCACACCAGAGACAATAAGACACTGAACTTATTCTATGCAAACACTAAGGAGGCGTACACCTCATCACCACTCCCCCCACTCGGGAGATCCGATCACAACTTGGCTCATCTCCTGCCGGTGTACAAACCCCGAGTACACAGACAACCTCCGGTCATGCGCACAGTGAAGTTATGGTCTGAGGAGGCAATGGACGCTCTCAAGGACTGTTTTGAAACGACTGCCTGGGAGCAGCTCTGCGATCCACATGGCGAGGACATCGATGGCCTCACTCACACCATCACAGACAACATCAGCTTCTGTGTGGACAACACCGTACCCACCAAGACCATACGGTGTTGCTTGAACAACAAACCCTGGATCAACCCTGAGACAAAAACACTTCTGAGAGAGAAGAGGATCTTCAGGTCGAGGAACAGGGAGATGCTGAAGTCCGTACAGAGGGAGCTGAGGAGGAAGATCAGAGAAGGCAAGGACAGCTTCAGGAAGAAGATGGAGGACAAGCTGCAACGAAGTGACATCGGCGGGGTCTGGAGAAACCTTAAAACCATCTCTGGGCTCCAGAATACCTCCTCCCAGGCCACGGGGGGGCAGGGAGTGGGCGAACAATCTGAACCTGTTTTTTAATAGGTTTGACCAATCGCCCTCCCCCCCCCCCCCCGCCTGCAAACCAACCACTGCCGCCTCTAAAATCATCAAGACCTGCTGTCCACACACCCCTCCACCAACATCCCCCCCCACTCCCAGCACACAGCCCCCAACCTGACCCTCACTAAGACCCAGGTGAGGACGAAGCTGAGGAAGGTCAAGGCGAGAAAGGCCTCGGGACCGGACGACATCAGCGCGAAGCTCCTCAAGTCCTGCGCAGACCAGCTGTGTGGGATTGTGGAGCTCATCTTCAATCTGAGCCTGAGGCTGGGGAGGGTACCACAGTTGTGGAAAACATCTTGTGTGGTACCCGTACCAGACTTCCCACCCCAGAGACCTGAACAGCTACAGACCAGTGGCCCTGACGTCTCACATGATGAAGACCCTGGAGAGACTGCTCCTTGCTCACCTCCGCCCCCTGGCGGGACCAGCGATGGATCCACTCCAGTTCGCCTTCCAACATGGCATCAGGGTGGAGGATGCAGTGATCTTCCTCTTTCACCGTTCTCTGTCCCACCTGGAGAAGCCTGGGAACGCGGTGAGGATCATGTTCTTTGACTTCTCCAGTGCTTTTAACACCATCCAACTGGTGATCCTGAAGGACAAGCTGCTGCACGCAGGGGTGGACCAGCACCTGTCATCGCGGATCCTGGACTACCTCACAAACTGGCAACAGTTTGTGAGAACCCGGGATTGCGTGTCCGACACGATCATCGGCAGCACGGGGGCCCCCCAGGGAACGGTTTTGGCTCCCTTCCTGTTCACCCTTTATACTGCGGACTTCTCATACAACACAACACACTGCCATCTACAGAAGTTCTCTGACGACTCTGCGATCGTCGGCCTCATCTCCAACGGAGATGAAGCTGAGTACAGAGGACTTATCCAGGACTTCGTGAACTTGTGCCATCGGAACTGCCTCCAGATTAACGCGAGGAAAACTAAGGAGCTGGTGGTGGACTGCCGCAGGCAAGGACAACCCCTAACAGCACCAGTAAACATCCAGGGAACAGACATTGAGATGGTGACATCCTACAAGTACCTGGGTGTTCATCTGAACAATAAACTAGACTGGTCACACAATACCGACACACTCTACAAGAAGGGACAGCGCAGGCTGCTCCTACTGAGGAGGCTCAGGTCTTTTGGTGTACAAAGGGTGCTCCTGAAGACATTCTACGACATGGTGGTGACATCAGCTATCACTTTTGGAGTGGTTTGCTGGGGCAGTGGCATTACAGCAGCTGATAGGAAGAGACTGAACAAACTGATCAAGAAAGCTAGCTCTGTCCTGGGGAAACGCCTTGACCCAGTGGAGGAGATAGGAGAGAGAAGGATGGTGGCTAAACTGTCATCTCTGCTGGAGTCCGAGTCCAACCCTATGCAGGACATACTGAACGCAGTATGAGGAGCGAGGAGCTCATTTAGCAGTAGACTACATCATCCTAGGTGCGCGACCGAGAGGTTTCGCAGGTCCTTCCAACCTATGGCTGTCAGACTTTATAACCTAAGCAGGGCTGCGTGCAGAGATAGCAAAAAAACGTGACGACCTAATAGTATTGAATGAAAAAGCCGAAACAGACTTACACAAATGGTCCCCTCCAGTATACAACTAGGACAATATCAGTCACTACGGGGGGTGACAATATGTATGGGTACATATTCATACTATGTAGGATAACTAAGTAGACGGTTATGATGTTTATTGCATCTAGCTACAATGCTCTGCACTGTGTATATATATTTATATATTTATGTGTACATACAGTATGTATATTCACTGCTCTTATTTTCTTATCTTCTAAATTATTGCGCTGAGTGTTGCTATCCCTGTGCTGTTGCAATCCTGGAATTTCCCCAATGTGGGACTAATAAAGGCTTATCTTATCTTATATAGGTTTTATAGTCGTGTTAGTTTTACTTTCCATGGGTAATCCCTTTGGCTGTCATGTGTGTGTTTCTGTTTGGTTGTCTACTGTCATGCTGCTGTTACACTGTAATTTCCCAGTTTGGGATCAACATTATCAAAGATCATTGGACTCTCTAAAACATCATCAAAGATCAAAGGCAGGCATCACTGAATGAGTCGTGACATGCTTGCTTACACCTGCTTTCTACGGGCATGCAGAAATACTTGCTTATACTTGGTTTCTACGGGCATGCACAGATATGCACTAGTATGCATTAAAACCAACTAACAGTAGCCACGGTTACATGGGCAAAATTTCTTCAATCTGATTACAATTCAGATCAGAACTTTACTGTTTACATGGATCCTGAAAAAGCTGATCCAATTAGGACGTGCATTTCCATGTGTCACACGTTTGAACGGAATAAATCATTTTGACATGTGCACGTTGACATTTCGACATTCTGAAAATAGTAGAAGAAGAAGCAACTTCCGGTGTTAGCAAATCCCACTTCGCGTCTTTCTCTTTTTGAAATGGACCTGTATTGTGTTATTCAGACTGTACTTTTGCTTCTGCTGGTCTCCGTAATGAAGCTACAAGTACATACTTCTGCATATGACAAACAGAGGGAGACAGCAGGATGATACAGACCAGTTTTGTTTTACTCCAGCTATGTCTTCTGCTAGCTGCTGTAAAGGCGGAAATACATCACGTCGACGTGTGGCTGACGTACAGACATGCGCAGTAAACATATTTTCTGCCCAACCTTTGGAATAAGTGTTTTCATGCGCAGCATTCAGATTAACAATGGGCATAACCCACCCCTCTCCATCGGAATGAAATTTTGATCCGAATGAGCGTGATCGGGTCAGAATATTCAGACTGGCGTGTTTACATGAAGCATTTTTATTCCGATCAGGCTTTTAATCCGGTTACTTGTGTCCATGTAAACATGCTCAATGTAATGTCAAGTCCAACTAAAATGCTAATCAATGTCAAAGTCCAACTAAAATGAAATTACGTTTCTCTAGGAAGCCATTTAAGTAAAAAGAACATAATTTAAGACACACTCACACACTCCCTCACCCCCCACCCCAACACAGCCATTCACACATCCCTGAGACATACTTGAAACTAACTAGAACTACAGTATGTATAATATACATAATGTCCATAAGGTGCAGTAGTATGTATGAAAGATTCCGGATCAACTGTTCAGCATCCTAACAGCTTGTGGAAGGAAGCTGTTATCAGTCTGGTGGTTCTGCCTCTGATGCCCCGGAATCGTTTGCCAGATGGCAGCAGTTCAAAGTGTTTATGCAAAGGGTGAGAACGGTCCTTGACAATGTTCAGTGCCCTGCTCCTACAACGGCTCTGAAAAAGTTCTTGGACAGAGAGGAGGGAGACTCCAATTACCCTCTCAGCCCCCTTGACTATCCTCTGCAGGGCTTTTTTGTCTGACATACTGCAGCTGGAGTACCATGTAGCAATGCAGTACGTCAGAACACTCTCCACCACACCTCTGTAGAAGGTCCTGAGGATGCAGATGGGGAGAGAGGCCTGTTTGAGTTTCCTCAAGAAGTGCAGTCTCTGCTGGGCCCGCTTCCTGATCCCCAAGGAATTCTTGCTCCAGGTCAGGTCCTGCGAGATCTGCACTCCGAGGAACTTGATGTTCTCCACTCTCTCCACCAAATGGCCGCTGATGCTGAGAGGGACGTGTTCAGGCCGTGACCGCCGGAAGTCGATAATCATCTCCTTCGTTTTGTCCACGTTGAGCACCAGATTGTTCTCCCTGCACCAGCCCTCCAGGTCTCTAACGTCTTCCCTGTACATTGATTCCTCATCCCTCTGAATAAGTCCCACCACTGTGGTGTCGTCCGCAAATTTAATAATCTGGTTCCCCTTGTGCCTGGATACACAGTCATGTGTTAGAAGTGTAAACAACAGTGGACTGAGTACATAGCCTTGAGGGGATCCGGTGCTCAGCGTGATAGAGTTGGAGATGTTGTTTCCAACACGGACAGACTGAGGTCTCTCGGTCAGGAAGTCCAGGATCCAGAGACATGTGGTGGTGTTCAGACCGAGAAGGAGTAATTTCTCCATCAGTCTCTGGGGAATAATGGTGTTGAATGCTGAACTGAAATCAAAGTACAGGAGTCTGGCGTAGGTGTCTTTCTGATCCAGGTGGGTGATGACAGAGTGCAGGGTGGTGACTATAGCATCCTCCGTGGAGCGATTTGAACGATATGCAACCTGGAGCGGGTCATGTGATGCAGGGAGGCAGGCTGTGATGTGTGGTTTGACAAGCCATTCAAAACACTTCATTACAATTGGTGTCAGTGCAACAGGACGATAGTCATTCAGACAGGACACAACTGGTTTCTTTGCCACCGGTACTATGGTGGAGGTCTTAAAGTATCTGGGAACAATGGCCTGACTCAGGGAGATGTTATAAATGTCAGTCAGGACATCCGCCAACTTGTTCGCGCAGACTCGGAGCACACGTCCCGGGATGTTTTCCGGACCTGCAGCTTTACGTGGGTTGACCCTAATTAGGGTCCTCTGTGTGTCCGCTGGGTTGATGGTAATAGCTGGCCCAACAGATGGTGGGGATGGGCCAGCCCTCCCTCTGATTGTCGGGTTTGATGCTTCAAAACGTGCAAAGAAGTTGTTGAGCCTGTCTGGAAGCGAAGCGTCATCGTCATCGACCCCTTGCCTAGATTTATAATCCGTCAGCGCCCGAACTCCCTGCCGCATCCGTTTGGTGTTCCTTGTGTCACAGAGGTGTCCCTGGATTTTCTCCGCATAGGCGCGTTTCGCCATCTTAATTCCCTTTGAGAGCGCAGACCTGGCTGAGCGGAGGGCGATCCTGTCCTTCGCTCTGAAGGCTGCATCTCTGGCTGTGAGCAGCGAGTGCACCTCTGCAGTCATCCAGGGTTTATAGTTGCCCCGTGCAGTGAAAGTCTTCACTATAGTGACATCCTCTGTGCACTTCGTGATGTAGCTGGTGACCGTTTCAGCGTACTCCTCCACATCTGTCCTGTCTCCCTGGGAGGCTGCTATTTTGAAAACCTCCCAGTCTGTGCTCAGAAAACAGTCCTGAAGTGCCGAGGCTGCACCCTCTGGCCAAGTCCGGATTTGTTTCTCTACTGGCCTGCTGCGCTTCAGTAAAGGTTTGTAGGCAGGCACCAGCATCACGGATAGATGGTCAGAATGGCCGAGGTGGGGGCGAGATGTTGCCTTATATGCATCTGGGAAGTTTGTGTACACCAAGTCCAACATATTCTCTCCTCTGGTCTTAAAGTCCACACATTGTTTGAACTTGGGGAGCACAGTCTTTAAACTGGTGTGATTAAAATTCCCCACAACCACCACAAAACTGTCCGGGTGTGAAGTTTGAAATTCACTGATAGTGTCGTGCAGCTCTCCAAGTGCCTCGCTAGCATTAGCTTTAGCATTAGCGCTAGGAGCTATATAAACAGCAGCTACAAATACGTTGGTGAATTCCCTCAGCAGGTAGAATGGCCAGCAATTCACGATAAGGAACTCCTCCAACGGAGAGCAGTGTTTAGTTACTCACGTGGCATTAACACACCAGTTCTTGTTAATATAGATACATAGCCCCCCCCCTTCCTGGCTCTTACTGGAGCTAGCAGCCTCCCTGTCCGCCCGGAACAATGTCATCCCTTCCAGCTGAATGGCCGTCATCAAATCAGCTGTTGATTGACTAGTAGATTAATGGATTAATTGTTGCAGCCCTGCTGTACACCAGTAGTCAGACAGGAACAGTGAACAGAAAATAGTCCTTTAAGGTAGATTCAGAACAGATTTCTTTAAAAATTAGTGATTTGGTCTTTTTTCATCCAATTAGCAAAATAAAACTCAAAAGTCAGAGAAAACAGATTTCTAGAAAGGAATGTTACCAAATTTTTAAAAAGCACTCAGAGAACACATACCTCCACCAAGGCTCCCTCCCTTCCTCCCTCCCTCCCTTTGTCCATCCATCTGTCCATACCTTCCTGCCTCCATCTCTCCGTACACTGCAAGATAGTGCCTTGGTTGAGGTATGCACTCATGGATCACCTCCCAAATCTAGTGGGTTCCTCTGTAGCCCAAAAGTGACCTCTGGTGAACATCTCATCCAAATCCATCCAGCAGGGTTTGTGTAATCCTGCTAGCAGACGAACACATGCCGGAGAAAACTTGGCCTCCTTGGCAAAGGTAATAAGTGATGTCATAAATATTCACCCTCTTTAAAAACATGACTTTTTGTTAATCTAATTACATCCATCACTTGTGTTTTTTGACAAAAAGAAGTGAGCTGGATGAGGCACTGACCCCTTCATCAGTCACACACACACATGGGGAGAACATGCAAATGGCACACAGACAGGCCCCGATGACTGCTGGGTTTGAACCCATGACCTTCTTACTGTGAGGAAACAGTGCTAACTACCACTCCATGTTCAATTCAGCATTCAGCCTGGAAGCTCTGCTCCTACACCCTTCTCTCCACATGACCCTGTTCCCCCAGACATGTTTCATACTGAGCATACAGAGTGGTGTGGTAGAGAGCAGCTCTATAACAGATGAACACCACAGCCACTCATGCTGCTGACACTGAAATGATATAACCTCATCAATGTTTCTATTTCCTGAGAGAAGAGGTCTGATCAACTGTTCCTCAAGACAAGCGTAGCTGAGCATGTCCCTCCGTCAGTCCTTACCTGGTTTCATGTGTCTTGGAGGCAGGAAACGAAAAACACAAAGTACATTACGTAAGCAGCACAGTGTCAGTGATGTTGTTGTAGGTGAACAGGTTCAAATAAACATCTGACTTACTTCTCTGTGACCGAGTTTCCACGGATTGGGATAAACCAAGGGAACAGGTAGGGGGCCACGCAGCTGGAGATGAGCAGACACATTTGACTCTTCAGGAGGCTGAGGGAGCAGCTCTGCAGCCACGACCAGCTCTGGGGGCCAGAACTTCTCGTTACCTCACCAGTAACACACACACATACACACACACACTGTGAGGCTTCACCTGACAGCTACTCACCAGTCTGGTGCCTTCCACTGCAGTCTTATAACTGGAGAAGGTAATCCAAGGGCCAAACACAACAGTCCCCACAAACAGAACGTAGCCCAGGAACTCAGCTGGGGAGGGCAGGCTGCCCACCGCTCCCCGGTCCAGGTCAAAGGCCAGAGAGATGGCCTTCATGGCCACCACCATCTGAGAGCCTGTCAGACACACATCAGTGATTTAGACTGCTGACAGCAGCTTCACATTCAGGAGGGTTCAGGATATTAACAAAGCCACTTCAGTGTGTGTGGCAGAGGAAGTGTGACTCTGGACACCATCAGAGCTGCTGTAGAGCAGTGCTCTCTAGCATTTACAGAACCAGAGTCAATGTTCATGTCTGCTCTGATTGCTGTCACTGGCATTGAATGGAAACCATGAAGTTCATTTCTGTCTATAAACATATAGAAGCGTCTCCACAAATAAGTGAATAAACTGCTGTGACAGGAACTCTGTACACACTGAACCTACAGCTGCAGCAATAACACCATAAATCCATTCATCTGAAGTCAAACACCTTCATATTCCCTCTCAAAGAAGACTTTATCAAGTCTGAACATGATCAAATGTGCTGCATACTCTTAAAACACTAGAAGTCCCAGAGAGGGGCCATTTGGCCTTTTTGGCTAGAAAACCCATAAGGGGACCATCAAGAGGCCACAAGAGGGCCAACGTCTGGGACTTCTAGTGTTTAAACTGCAGAGGAGTTATGACATTTACATTACATTTATTTTTTTGTCCTCGTCTGGTTCAAATCAGATTTAAAACAACACTGTGTCAGATTCTCACCTTAAAATAACGCTTCATCAGCCTCTGACCTGGTGATGTCACCTCCACTACAGCCTGGTTTTGGTAGGAACACAGAAGACTACAACTATGGTGACTATGACCTCAACCCCAACAGCCAATCAGCGAGAATAACTGTTCCAACCAACAACAAAGCACCCTGTGAATGGCTGTTTGGGCTGAGGTCATAGCCGCCATACTTGTAGTCTTCTCAGTGTTCCTACCTGGAACAAGGAAGTGCTGCTCAACGCCTCCTGGATACTTGGTGGTAAAATCATGACTTTATATGAAACGGGGGATTTTACAGTCTTACTTCTTCTATACATTACATACAAAAAAGACAAAGACCTTCATCTATCAGTGTGTGGAAACCTGCACACATTCAGGTGTAGAAACGATCGTATGACAAGGTCCACATGGCATTTATGAGGTCAGTCTCATCATACGATTGGTTGGCCACTGATAAATCTGGTGGAAGTAAACGATGGCCTCCAGCATAAATTCACATTATTATAAGAGGAGGGAAATATAATAAAGTGGTGTTAAGTGGCAACCTCAAAAGAGGCATTAATTTCAGAAGAACCACATTCTGGAGAGGAGTTGTGTGTTCCATGGCTCCTCCATGGTTATATCTCAATGTTGTGTAGAGGCCAAAGTGACCACTTCATTGATTTAGTTATTACTACTGGGGGGGAGGGGGGGCAAGTGCTCACAGTGCAGTTTGCCAGATAATGTGTGAGGAATGCCCATGTTAAATAGTATGCAAGATCAAACGTACAAGTTGAAAATATGTGTAGCTGAGCTCAGACCCGTCACTGCATTTCAGCGTACCCAACAGTCACGCTCACACTGATACACACCCATATTTGCACTGAAATGACCACATGACCACTTTTCTGCCTTACGCACATAAATGAGGATCACGAGTGTGTTTTTATTTATGAATTCACCTCTTATCTTGTACCAGGTCACTGTGTTGAAGAAGTGCCACTCTCTGAAAAAGAAAAGCAACACAGTGAAACCAGACAGGAGACTAGAGGGTCTGCACACGTTACATGCACTGACTGCACACAAACAGCAGCAGTCAATGTACAGCTGAAACAACAGCAAGATTAATGTTGGCTAAAAACTAACCACTGCTCTAATTCAGCAGAAAAAGATGAAAATGGTTAAAATGTTGCAAACTGACAATATTACAACTATACGGGACAATGAGACACACATCTACTGTCCATGGAACCTAAATATTTACATCAAAAAAGCTGCAAATGTAGAAGAAAAATGTTGCATTTAATATCAAATTTAGCATATTTAAAGGCGATATCATGAGTTAATTTACATGATAAACTATGAATATAAAATATATTTGGCCTCATGGGTCCATGCCAGTGTCAGGTCATACCACAGACCAGATAAAACGGTACATTCTGCCTTCTAGCTCGGTGTTCAGTAGGGCTGGGAATCACCACCAATTTCCAGAATTGATTTGATTCTAATTCTTGAGGTTCTGAATTGATCCAATCCCAATTCAATCAGGGAAATTACCATTTTAACAGCTATTTTACTTGCCAGACAAAAAAAAATAAATAAATCTTAAACACCAAATGCTGCAAATTGTACCAAGAATACTCAAACTTTGTTAATACATAAATTATCACAAAGAACTGACCCAAAATCAGTTACAATGATGCACTTTTTATTAAACTTGTGATTTCACAAAGTGCTCACAAGTGCTTTCTTTAGTGCAAAGGGTGTGTAGAGTCAAGTTAACAACCTAGAGTCAGGAGACAAATTCTTGCATGAAGCATGTAGACATGATCTGACTGGATCTCAGTCCCTCCAGGATTTCATCAGCTGTTTTTGTGATTATTGTGGCCCAAAAATCCTGAATTTGTGAAGCTTTTCCAAAAGGTTGAGATAAAAGCTGCAACATTTTTAGAGGTTTTTTGCACTGAGAGTTGTGTGAGGAAGTCCAGAGTTTAAAGTAGCTGCTTTCTCCATAGCTTACAGTGATGCTGTTCTATGAAACACCACAAGAAAAAATTTCCTGTTAAACAGTGATTTATTTAGAATTAAATGCTCAGGAAAGCTGTCAAAAATGACCAACATTGTATTCTTGCTGAGAAGTTAAATAAAAAGGATAAGCTTGGTGCTCAGCAACAATGGCACTGAGGAGGGAAATGTGGTTGGTTACCCAGCCACAGTGGGTGCACAAGTCAAGTGTACTCCCTGCACCAGTCCCAAGCCCAGATAAAATGGGCAGGGTTGTGTCAGGAAGGGCATCTGGCGTAAAAACTCAGCTTCAACTGTAAGAGGACCCACCCAACTCTGGGACTAATTGTGTCCTGTTAAAATAAATACAGATGATGATGAAATAAAAGAATTAGCCATTACAACAACTCAACTGCACTGAATGCATGTTACAGTCTAGAGAAAATTCTGGCAGCACCTTCTTGAATCTTGAATTTGAAAACTAAGACCCTGAAAAAGTTGGTCTTCTTCTGTGCTGAAATCCACCTGAAGCAGGGATGGTCCTCCACTGACGACCTTTGACCTTCAGAAGGTCTCAGTGCACGATGGAGCTTGGAATGGAAACCCAGTCTTCTCACATCTGAAGGCAGATGAAGAGGAGAAGAGATTTCAAAGCCAAACTAAGAATCATACTTTTAGATTCCCACACCACAGTAGGGTTTACTAATTCAGGTTCTTTTAGTTGTTTATATTATAACTACAAATTAACTTTCATTTTTGAAAAGAGTTTCAATTTGTTTCCTGGAACATTTGGTCAGTTCAGTTTAGTTCTATTGAGTAAAAATGGCTCGTTGTACTGCAGCCTTTATAATTCTGCCATTTTCATTGATGAATTATTAATTTACGACACAAATGTTAAAAAAACAACAACAATATTTTACTTACCACCAGCAGCTGCAACAGTCTCCCTGTCTGGTCTGTTGTCGTTCTCTGTGTGTTTTCAGTTTGTAAATTGCTTATCAATCCTCGACTTTTATATATGTTCCAACACAGTGCTGCACGTAGAACAAAACCGTTTATCCCCGCTTTAGGCTAGGCCACAACTGGAGTGGTTAGGGGCCGGGGCTTGAACCCACAACCGGGAGGTTGTGGGTTCAAGCCCCGGCCGGGTCATACCAAGGACCATATAAAAATGGTACTTCCCGCCTTCTAGCTTGGTGCTCAGCAAAAATAGAATGTAGGAAGGAAAAGTTGTTTGTGGCAGCGCCTTGCATGACAGCGACCCCTCTGATTCTAGATGTGATTAACACTGTAGATAGGAGAAAGGTAATTTTGTTCTACTGTACATGACTGGCTGTATGGACTGAATGACAATAAAGTTGGCTTCTTCTTCTTCTTATGAAAAATATTCAGGAACTGTTGAGCGCAATCTTTAGCCATGACTTTTGTTGATAAATTAACGTTGGCAAGTCCGCTCTGTGGCTGCCAAATGTAAACACAGAAGTAAAGTGAGCATGCGGTGCTCCTGAGCAAGACTGAGCAGCAGCACTGAGCAGCAGGATTAAATACTACCTGTTCAAGAGGTAACAGAACTTCAATTCTTCACCTGTGGCTAGTTCTGGACTTTTGGAGGTGATTTGGTTGACACTTGGCAGTGGATTGGTGGCTTGGGGGAAGATTCTGGTGGATTTAGAATTGGGCCTTTCTGCCTTAGAAGCAGACAGGCAGCCATTACTACTAGGCCTCACAGGCAGCCAACAACAACAGGCTCCACAGGCAACCACCATCACCAGGCCAGCAGCCACGACCATCAGGCTTCACAGGCAGTTCCCACCACCAGGCCCTGCAGCCATCTCCATCAGGCTTCAGGCCTGGCACCAGGCCTTACACGCATTCCTGTTGTTGTTGCCTCTTGAATTTTTCATCAACACTGAAATAGTCTTGGAAACAGACTCTTGTCTCCTTGTCCACTGCAAATTATTGCAAAACTGCAGCAAAATGCCACCTAAGCCAAAAGCAGAGGCCAGACCGGAGGAGGAATATGTGTCCCTCGCACAGGTAAATGACTTACTGCAACAGCAAAAAGAACTGTTTTCTGCATTGTTAAACCAACAACAGGAAACTTTCAAAAGCCTCATCAAAGTGATCATGGACTCAGCTAATGCAAGACTGGACACGATGACGAGAGAGTTGCAGGACATTAAAACCAGTCTACAGTTCACTCAAAAAGACATAGATGACATAAAAGCCGATTTGTCTAAACAAGCAGACCGCAACAATGTGCTGCAATCAGATGTTTCTGAAGTGTGTGACAGTCTGTTGACTATCACTGACAAATTTGAATATCTGGAAGGACAATCCCGGAAAAATAATCCAGTCTTTGATGGTGTTGTGGAGACAACAGGAGAGACCTTGGCTGACACAGAGGAGAAGATTAAAAATATTCTCATGGAGAAACTACAGTTACCACCAGGGATTGAGATGGAGAGAGCCCACCGCACCAGGAAACCTGGAGGAGAAAGACCGAGGCCCACTGTGGTCAAGTTCCTGCGGCACAAGGACGGGATGACCATTCTTCAAAGAGCCAAGTCCCTCAAAGGAACAAAAATCTTCATCAATGAGGACTTCACTGATTTGGTAAGAAGGAAGAGAAATGAATTAATGCCAGAGCTGAAAGCTGCAAGAGCACGGGGGACATCACCTACTTAAGGTATGACAGACTCATTATTCACCCACGCCATCCCCGTAACAGCACACCAAAATCATTGGAGCCAAAAATCAACCAGAAATGATTGACATTTCATTGATCTAAAAATACAAGACTAGAGTGGTGTTTATGTTGACGACATTGATACAGCATATGGAGAATTTGTCTCTATTTTATCACAACTATATAATAAACACTGCCGTCTAGTGGTAAAGGAAACTAAAGTTAAATCCAGAGATAAGCCTTGGATCACCAAGGGCCTGCAAAATGCTTGTAAAAAGAAAAACTTGTTATACAAAACGTTTCTGAAATTAAGAACTGTGGAAGCTGAAAAGAAATACAAGACTTATAAAAATAAACTCATTAGTATTTTAAGATCGAGTAAAAAAACATATTACAGTAAATTATTGGGAAAATAACAAAACTAATACATGTAATATGTGGAAGGTGTTAAATAATATAACAAAGAGAGGAAAACTAAATTCCAACCACATCTCTTATTTAAATTCAGATAATGGAATAATCAATGAAAATAGCCTGATCTCCAACACATTTAATGAACATTTTGTTAATATAGGAAAAAAGATCGCCAACTCCACTGTATCATCAGCAAATACAAGTGGTGCTGACAATGTCGTCAACATAAACGCTTACTCAATGTTTATGAAAGAAACAGATGAAAAAGAAATTCTTGACATTGTTAACAAATTCAAAGACAAAAATCAACTGATTGTAATGATTTCAGTATGTTCTTGGTTAAATGTATTATTGATTGTATTGTTAAACACTTCACTTACATATGCAACATGTCACTTACTGCTGGTAAATTTCCAAAGAAAATGAAAATCGCAAGAGTTGTTCCTCTGTATAAGACTGGTGACAAACACTCATTGTCAAACTACAGACCCATCTCCTTGTTACCTCAGTTCTCTAAAATACTGGAAAAAGTATTTAAGAGACTAAATGATTTCACTGATAAGCACAATATACTCTGTGAACAACAGTATGGATTCAGGAAGAACCGGACCACCTCACTGGCACTCATGGACTTTGGTGAACAGATTACGGATGCAACAGATAGAAGAGAATACACAGTTGGAATATTTCTGGACTTACAAAAGGCATTTGATACAGTTGACCATAAATTACTCCTCAGTAAATTACATAAGTATGGCATCAGAGGAATTGCTTTTGACTGGTTACACAGCTATTTAGAAGACAGATATCAATATGTTCATGTGAATAATACAGACTCTGAGTTGCTGAAGATGACGTGTGGGGTACCACAGGGTTCTGTGCTTGGTCCATTGCTGTTTATTTTGTATATTAATATATTATATATATCACGGACGCACGGATCGCCCCGGGGGTCTCCCAGGTCGGCGGACGGAGCCACGGTTTGCAGCGGGAGACGTTACAGCGGGGAGGAGCTAGTGCTAGCTAGCACTTGGCCGCCGCCCGGTGCTAATGGGAAACTCGACATACCGGGAGCTGTAGCGAAAACGACGCGGTGCCGGGCTGGAGTTTAGGCGGCGTGAAAGAAATATAAGACAGAATAATAAAGAGCGATGGCAAGAACCAAGCAGACCGCCCGTAAAATCTACTGGAGGAAGAAGCCCCCCCCCCCACCAGGGCTGCTCGGAGAGGCGCTCCGGCCACCGGCAGAGTGAAGAAGCCTCGCCGTCACAGGCCCGTGGCTCTGAGAGAGATCCGTCGCTGCCAGAGATCCACGGAGCTGCTCATCCGCAAGCTGCCCGTCCAGCGCCTGGTGAGGGAGATCGCTCAGGACTTCAAGACCGTCCTGCGTTTCCTGAGCTTCGCCGTCATGGCTCTGCAGGAGGCCAGCGAGGCCCACCTGATGGTCTCTTCTTCGCTAAGGGGGTCACCATCATGCCCAAAGACTTCCAGCTGGCCCGCTGCATCCGCGGAGAGAGAACTTAGACTTTCTGCTGCACATTCACCAGCCATAATGCTCTGCACTGTGTGTCTATATATATACATTTATAGTAATATGGACATATGTTTACTAGATGTTGTTTTTTCTTGCCTTCTGATTGTTGCTCTGAGTGTTGCTATCCCTATGCTGTTGCAATCCTGGAATTTCCCCATTGTGGGACTAATAAAGGCTTATCTTATCTTATCTTATCTTAATGATTTATGTTCTGTGTCTAAATTGCTCAAGTGTATTTTATTTGCAGATGACAACTTTTTATTGTAGTGGAGAAAATCATAAGCAGCTTCTGGATTCAGTAGAAAATGAACTTAAATCAATCAATGGTTCACTGCCAATAAATTATCTATTCACCTTGGAAAAATAAAATGTATAATATTTGGAAACCGCAAATTATATAATCACAGAAAAAATAAAATAAACAATGTTGAAATTGACAGTTTTCGAAACCAGGTTCCTAGGGGTCATTGCTGATAACAAACTAAACTGGAAATCACACAAATTATGTCAAAACTAAAATGTCTAAAGCCATTGCCGTACGTATAAAGCTAAAGATCTCCTGTGTCAGAAATCTCTTTGCATTTTATATAATTCACTGATAGTGTAGAAGCTGGGTTAATTATGTTAGGTTAATTGGTTGTTCTAAATTGTCCCTAGATATCGGTCTCCTATAGGCCCTTAGAATAGAGGGTTAGTACTAGTGAAGCACTTTAGGCCCTTTTCCACTAGCCCCGCTTAGCCCAACACGGCACAGCTCAGCACGCGTTGTAGCTCTTTCCACTAGCCCCAGCACGGTTTAACAGGCGCTATTTTCGTGCCTGATCGAGGGCAGGGTACAACCGTGCTGAGTCGTGCCGAGATGTGACGTCAACACTTGAAGCCAGGGCAAGAAGAGACACTTTTACAGACAAGACAAACTTTTATTGATAAAAACTTCATATTTTGACTGAGCGACTCCATACTCGGTGATGCACACCTTCAGTTAAAGTACTAGATTCCATTCAAGTGAATGTATTAATTCATTCTGATTGCTGAGGCCACAGTACTTCACTTCCGCCTCCCAAAGAGAGCAGACGCTTTTTCTTTCTCTCCAGCTCCGGCTCTTTATCTCTCTCCTCCCCTAACTGACTGGATCCCAGCTTGCTATCGTCTGTCTGCGTGTCCCTACTGCTGATCATCGAACGAAATTATGGATTTAATAAGCTGGGCTTTGAATGCAATTGACACTATTTTTTCAACGAGGAAAAGTGCCCCGGGGGAAGCAGTTTGCCCCGCAGGAACAGCGGCCGCGGGCTATTTGAAGGACACAAGTAATTGGAAACTCTTATGCCTGTGTAATCTTTCCATCGAAGATGTTGAAGATTTATACATCTTCGTAGCAATGGTCATCGGAATCTTACTGATTGGATCTGGGATTGTTCTGGTGTACCGTAAATTGATGAAGATGGACGGAGCCTATCAAAATGCTGACCCGGCGAGGCTTAACCATCAAATTGACCAATTGGGCAGGACTCTGACAGCGGCTAATGGAGAACTGTCTAGGAAAATGGATTACATCATGATCACGCTGAGAGCCGTCCATGAAGAATTCAACGTCCAGCAATGAAGGATTTAAGTAATGAATCTGTAAGAGAATATAAAGTTTCTTTCTCTGAAGTCAGTACTATTCGACTTATTTGACCTGCCCTTACAATCAAGTCCTCCAGATTATCTGCAGTTTTTGTTTTCAAAACATGTGAGCAGCATTGACTCTCATGGACAGCCAGCTGTCTGGCAAACTTTTCCATCTGCTGTGCAAGGACACAAGCGCCAGACGCTAGACACAACATCTCCTGCTGAAGAGACTTTGTTGTTCTTAACTGATATAAACACTCTCACTCAACACCACACTCACACTGACTCAATAAACTGATGAGAAGATTATTCATTCACTGCTCTCTGTGTCCTTGTATAGATTGTATTGTCTGCTACTTGTGCATTGAGAGATTTTTTTCTTGTAATCATAATATTGATCATTTATGACCGGTATTCTGACAAACAATGCTTTTTTGCTCTCTCCTATTGTGTTTATCCTTTTCCTCCCTCATGCTTCCTGTTCCCAGTCTGCTGACAGGCGCGTTACCGATACTGCCGCGTCACCGGAAATGCCAACTATGTCGTTTTCAGTGTCAAGTCAAATCCCTCGTATGTTTATCAGTTGTTTACTGTGAATGTACTTGGCAATAAATCTTTTCTGAGTTCTGAGTTCAGTAAAAACAGATGATTTTAAATGTAACCCAGCCCTTGTAAAATCGACTGAAGCGCAGCTACATGAAAATTGTGGTTAAATACAACAACGAAGTACTTTATATTCACATTGGAATTGGAATCGCTCCCGTTTTGTTTTTCTTCTGAATTCTTGGATGGAATATGGGTGGGCAATATAAGCTGCAGCTTCAGCCATCACCCATTTCAGATAACCTATGTTGACCTGTATAATCAGAGGAGTTATAGTTTAATTCGACCTCGTTAGATTTTTTTCCCCTTTGTTATATTATTCTATTTTCTTTTAATCTTTACTTTTAATCAATCCGAAATAAAGATTCATTCATTAATTCATATTCCACCACTGGCTTTTAGCAACAAGTGTATTTCCCAAATACGTTTTAAACTTGCTTTAATTAACCACCACCCATTTGTCTTTTGTCTAGGCAAGAGGGGAACTGTCCACCCCAACTGGACCTTGCCTCACTATTTACAGAGATGCAGGCTAAAGATCTGCTGAACCAGGACCAGTACGAGGGGCCGATCCAGTTGCTTCTCAGTGAGGCAGCGTGGCTGGCGTGTGTGACCCATTACAGTTTTTTTTTTTTTTTTTTTACAGTTTCAATTTTGCACATTCTGAATAATCTGGAATTTGCTGCTGATTGTAATAAACAATTTAGTGACTTATGTGTTTGCATCATTATTTTCTATTTTGTCTGTTAAGACACTGGTGGGACAAG
Organism: Pholidichthys leucotaenia; assembly: GCA_020510985.1. NCBI lineage: Eukaryota > Metazoa > Chordata > Actinopteri > Cichliformes > Pholidichthyidae > Pholidichthys > Pholidichthys leucotaenia. The sequence goes on from CM035843.1 coordinate 425,394,186, forward strand.
AGTCAACTGTACAAAGGATTTATCGGTGACCTTGAAAATAATGTCTCATTTTTAAGAAAAAAGTAACCAAAACAATTATTTTATTAACTGAAGACTGTATTGTTGGATGTCAGGAAAAATTATGTGTATACATATCATTTTATGTAATTCAATCAAGTATATATAACTGTATGTAACTGTCTGCTGAAAAATACTAAAACTGTCTGTGTATTAGAGGTTTTGTACGTGATGCATGAAGATTGAAGTTGTTTTTCCTTATTTTAATTATGTTGAAATTCCAGTTCTCCTTTCATGGTAGATTTATCTTAAGGCACACGATGACCTGGGCTGCACAGTATGACCTGCCCTAAGAAACTGTTACTCCTTAGAGCACAAGGTGGACTCTGATAAAGTGAAATTGTTCCTTTTTCTTTGATGTCAGTATATTTCATCATGATTGTATAAGGGAGTATATGATAGATGTTTGTTTGATCATGCAAACTGCTGTGTATAAATTGTCTGAACTCTGATGATTGTCTTTAGTACTGATCTCCTGTAACCAGGTTCATGCTCCTTGCATTGCAAGTAAACAAAAGCTCATGAGAAATAGAATTTTGTGTCTTGACTCTTTATTGAGGTAACGAACTAAAATACGATCACTTGTTTGAGTTTCTAGATTCCTGACATTGGATGTGCCACCGCAGAAGACCCTGCATACTTTAGTGACAGTACCAGTATATGGAGGAATTCTGGGTCATATTAGCATCTGCTCTTCATCATAATGGGTTTGGGCGGGGGTGTCTAATCATGTGCCATGGAGGGCCAAGACCCTGCAGGCTTTACCTCCAACCAGTGTCTTCAACAGCAGATTCCACTGAACTTCTTCCACTGACTGCTGATCAGTGAGAACACCTGCTGAAGAGACTGGGTAGAAGAGAACCTGCAGGGTCTTGGCCCCCCATGACACATGATTGGAAGCCCCCGGATTAGGTTTAATGGGATTTAACATTTTAACACAAACTGCTTTACGGTTCATAATTCTGTTGACAGACTTACACCAAACCAAAAGTGATTTCTCAACTGCTGGATTGTTCTTAGACAGCTTTTCCAGTCTATTAGTATTTAATTTGTGCCACATGGTGGTAACCTTCACATATAAAAAAAAAAAAAAAGACATCTGCAAAAACTTCAGAGGTTTATTGTCAGTGCAATTCCCAGTGCAATATTACATGAATGCATGTATAGTACATTGTTGATGCAGAGATTATATATTTCTACAGTACATGTATCTAGTAAATCAAGTATTTTCCATGTAACCTTGTGACTACATTATTTTAATTGCTTTTAATCCAAGATCAAGTTTGTTTTGGCCTAAAATGCATCATAACTGTCAAATATATCTTATTATATGTAACTCAGTACTGTTTACTTTTTGAATATATATTTTGTGGCTAATATAGTTATTAACATGGCGATCAAGTTGTGTCAGCTGATCATTTGTTGCTATGACACCACCTCAGACTCAGTGCTGCTGCAGCAGGTACATCCATGATGTCTCAACAGTCTCTCCATGATTTTCATGCAGATCAGAGCAATTTTTTGCACAGGAAATAAACGTTTCTACAGACATTCTTAAGCTCTACAACCATTGATCGTTTGTGAAGCTGTGTTGACATCAGTGACAGGCTGTGTTGAGTAAGCGATAATTTCCCCACAACAGAGCCATCTGAAACACACACAGCGTACATACTTTAGTACCTAACAGCGATAACTTGCAGACATTACAGTGTAGTACGACGTACTTATAGCAAACTAGCATTAGCAACATTAGCTTACCATCATATATGACCTAGTTTGTATCCTCACGTCTTCGGCTCTCCCAGAAGCTGCAGAACTATTCCAGAGTGTTTCATCTCACTACCTGTACCTGTGTCTGGCGGTCCTTTTTGGCATTTACAGTGGGGTAAAAAAGTATTTAGTCAGCCACCAATTGTGCAAGTTCTCCCACTTAAAAGATGAGAGAGGTCTCCAATTTTCATCATAGGTATACCTCAACTATGAGAGACAAAATAAGAAAAAAAAAATCCAGAAAATCACATTGAAGGATTTTTAATGAATTAATTGGTAAATTCCTCGGTAAAATAAGTATTTGGTCAATAAAAGTTCATCTCAATACTTTGTTATATACCCTTTGTTGGCAATGACAGAGGTCAAACGTTTTCTGTAAGTTTTCACAAGGTTTTCACACACTGTTGCTGGTATTTTGGCCCATTCCTCCATGCAGATCTCCTCTAGAGCAGTGATGTTTTGGGGCTATCGCTGGGCAACACGGACTTTCAACTCCCTCCAAAGATTTTCTATGGGGTTAAGATCTGGAGACTGGCTAGGCCACTCCAGGACCTTGAAATGCTTCTTACAAAGCCAGTCCTTCGTTGCCCGGGCGGTGTGATTGGGATCATTGTCATGCTGAAAGACCCAGCCACGTTTCATCTTCAATGCCCTTGCTGGTGGAAGGAGGTTTTCACTCAAAATCTTACGATACATGGCCCCATTCAATCTTTCCTTTACACAGATCAGTTGTCCTGGTCCCTTTGCAGAAAAACAGCCCCAAAGTATGATATTTCCACCCCCATGCTTCACAGTAGGTATGATGTTCTTTCTCCTCCAAACACGACAAGTTGAGTTTTTACCAAAAAGTTCTATTTTGGTTTCATCTGACCATATGACATTCTCCCAATCCTCTTCTGGATCATCCAAATGCTCTCTAGCAAACTTCAGACGGGCCTGGACATGTACTGGCTTAAGCAGGGGGACACGTCTGGCACTGTAGGATTTGAGTCCCTGGCAGTGTAGTGTGTTTCTGATGTAGCCTTTGTTACTTTGGTCTCAGCTCTCTGCAGGTCATTCACTTGGTCCCCCCATGTGGTTCTGGGATTTTTGCTCACGGTTCTCGTGATCATTTTGACTCCACGGGGTGAGATTTTGCGTGGAGCCCCACATCGAGGGAGATTATCAGTAGTCTTGTATGTCTTCCATTTTCTAATAATTGCTCCCACAGTTGATTTCTTCACACCAAGCTGCTTACCTATTGCAGATTCAATCTTCCCAGCCTGGTGCAGGTCTACAATTTTGTTTCTGGTGTCCTTTGACAGCTCTTTGGTCTTGGCCATAGTGGAGTTTGGAGTCTGACTGTTTGAGGTTGTGGACAGGTGTCTTTTATACTGATAACCAGTTCAAACAGGTGCCATTAATACAGGTAACGAGTGGAGGACAGAGGAGCCTCTTAAAGAAGAAGTTACAGGTCTGTGAGAGCCAGAAATCTTGCTTGTTTGTAGGTGACCAAATACTTATTTTACTGAGGAATTTACCAATTAATTCATTAAAAATCATTCAATGTGATTTTCTGGATTTTTTTTTTCTCATTTTGTCTCTCATAGTTGAGGTATACCTATGATGAAAATTGGAGACCTCTCTCATCTTTTAAGTGGGAGAACGTGCACAATTGGTGGCTGACTAAATACTTTTTTGCCTCACCGTACGGTGAAAAAAGCCACAGACCGAGGAGTCGCCTTGTACAGCCACCATGATGCATGTGTTATGTTTTGCTTGGGTCGCGTGTTTTACGTCAGGTGAGTGTGGCGCCGCCTTGCTGTAAAAAGAATCCCGCCCACCACAGCTTAACCCAGCTGTAATGGAGACACAACCGAGCCGAACCGTGTCGAAGTGAATCGAGACGTGGCAAGGTCTGCTGGGCTAGTGGAAATGGGCCTTTTAGAGTGGTCTTTGAGACTAGAAAAGCGCTATATACAGTGGGGTAAAAAAGTATTTAGTCAGCCACCAATTGTGCAAGTTCTCCCACTTAAAAGATGAGAGAGGTCTCCAATTTTCATCATGGGTATACCTCAACTATGAGAGACAAAATGAGAAAAAAAAATCCAGAAAATCACTTTGAAGGATTTTTAATGAATTAATTGGTAAATTCCTCAGTAAAATAAGTATTTGGTCAATAACAAAAGGTCATCTCAGTACTTTATTATATACCCTTTGTTGGCAATGACAGAGGTCAAACGTTTTCTGTAAGTTTTCACAAGGTTTTCACACACTGTTGCTGGTATTTGGGCCCATTCCTCCATGCAGATCTCCTCTAGAGCAGTGATGTTTTGGGGCTGTCGCTGAGCAACACAGACTTTCAACTCCCTCCAAAGATTTTCTATGGGGTTGAGATCTGGAGACTGGCTAGGCCACTCCAGGACCTTGAAATGCTTCTTACGAAGCCAGTCCTTCGTTGCCCGGGCGGTGTGTTTGGGATCATTGTCATGCTGAAAGACCCAGCCACGTTTCATCTTCAATGCCCTTGCTGATGGAAGGAGGTTTTCACTCAAAATCTCACGATACATGGCCCCATTCATTCTTTCCTTTACACGGATCAGTCGTCCTGGTCCCTTTGCAGAAAAACAGCCCCAAAGCATGAAGTTTCCACCCCCATTCTTCACAGTAGGTATGGTGTTCTTTCTCCTCCAAACACGACAAGTTGAGTTTTTACCAAAAAGTTCTATTTTGGTTTCATTTGACCATATGATATTCTCCCAATCCTCTTCTGGATCACCCAAATGCTCTCTAGCAAACTTCAGACGGGCCTGGACATGTACTGGCATAAGCAGGGGGACACGTCTGACACTGTAGGATTTGAGTCCCTGGCGGCGTAGTGTGTTACTGATGGTAGCCTTTGTTACTTTGGTCCCAGCTCTCTGCAGGTCAGTCACTAGGTCCCCCCGTGTGGTTCTGGGATTTTTGCTCACCGTTCTCGTGACCATTTTGACCCCACGGGGTGAGATCTTGCGTGGAGCCCCACATCGAGGGAGATTATCAGTGGTCTTGTATGTCTTCCATTTTCTAATAATTGCTCCCACAGTTGATTTCTTCACACCAAGCTGCTTACCTATTGCAGATTCAGTCTTCCCAACCTGGTGCAGGTCTACAATTTTGTTTCTGGTGTCCTTTGACAGTTCTTTGGTCTTGGCCATAGTGGAGTTTGGAGTCTGACTGTTTGAGGTTGTGGACAGGTGTCTTTTATACTGATAACCAGTTCAAACAGGTGCCATTAATACAGGTAACGAGTGGAGGACAGAGGAGCCTCTTGAAGAAGTTACAGGTCTGTGAGAGCCAGAAATCTTGCTTGTTTGTAGGTGACCAAATACTTATTTTACCAAGGAATTTACCAATTAATTCATTAAAAATCCTTCAATGTGATTTTCTGGATTTTTTTTTTTCTCATTTTGTCTCTCATAGTTGAAGTATACTTATGATGAAAATTGGAGACCTCTCTCGTCTTTTAAGTGGGAGAACTCGCACAATTGGTGGCTGACTAAATACTTTTTTGCCCCACTGTAAGTACAGGTCCTTATCCTTATCCCTTAATCATCTCAGACTGGATGCAGAGGGTAAACAGAGAAGGACAACAGGTATTGAGATGAGAGAGATTATGGTGAGGTAGCAGGAAGAAGTAGTGGGGGGAGAAGGGTTAAATGTATTGTGATGCGAGATGTCATGCAGATGTGAGATGGGTGGAGGATATAAAAGGAAAGACCCTGGTGTATTGAGAAAATGCTTTTTCTGTTATGACTGATGTGAGAGTGAATAAAGTAGTCTGCTGCACGAGTCTGCCTCCGTTATTTGCACTCTCCACACTGGTGACCCCTTGACGAATTATGGAACACAGGGAAAGAACCCCAGAGTCAGCCTGGACGGGAACCCCCAGCAACATGGCAAACACCCCTGAGATGGCCCGGATGGGAACCCCCAGCAACGCATGCGCTGTTTCGGTCAAACTACCGGACTTTTGGCTGCACGACCCGCGGTCTTGGTTCCACCACACCGAGGCTCAGTTTGCCCTCCGGGGAATAACGGCAGATGACACCAGATATTATTATGTGGTCGCAGCGCTGGACGCTCGCACATCTCAGCAAGTAGCGAGCCTGCTCCAACAGCCTCCAGCCCACGACAAATACGAGGCTCTCAAGGCCGCGCTGACCCGGCGCTACACGCTCTCGGACTGTGAGAGAGCAGAGAGGCTCCTGAGGTGCTCCGAGTTAGGAGATGGGTCGGCGGTCGAACTGATGGAGAAGATGTTGGCGTTGATGGGCACGGACGATGGGCATTTTCTGTTTGCCCACCTTTTCCTCCGGAACCTCACAACAGACGCAAGAGCGGTCCTTGCCAATTCGCCGTTGCTGGCTGTGTGTGACTACCGGGCGATAGCCCAGGAGGCAGATCGGATCATCCTCACCATCAGAGCCCTCACAGTGAAGGCAGTGACGGCGGAACCCAGCGAGATGACCAGCGGAGGCGAGGAGCCGGCGACGGTAGTGGCAGCGGGGGCCAGGAAGCGCCAGAGAGACACACTCTGCTTCTATCACCGCCGCTTTGGAGAGAACGCACACAGATGTGTGCCACCGTGCCAATTCAAGCGTTTGGGAAACGCCAAGGCTGGAAGTCAGTAGCAGCTGCGACCGCCGGTGAAGAGAACAAGCTGCTCTACGTGACGGACTCGCGCTCGGGGAGACGGTTCCTCGTAGACACTGGCTCCCAAAAGAGCCTCATCCTGCCGTCCTACGCTGACCGGCTAGAGGGAGCTAGCGGCCCCCAGCTGGTAGCCGTAAACGGCTTGGACATTAAGACTTTTGGTGAGCGAACACTGACTTTATCCCTACACGGCTGTATGTACGAGTGGACTTTTGTCATAGCGGCATTGAGTTTCCCAATCCTGGGAGCTGATTTTCTGTGTGCACACGGGTTGCTAGTCGATGTTGTTAACAGGCACCTAGTTAATGCAATGTCTTTTGATTCTCTCCCCTGTACAGCTCGAGGGGCCGGGCCAATAACACAAGCCAACGTCACAGCTCCAGACGGTAAGTTCCACACACTGCTCACTCAGTTCCCAGCACTCACGGTCCCGACGTTTTCGGCAGCCAGCACTAAACACGGGGTGGAACACTTTATCACCACCACTGGGCGGCCCATTTTCGCACGACCTCGGCGCCTGGACACAGCTAAATTGGCCATAGCGCGCGAGGAGTTTGCCAACTTGGAAAGGTTGGGCATTATCAGGCGCTCAAACAGCCCATGGGCATCCCTGCTACACATGGTCCCTAAGGCCAAGGGATCGTGGCAACCGTGCGGAGATTTCCGCAGGTTGAAAAACGCCACAGCACACGACCACTACCTGATTCCCCACACTCAGGATTTTTCCGTTCACCTCGTCGGGGCACGTATTTTTTCTAAAATAGAACTGGTCCGTGGTTACCACCAGGTCCCAGTGCGCACGGAGGACGTACCCAAAACAGCGGTAATAACTCCGTTTGGCTTGTTTGAGTTTTTACGCATGCCCTTCGGATTAAAAGGCGCAGCACAGACATTCCAACGCATGATGGATGCGGTGTTGTGCCATCTGCCGTTTGTGTTCGTCTACCTGGATGATATCCTGGTGGCCAGCGCGTCCGAAGACGAACACGTAACCCACCTCAGGACGGTTTTTCGGAGGTTGGAGGAGCACGGGTTAATAATCAACCCGGCGAAATGCCAGTTCGGCGTGATCGGGATTGACTTTTTGGGGCACCGCGTCTCACCGGAAGGAGCGATACCCTTGCCCGACAAGGTGCGTGCCGTGGCGAATTTCCCCGGCCTCAGACGGTCAGGGCGCTGCAAGAATTTTTGGGGATGGTTAACTTTTATAACCGGTTCCTCCCCCGCGCAGCTCAGCTCATGCAGTTATTGTACGCCGCACTCAAGAAACGGAAACCGGTGGACAGAATCGAATGGACTCCGGAGCGGGAGCAGGCGTTCTCTGAGGTTAAAACAGCCCTAGCAAACGGCACACTGTTGGCGCACCCAGACCCGGCGGCCCGGATAGGGGTCACTACCGACGCCTTGGACGTGGCCATAGGGGCCGTCGTGGAGCAACGCGTCACCGGTTCTTGGCAGCCGCTCGCTTTTTTCAGCAGGGCTTTGCGCAACAGTGAGCGTAAATACAGCGTGTTCGAACAGAGAGTTGCTGGCTCTCCACCTGGACATACACCACTTCCAGTTCTGGCTGGAAGGGCACAGCTTTACCGCGTTCGTGAACCACAAGCCGCTAACGTTCGCAATGGCCAAGGTTTCGGAATCATGGTCGGGCCGGCAGCAGAGACAGCTGGCCGCGAACTCGGAGTTTACGACCGATATTCAACATGTGTCGGGTAAACTGAATGTGGTGGCGGACTGCCTCTCGCGCGCAGTAGTGGCCCCAGTCTGCGTAGGGATAGATTATACAGCCATGGCTGCAGAGCAGATTGGCAATGCGGACGTGTGCGCGCTCCAGTCTGGACCAACAGGGTTAAGGCTGGAGAGGAGAGTACTGCAAAACGGCAGCCCCCCCACAATTTGCGATGTCTCCACGGGACGCCCGCGCCCGGTGGTCCCAGTTGCTTGGTGCCGCCAAGTGTTTGGGTCAGTTCACGCTCTGGCGCACCCAGGAGTGCGCGCGTCAGTCAAAATAGTGGGAGCAAAGTTCGTATGGCCAGGCCTGCGCAAACAAGTGAAAGAGTGGGCTGCAGCCTGCGTAGCGTGCCAACGAGCCAAAGTACACAGACACACAAAGGCTCCTTTGGAGCCGTTTTGTATACCGGCTAAGAGGTTCGACCATGTTCACGTGGACCTCGTGGGCCCCCTCCTGCCATCGCAGGGATGCACGCACCTTCTGACAGTGGTGGACCGCACCACACGCTGGCCAGAAGCAGTCCCGCTGGTGGCAGCTGCGTCCGCGGCGCGCGCTTTTATGACAACATGGGTGGCATGTTTTGGCATCCTGTCGGACATCACGTCTGACCGTGGCCCTCAGTTTGTTTCCGACCTCTGGTCCGCGATGGCCCGTAGCCTGGGTGTTGCAATTCATCGCACAACCGCGTACAACCCACAGGCCAATGGGTTATGCGAGCGTTTCCATAGGTCACTGAAAGCAGCGCTCAGGGCTTCGCTGATGGATGGAAATTGGGTAGACTGGTTGCCGTGGGTTCTGTTGGGGTTGCATTCCGCACCACAAGAGGATTTGGAGGCTTCCCCGGTGGAGCTTGTTTTTTCTCAGTCACTGCGGCTCCCCAGGGAATTTTTGCCAGATAATCCCGTGCCGGACAACTGTCTGTCTCAGTGTTTGCAGCATAGCGCAGATACAGGCACGCTGCCGGGCCCGGCCCACCAGTTTTCCACGCGCTTTTGTGCCAAAAACTTTGAAGAATGCGGCGTTCGTGTTTGTCAGGCACGATGCCCACCGCCCCCCATTGCGCCCACCCTCCGATGACCCGTTCAGAGTGCTGGAACCAGGGGACAAACATTTTTTGTTAGACTTGGGGGGTCGTCGGGAGAAAATATGTATACACAGACTTAAGCCCGCCTTTGTGGTGGCAGACGAGCAAGTGATGTTGGCACGGGCCCCTCGGCGTGGAAGACCCCCACGGAGAACTCCCCAGGTAAACGATTCATCAGAGCAGCCACACGGGCAAGTTGAAGGTCCCCCCCCCCTTCGCCATTGCCCACCCACAGACAGACAGACCCCCAGGAGCCCTCCACCGGCACAGCAGCGCCGCGGAGGCGGAGAACCCCCGTTACAGCAGATACGGGAGGAGACTGAAGCCAAAAGGACGTGAGGACTGAAACTCGGTCTGAGATTCTTGGGGGGGGGGGGGTAGAAGCTGGGTTAATCATCTCAGACTGGATGCAGAGGGTAAACAGAGAAGGACAATAGGTATTGAGATGAGAGAGATTATGGTGAGGTAGCAGGAAGAAGTAGTGGGGGGAGAAGGGTTGAATGTATTGTGATGCGAGATGTCATGCAGATGTGAGATGGGTGGAGGATATAAAAGGAGAGACCCTGGTGTATTGAGAAAATGCTTTTTCTATGTTTTTATGTGAGAGTGAATAAAGTAGTCTGCTGCACGAGTCTGCCTCCGTTATTTGCACTCTCCACAATAGTTCCTTTTATGACATACTGTGTGGCGATCTGGGCAAGCACATATACAGTAAAACAAACACAAACTTAATCTTTTTACTACAGAAAAAGGCCGTACACATTGTATCAAAGAAACCTTACCGTGAACCAACAAATCCAATATTCATTCAATTACATACTTTTAAATTTAGAGATCTGGTAGATTATAATGTCATTCAAATCATGTACAAAGCAAATAATAACCAATTACCTGTAAATATTCAGAGACTGTTTAAAAAAAGGGAAAGCAAATATGAGCTAAGAGGTAACTCTGTTTTTAATAAGCCAAAGGTTAGAACAAATACAAAGTATCATTGCATGTCTGTTACTGGAGTTAAACTGTGGAACTGTTGCTCTGAAATTAGTAAAACATGTTTAACTCTGAAGCAATTAAAAAAATTGTACAAAGATGAGAAACTCTCCCAGTATCTCACTGTAAATGCTGGGAGATAAATTTGTAATAACTTAAAGGTTTTGTTTTTTTTTTTTTTTGTCTACTTGTTCCATTTGATTTTCTTTGTTGATTTTGGGTAAGACTTAAATTTTTATGTTATTGATTTTAAACTTGTAATGGGGTAGGCACTATATAAGCACTAACTTCAACCTACATCCTTTCGGTTGTTCTTTCGTGTGTTCTTATTGTATTGTATATGTTTATTATTATTATTATTACCGAATAAAATAAAATAAATTCAATTCAATTCAATATTCTACTTGATAGATTAGAACACCTTGTTGGACTTAATGGAACTTCATTGCAGTGGTTTAAATCTTACTTATCTGATAGCTTCCAGTTTGTTCATGTCAATAATACAGGTGCATCTCAATAAATTAGAATGTCAAAAAAAGTTGATTTATTTAGATAATTCAATTCCAAAAAATTAAACTTCTATATTATATAAAGTCATTACACAGAGAATGATATATTTCAAGTGTTTATTTATGTTAATTTTGATGATTATGGCTTACAGCCCATGAAAACCCCAAATTCAGTTTCTCAAAAAATTAGAATATTACATAAAATTTATTTAAAAAAAGTTTTTTAATAGAAATGTTGGCCAACTGAAAAGTATGTCCATGTACACACTCAATACTTGGTCGGGGCTCCTTTTGGATTAATTACTGTATCAATGTGGCGTGGCATGGAGGCGATCAGCCTGTGTTACTGCTGAGGTGTTATGAAGGTCCAGGTTGCTTTGATAGTGACCTTTACCTCGTCTGCATTGTTGGGTCTGGTGTCTCTCATCTTCCTCTTGACAATCCTCCATAGATTCTCTATGGGGTTTAGGTCAGGAGAGTTTGTTGGCCAATCAAGCACAGTGATACCATGGTCATTAAACAAGGTTTTAGCACTTTTGGCAGTGTGGGCAGGTGCCAAGTCCTGTTGGAAAATGAAATCAGCATCTCCATAAAGCTTGGCAGCAGAGGAAAGCATGAAGTGCTCTAAAATTTCCTGGTAGACGACTGCGCTGACTTTGGTCTTGATAAAACACAGTGGACCAACACCAGCAGATGACCTCTGTTCAGATAAAATTTAATTTTGCATTTCATTTGGAAATCAAAGTCCCAGAGTCTGGAGAAAGAGTGGAGAAGCACAGAATCCAAGTTGCTTGACGTTTAGTGTTAAGTTTCCAGTCAGTGATGATTTGAGGAACCATGTCATCTGCTGGTGTTGGTCCACTGTGTTTCATCAAGACCAAAGTCAGCGCAGTCGTCTACCAGGAAACTTTGTGATGACTCTATACAGTATATAAGTTTAATTTTTTTGGAATTGAATTACCTAAATAAATCAACTTTTTGTGGATATTCTAATTTAATGAGATGCACCTGTAAGTTTTCTTCCAACTCAAAGCTCAACCACAGAGTTCCACAGGGATCTGTGCTAGGCCCTATTCTTTTGAGTTTATATATGCTTCCGCTAGGGAATATTATTAGAAAGCACTGCATACATTTTCGTTGTTATGCAGATGACACACAATTATATTTGTAAATGAAGCCAGATGACAGTAATCAATTAGCCAAAGCAGAGTCTTATGGAAATCAAAGCTTTGATGACTTGTAATTTCTTGCTATTAAACTCAGACAAGACTGAAGTCATTCTAGCTGGTCCAAAAAACCTTAGAAATACCTTTCTAAATCAAACTCTTAGTTTGGATGCTGTTACTCTTTCTCTTAATAGTTCTGTGCGGAACCTTGGAGTTATTTTTGATCAAGATCTGTTCTTTAATTCACATATTAGACTTGTTTCTAAGACTGCCTTCTATCATTTGAGTCATATTGCCAAGATTAAGAGCATTTTGTCTCAGAGTGATGCTAATCCACGCTTTTTTTTTTAGCTCTAGATTAGATTATTGTAACTCTTTATTATCAGACTGTCCTAAAATATCTTTAAAAAGTCTTCAGCTGATCCAAAATGCTGCAGCTAGAGTTTTAACAGGTACTGGAAAAAGAGATTGCATCTCTTCGGTTCTGGCCTCCCTTCATTGGCTTCCCATAGAATTTAGAATTAAGTTTAAAATCCTTCTCTTCACTTACAAAGCTCTAAATAATCAGGCTCCTTGTTATTTAAAAGATCTCACACTACCTTATCGTAACAGAGCACTACGTTCCTAAATGCAGGATTACTTGTAATACACAGAATCTTGAAAAGTACAATGGGAGACAGAGCTTTCAGTTATCAGGCTCCTCTCCTTTGGAACCAGCTGCCAATCTGAATTCGGGAGTCAGACTTGATCTCTGCTTTTAAGAATAGGGTTCAAACCTTCCATTTTGATACAGCCTATAATTAGGTGTCCCTGAACCCTCCCTTAGTTATGCTGCTAATAGGTATAAACAGCCAGGGGACCTCCAATAGTGAATGCACTGGGCTTCACTCCTTTCTTCACTCTCAATGAAATATTTTGGCTGGCCATTAACTTCTGTTTGTTCTCTCCCATAGATTGAGTCCCTGTTGTGCTGTTTGTTCTCTGCATGTCTGTTCTTTTTGTCTTCCCTATCCCCTCACTCCCCAGCAGATGACTGCCCCTCCCTGAGCCTGGTTCTGCTGGAGGTTTCTTCCTGCTCAAAGGGAGTTTTTCCTCCCCACCATTGCCAAGTGCTGCTGACAGGGAACCGCCTGATTGGTGGGGTCTTTCTGCAATTGTGGTGGTTTCTCCTACAGTTTGACAGTGCTAAGAGATGACTGTTGTTATAAAATGGTGCTATAAAAAATAAAGTTGAATTGAATTAATATAATAATGTGAATATCTGACCATAATGTTTTGTGTAGCTTAATTATCAGCACATTCATAAATTGTTTAAACCTGAAAAATATCATCCATCTCCTACTTTCAACAGTGATCACACAGCTTTAGCTCCTGATATTTTAATAAATTAGAGACAAAAGTTTTATTTAGAAGAAGCTTCTTTTCATCATTTTTATGTTTCCTCATAATTCTCCTTATTCAAATGTATTATCCATCCATCCATCTTCTACCGGGTCAGCGGTTCAAGCAGAGAAGCCCAGACTTCCCTCTCCCCAGCCACCTGCTCCAGCTCTTCAGAGAGGATACCAAGGTGTTCCCAGACCAGCTGGGAGACATAGGCGTCTCTCCAGAGAGTCCAGGGTCTGCCCCAGGGCCTCCTCCCAGTGGGACGTGCCCTAAACACCTCAAGTGGGAAGCATTCAGGAGACATCCTGATCAGATGCCCATACCACCTCAACTGGCTCCTTTCAATGTGGAGGAACAGCGGTTCTACTCTGAGCCTCTCCCGGATGACTGAGCTCCTCACCCCATCTCTGAGGGTGAGTCCAGCAATCCTACGGAGAAAGCTCATTTCAGCCGCTTGTATCTACAATCTCGTTCTTTCCGTCATTACCCACAGCTCACGACCATAGGTGAGAGTAGGAACGTAGACTGACTGGTAAATCGACAGCTTTGCCTTAGAACTAAGCTCCCTCTTCACCACAACAGACCGGTACAACGTCCGCATCACTGCAGATGCTGCTCCAATCCTTCGGTCATTCTCCCACTCCATTCTCCCCCCACCCATGAATAAGACCCCAAGATACTTAAACTCCTCCACTTGGGGCAGGAGCCTGTCCCCAACCCAGAGAAAACAGTCCACCTTTTTCCCGGCTGAGGACAATGGACTCGGACTTGGAGGTACTGATTCTCATCCCAGCCACTTCACATTCAGCGGCAAACCGTCCCAGTATGATCTGTAGGTAATTGCTGAATGAAGCCAGCAGGACAACATCATCTGCAAACAACAGAGTTGAGAGCCTGTGGTCGCCAAGCATGACACACTCCGTTCTCTGGCTGCGCCTAGAAATCCTGTCTATAAAAATTATTAACAAAATTGGTGACAAAGGACAGCCCTGGCGGAGTCCAACTCTCACTGGGAATGAGTCCGACCGAGTGTTGGCAATACGAACCAAACTCTCACAACAGTCGTACAGAGACCGAATAGCTTGTAACAACAAGCCCGATACCCCATACTCCCAAAGCACCCCCCACAAAAAACCACAAAGGACACAGTCAAACGCCTTCTCCAAGTCCACAAAACACATGTAAACTGGTTGGGCAAACTCCCACGACCCCTCGAGGATTCTTGAGAGGGTTAAGAGCTGGTCCAATGTGCCACGGCCAGGACGAAAACCACATTGCTCCTCCTGAATCTGAGGTTCAACCAACGGCTGGACTCTCCTCTCCAGTACCTTGGCATAGACCTTCCCAGGGAGGCTGAGGAGTGTGATCCCTCTAAAGTTGGAGCACACCCTCCGGTCCCCTTTTTTGAAGAGAGGAACCACCACCCCGGCTTGCCATGCCAAAGGAACTGCCCCCGACCATTGTTGCAGAGGCATGTCAACCATGACAGCCCTACAACATCCAGGGCCTTGAGGTACTCAGGATGAATCTCGTCCATCCCAGGGCCCGGCCACCAGAGAGATTTTTAACCACCTTGGTGACCTCAGCTCCCGTGATAGGTGAGTTGTCCCCCTCGTCCACAAGCCCTGCTTCCTCTGTGGAAGGTGTATCAGTGAGATTGAAGAGATCCACGAAGTATTCCTTCTGCCACCCAACGATATTCCCAGTTGAAGTCCGCAGTGCCCCATCCGCACCATACACAGTGTGGACAGGGAGCTGCTTCCCCCACCTGAGCCGCCGGACAGTTTTCCAGAATCTCTTCAAGGCTGACCGACTCCATGGCCTAAGCGAACTCCTCCCATACCCCAGTTTTTGCTTCAGCAACCACCCGAGCTGCACTCCGCTTGGCCTGCCGGTACACCTCAGCTGCTTTGGGAGTCCCACAAGCCAACCAAGCTTGATAGGACTCTTTCTTCACTTAATGGCCCCCCTCACCACTGATGTCCACCACTTGGTTCGGGGTTGCCACCACGAGATGCCCCGACGACCTTGCAGCCGTAGCTCTGGATAGCTGCTTCAACAATGGAGGTGGAGAACATGGCCCATTCAGACTCCAAGTCTCCAGACTCCCTCGGAATGTGGTTGAAGTTCTTCCAGAAGTGGGAGTTGAAGACCTCCCGGACAGGGGCCTCAGCCTGACGTTCCCAGCACAACCTCACTATACGTTTGGGTCTACCAGGTCTGAATGGTTTCCTCCCCTGCCATCGGATCCAACGCACCACCAGGTGGTGATCAGTTGACAGCTCTGCACCTCTCTTTACCCGAGTGTCCAAGACATACGGTCGCAGGTCTGATGACACAATAACAAAATCGATCTTCGACCTGCGACCTAGGGTGTCCTGGTGCCAGGTGCACATATGGACACCCTTATGCTTGAACATGGTGTTCGTTATGGACAAACTGTGGTTAGCACATTAGTCCAATAACTGAACACCACTCGGATTCAGATCGGGCAGACCGTTCCTCCCAATCACTCCCCTCCAGGTTTCACTGTCGTTACCCACGTGCACACTGAAGTCCCCCAGTAGGACAATGGAGTGTCCAAGAGGAGCACCCTCCAGCACCCCAGTCAGAGACTCCAAAAAGGGTGGGTACTCTGAACCATCACTTGGTGCATAGGCACAAATGATGGTCAGAACCCGTTTCCCAACCTGAAGACGCAGGGAAACAACCCTTTCGTCTACCGGGGAAAACTCCAATATAGAGGCAGCAAGGTAGGGGTATAGAAGAATACCGACCTCTGCTCGTCGCCTCTTGCTTCTCTCCAGCTCCTCTCCAGGAGACTAGTTCTGGGGGGAAAAAATTAATAGAGACAAAAGTTTTATTTAGAAGAAGCTTCTTTTCATCATTTTTATGTTTCCTCAAAATGCTCCTTATTCAAATGTATTAATGTAGTATAAATATGTATATGTAAATATGTATGTGGATTGGTTGGCTGATCTTCTTTCGTCTGCTCGCTTTACGGGTCTCCACAATGGGTCACCTGCCTCCATCTCACCCTATCCCTTTATCTTCCTCTGTAACACCAACCCTTTCCATGCCCTCCTTCACTACATGCATGAATCTTCTGTGGTCCTCCTCTTTTCCTCCTGCCTGGCAGCTCCATCTTCAACATCTTTTGTCCACTATATCCACTATCCCTCCTCTGCACATGTCTAAACCATCTCAGCCTTAGTTCGCTCTTAGCTTGTCTCCAAACCGCTCAACCTGAGCGGTCCCTCTGATATACTCATTTTTAATCCTGTCCCCCCAGTCACGCCTAATGAAAATCTTAGCATCTTCAACTCTGCCACCTCCTGTCTTTTTGTCAGCACCACCGTCTCCAAGCCATACATCATAGCACGTCTCACTACCATCTTGTAAATCTTCCCTTTCACTCTTGCTGATACCCTTCTGTGACAAATCACCCCGACACTCATCTGCACCAACTCCACCCAGCCTGCACTCTCTTCTTCACCTCTCTTGTGCATTATCCATTGTTTTGGATGGTTGACCCCAGGTATTTAAACTGATCTACTTTCATTACCGCTACTCCTTCCATCTTCACCATTACACCTGCCTCCCTCTCATTCACATTCATGTGTTCTGTCTTGCTTCTACTGACTTTCATTCCTCTTCTCTCCAGAGCATACCTCCACCTCTCCAGGTTCTCTTCCACCTCCTCTCTACTCCCACTGCAGATCACAATGTCGTCTGCAAACATCATGGTCCACGGAGATTCCTGCCTGACCTCATCTCTCAGCCTGTCCATCACCATGGCAAACAAGAAGGGGCTCAGAGCTGATCCCTGATGTAAACCAACCCCCACCTTGAATTCATCCATCACTCCTACAGCACACCTCACCATCGTCTCGCTGCCCTCATACATGTCCTGCACAACCTTCACATACTTTTCTGCCACTCCTGATTTTCTCATACAGTACAACACTTCCTCTCTTGGCACCCTGTCATCTGCTTTCTCTAGATCCACAAGGACACAGTGCAACTCCTTCTGACCTTCTCCATACTTCTCCATCAACACTCTTAGAGCAAACATTGCATCTGTAGTACTCTTTCTTGGCATGAAACTGTACTGCTGCTCACTGATTGTCACCTCTCCTCTTAACGTGGCTTCAACAACTCTTTCCCATATCTTCATAGTGTGGCTAATCAACTTTATGCCTCTGTAGTTACTACAGCTCTGAGCATCATCTTTTTTCTTGAAAATTGGTACCAAAACACTTTTTCTCCACTCTTCAGGCATCCTCTCACTCTCCAAGATTGTCTTAAACAATCTGGTTAAAAAGTCCACTGCCATCACCCCTAAACATCTCCATACCTCCACAGTTATGTCATCTGGACCAACCACCTTTCCATTCTTCATCCTCTTCAAAGCTGCCCTCACTTGTGCCTTGCTAATCCTCAGGACTTCCTTGTTCATCATCCTTCCTTCATCCATCCTCCTCTCTCTCCCATTTTCTTTATTCATCAGCTCTTCAAAGTACCCCTTCCACCTTCTCAACACACTCTCTCGTCATTTGTTAGTTCATTACCATTTGTGTCTTTAATCAACCTAACCTGCTGTACATCTTTTCCAGCTCCATCTCTCTGTCGATACAAGTCCTTTTCTTCTTCGTTAGTGTCCAGCCTCTCATACAACTCACTATATGCCTTTTCCTTTGCCACCTCTCTCTTTGCCATGCACCTAGATTCCAAATACTCCTGTCTACTTTCTTCATCTCCCTGACTATCCCACTTTTTCTTTGCTAACCTCTTCCTTCGAATACTTTCCTGTTCCTCCTCATTCCACCACCAAGTCTCCTTGTCTTCCTTCCTCTGTCCACTGGATATACCACATACCTTTCTACCAGTTTTCTCTCAATATTTTTGCTGTACTTTCCCAGTCATCTGGTAATTCTTCCCTACTATCCAGAGCCTGTATCAGCTCCTTCCTGAACTCTGTGTGACCTTCTACCTTCTGTAACTTCCCCCACTTAATCTTTGGCTCTGTCTTCACTCTCTTCCTTTTCTTGCTTTCCAAAGTCATCCTACAGACTACCATCTGATGCTGTCTAGCTACATTCTCCCCTGCCACCACCTTGCAGTTGACCATCTCTTTCAGATTTCTCCATCTGCATAAGATGTAGTCCACCTGTGTGCACCTTCCTCCACTCTTGTAAGTCACCTTATGCTTCTCTCTCTTCTTGAAGTATGTGTTCTCCACAGCCATTTCCACCCTTTTAGCAAAATCCACAACCATCTGTCCTTCCACATGTCTCTCCTTAAGACCATACCTCCCCAGAACCTCCTCATCACCTCCGTTCCCTTCACCTACATGTCCATTAAAGCCCGCTCCAATCACCACTCTCTACCACTTCATCCAACCTACTCCAGAATTCCTCTCTCTCTTCTACCTGACATCCAACTTGTGGGGCATACGCACTGAAAACATTCAACATCACACCTTTGACTTCTAGCTTCAAACTCATGATTCTGTCTGACTCCCCGTTTACCTTCTGAACACTCTTCACATACTTTTCCTTCAAGATTAATCCTACTCCATTTCTCTTCCTATCTACACCATGGTAGAACAGTTTAAATCCACCTCCAATACTCCTAGCCTTGCTTTCCTTCCATGCGGTTTCTTGAACACACAGTATATCTACCTTCTCTCCATTATATCAGCCAACTCTCTGCCTTTACCAGTCATAGTCCCTACATTTAACGTCCCTACTCTCACCTCCACACTTCTACCTTTCCTTTTCTCTCTCTCCCTCCTAACACACCCTCTTCCTCCTCGGTCTTCGACCAACAGTAGCCCAATTTCTACCAGCATGCTGTCAGTTAACAGCACCGGTGGTGGTTGTTGTTAACCCGGGCCTCAACTGATCCAGTATGAAAGTCTCATTCATCATGATCCGCATGTTTGATTTGGCTGGAATCAGAACAATTGGTTGTCTGATATTCTTCATTATTTTGGAATAAAACAAACAGAATTCTAAACAACTTTCTAAACAACATTAAAATCATTTGGTGCAAATTCAATTCAACTTTATTTATATAGCGCCATTTCACAACAACAGTCATCTCATAGCACTTTCAACTGTAGGGGGAACCCCCACAATTGCAGAAAGACCCCAGCAATCAGGCGATCCCCTGTGAGCAAACACTTGGCGATGGTGGAGAGGAAAAACTCCCTTTTAACAGGAAGAAACCTCCAGCAGAACCAGGCTCAGGGAGGGGCAGTCATCTGCTGCGACTGGCTGGGGGGTGAGGGGATAGAGAAGATGAAAAGAACAGACATGTAGAGAGCAAACAGCACGATGGGGACTCAATCTATGGGAGAGAACAAACAGATGTTAATGACCAGCAAAAAAAAAAAAAAAATTCATTGAGAGTGAAGAAAGGAGTGAAGCCCAGTGCATTATTGGAGGTCCCCCGGCTGACTAAACCTATTAGCAGCTTAACTAAGGGAGGGTTCAGAAACACATGATCCCTCCCCTTGTAGGCTTTATCAAAAAGGAAGGTTTTAACCCTGTTCTTAAAAACAGAGATCGAGTCTGACTCCCGAATCCAGATTGGCAGCTGGTTCCACAGGAGAGGAGCTTGATAACTGAAGGCTCTGCCTCCCATTGTACTTTTGGAGATTCTAGGTATTACAAGTAATCCTGCATTTTGGGAGCGTAGTGCTCTATTAGGATAATACAGTAGTATCATATCTTTTAAATAAAAAGGGGCCTGATTGTTTAGAGCTTTGTACGTAAGAAGAAGGATTTTAAACTTAATTCTAAACTCTATGGGAAGCCAATGAAGGGAGGCCAGAACCGGAGAGATATGATCTCTTTTTCTAGTACCTGTTAAAACTCTTGCTGCAGCATTTTGGATCAGCTGAAGACTTTTTAAAGATGTTTTAGGACAACCTGATAATAAAGAATTACAATAATCTAATCTCGAGCTAACAAAAGTGTGGATCAGTTTCTCAGCATCACTCTGAGACAAGATGCTCCTAATCTTGGCAATATTACGCAAATGATAGAAGGCAGTCTTAGAAACAAATTTAAATATGTGAATTGAAAGACAGATCTTGATCAAAAATAATTCCAAGGTTCCTCACAGAGCTATTAAGAGAAAGAGTAACCGCATCCAAACTGAAAGTTTGATTAGGAAAGGTATTTCTAAGGTTTTTTGGACCAACAAGAATGACTTCAGTCTCATCTCAATTTAATAGCAGGAAATTACAAGTCATCCAAGCTTTGATTTCCTGAAGACAGGCTTCCAAATTGGCTAACTGATTACTATCATCTGGCTTCATTGACAGGTATAATTGTGTGTCATCTGCATAACAATGAAAATGTATAAAGTGCTTTCTAATAATGTTGCCTAATGGAAGCATATATAAACTAAAAAGAGTAGGGCCTAGCACAGATCCCTGTGGAACTCCGTGACTGAGCTTTGAGTTGAAAGAAAACTCATTGACATGAACAAACTGGAACCTATCAGATAAATAAGATCTAAACCACTGCAACGAAGTTCCATTAAGTCCAACATAGTGTTCTAATCTATCAAGTAGAATATTATGATCGATAGTATCAAAAGCTGCATTAAGGCCTAAAAGGACAAGTACAGAAACAAGTCCATTATCAGATGTGATGAGGAGGTCGTTAGTGACCTTCGCTAAGGCTGTTTCAGTACTATGATGGATTCTAAACCCAGATTGAAACTCTTCAAGTACACCATTTCCTTGCAGGTGGTCAAATAATTGCGTAGCAATAACTCTTTCTAAGATTTTTGAAATGAAAGGGAGATTAGAGATTGGTCTATAGTTAGCTAAAGCTCCTGGATTTAGTGTTGGCTTTTTGAGTAAGGGTTTAATTACAGCTGTTTTAAAAGCCTGAGGTACATGGCCTAAAGTTAATGAAGAATTGATTATATGAAGAATAAAGCTACCAATAAGTGGGAAGACTTCTTTAAATAACCTGGTAGGAATATGGTCTAAAAGACAAGTTGAAGGCATGGATGAGGAAACTATTTTGTCTAACTCTAAAAGGTCAAATGGAGTAAACTCATCAAGACAGATATCAGTTGAAGGAGTTGCAGTAGTTACTGTATTTAAGTTAACGGTGGGAAGAATCTGATTGATTTTATCTCTGATGAATGAAATTTCATTATTGAAAAAGTTCATAAAGTCCTGACTAGTAAGCTCTAAGGGAATACTAGGATTGACAGAGTCCTGACTCTTTGTCAGCCTGGCTACAGTACTGAAAAGAAACCTGGGATTATTCTTGTTCTCTTCTATTAATGCAAAATAACAACTTGTTCTAGCTTTTCTAAGAGATTTTTTTATAAATTAAAAGATGATTTCTCCAAGCTAAATAGATTTCATCTAAATTAGTGGAACGTCATTTTCTTTTTAATTGACAAGTCTTCTGTTTTAAGCTATGAGTTTCTGTGTTGAATCAAGGAGTTAGAAATCTCTGATTAGACTTCTTTTTTAAGGGGGCCACCAAGTCTAGAGTCTGATGCAGAGAAGCTGTAACACTACCATGCTATCAATTACAGAAGGAGCAAGCTGTCTATAGCTTATTTCCGTTATGTTGACACATGGCATAGAGGAAACAATCTGCATAAATTTGGTAACAGCATCATCTGAGAGGCATCTACTGTAGTAATATTTTTCTTTAGGAGCCAAATAGTCAGAAATAGTAAAAACAAAGGTTAACGGACAATGGTCTGACAGTACAGGGTTATGAGGAGACACTACCAGATTTTCTATTTCTATGCCATATGTCAGAACAAGGTCCAACGTATGGTGGAGATAATGAGTAGAATTTCCTACTTTCTGAGAAAACCCAATCGAGTCTAATATTGAATTAAATACCACATTAAGGGACTCACTATCTACATCTACATGTATATTAAAGTCCCCTACTATAATTATTCTATCTGATTTCAGCACTAAATCAGCTAAGAATTCAGCAAATTCGTATAAAAATTATGAGTAGGTTGATGGAGGACGATAAATGGCAAATGAAACTGGGTTTAGCCTAAAACTGCTAAAATGACCAATACTGAGGACCAGGCCCTCAAAGGAATTATAACGTGTTTTTTGCTTTACATTAACTAGTAATTTTTAATTTAATTTAATTTTTAATTTAATTTGGAATGGTAAATTGTTGCTACTCCTCAAACAAACAATATATATTTTACATTCATGAAAGCATGTGCTTCCATTGAGAAATGTTTCCAATAGACAATTTGAAAAACAAAATAATTACAATGAACTCCATTAATTTTCATGTGTTCTGAGATATAACTTCAGGGAGCCGCAGCATGGGGGCTGAAGGGCCACATACGGCTTCGGCGCCGCAGGTTGCCGACCCCTGGTCTAGATCAACACTGGTTTTTAGTATTGGTGTCTGAGAATCAATATTTTTGACAAACCCTGTGTACACTGGATATCCTTGAACTGTTATTATTATTATTGTTATTATTCCAGCCCGTTTCCCTAAACTTAGCATTGAGTGGTAGTAGAAACTCTGAAACAACCCACCAGTGGAACACCTGCATTTTAAGAGGTTAAATTTGCAACCTTTTTCTTGCAAATCTACAACTTTTTTTTCTCAAAAATGTGCAACTTTTTCCTATAAATTCGCAACCTTTTTCCACAAAAACTTACAAAACAAACAAACAATAAACAAAACAAACAAACAATAAACAAAACAAACAATAACAAACAAAAGTGGGGCTATCGTGGCCCCAACTCCTAGCTGGGCCACCAGTAGCACCAGTTTACGTTGGTTACGTCCACAGCCATGGGCGTGGTTAACTGACCAGCTTCAAAACATTACTGACCGCCATGTTGCTTTCCAAACAGCGGATCAAGCGACTGATTCCAAAACCAAACAGATTTGGAGCAAAGAGGAGACATTTCTTGGCTCTATGGACATACAGTGGGGCAAAAAAGTATTTAGTCAGCCACCAATTGTGCAAGCTCTCCCACTTAAAAGATGAGAGAGGTCTCCAATTTTCATCATAGGTATACCTCAACTATGAGAGACAAAATGAGAAAAAAAAATCCAGAAAATCACATTGAATGATTTTTAATGAATTAATTGGTAAATTCCTCGGTAAAATAAGTATTTGGTCACCTACAAACAAGCAAGATTTCTGGCTCTCACAGACCTGTAACAACTTCTTTAAGAGGCTCCTCTGTCCTCCACTCGTTACCTGTATTAATGGCACCTGTTTGAACTCGTTATCAGTATAAAAGACACCTGTCCACAACCTCAAACAGTCAGACTCCAAACTCCACTATGGCCAAGACCAAAGAGCTGTCAAAGGACACCAGAAACAAAATTGTAGACCTGCACCAGGCTGGGAAGACTGAATCTGCAATAGGTAAGCAGCTTGGTGTGAAGAAATCAACTGTGGGAGCAATTATTAGAAAATGGAAGACATACAAGACCACTGATAATCTCCCTCGATCTGGGGATCCACGCAAGATCTCACCCCGTGGGGTCAAAATGATCACGAGAACCGTGAGCAAAATCCCAGAACCACACGGGGGGACCTAGTGAATGACCTGCAGAGAGCTGGGACCAAAGTAACAAAGGCTGCATCAGTAACACACTACGCCGCCAGGGACTCAAATCCTGCAGTGCCAGATGTGTCCCCCTGCTCAAGCCAGTACATGTCCAGGCCCGTCTGAAGTTTGCTAGAAAGCATTTGGATGATCCAGAAGAGGATTGGGAGAATGTCATATGGTTAGATGAAACCAAAATAGAACTTTATTGTAAAAACTCAACTTGTCGTGTTTGGAGGAGAAAGAACACCATACCTACTGTGAAGCATGGGGGTGGAAACTTCATGCTTTGGGGCTGTTTTTCTGCAAAGGGACCAGGACGACTGATCCGTGTAAAGGAAAGAATGAATGGGGCCATGTATCATGAGATTTTGAGTGAAAACCTCCTTCCATCAGCAAGGGCATTGAAGATGAAACGTGGCTGGGTCTTTCAGCATAACAATGATCCCAAACACACCGCCCGGGCAACGAAGGAGTGACTTCGTAAGAAGCATTTCAAGGTCCTGGAGTGGCCTAGCCAGTCTCCAGATCTCAACCCCATAGAAAATCTTTGGAGGGAGTTGAAAGTCTGTGTTGCCCAGCGACAGCCCCAAAACATCACTGCTCTAGAGGAGATCTGCATGGAGGAATGGGCCAAAATACCAGCAACAGTGTGTGAAAACCTTGTGAAGACTTACAGAAAACGTTTGACCTCTGTCATTGCAAACAAAGGGTATATAACAAAGTATTGCGATGAACTTTTGTTATTGACCAAATACTTATTTTACCGAGGAATTTACCAATTAATTCATTAAAAATCCCTCAATGTGATTTTCTGGATTTTTTTTTCTCATTTTGTCTCTCATAGTTGAGGTATACCCATGATGAAAATTGGAGACCTCTCTCATCTTTTAAGTGGGAGAACTTGCACAATTGGTGGCTGACTAAATACTTTTTTGCCCCACTGTAAACAGTAGTACAAGATAAGCTGGAGGGGGCCACTCATGTGATTAACTGTTTTGGGGGATCGGCCAGCCAGCTGGACCATCGTTCACTGCTGTGGATTAGTCCGGACAACAAACTACTCAAAACACACTAGTAAGTGTATTGTCTTTAAAATGCCAAATGTTAACGAATATACAGTATGTATACATATACAGTATATCCGCTTGTATTGATATGTAACGGCCAAAGAGCGGATATTTTTTTAGTCACACTTGTGACTATAGTATTTTTGGTTAGCTATGCTAACAAGCTAACAGTGTTTTTACCACGAACGTTTCTCCTCGCCATAAAGAAATGCATGTTTGAGAAACTAGAACAGAAATCTTAGCATCTTACAGAATACTTTTTTTAATAAAGACATCCAGCGCAAAATACGCTTTTTGTGGTATCAATACTGTGTATGAATGGGTGTCTTGCGTTGGGTTATGGGAGATTTTTCTACCAGACACTAGTAACGTCGTCTTTTTTACTATTTAGGCAATATTTCCATAATCTTGGGCCATTTATTTTAAATTTCACTCGTTTAATTGTGTGTTGTGTAACATTGTTTTATCTAATCCTTCTCTTACTTTACTGCACAGTCGCCCGGTGGAACACCTAAAATGTCGTACTGTACAACTGTACAGTGACAGTAAAGCCTATTCTATTCCTATTCTTCTATTCCATAATCAGACATGTAAGCTTTGCTAACATTGATATTGAATAAAATTGCCTTCTATGTCTGCACATTTAATGGAAGGCTTAAGTTGGACACTGCACAAACTAAAACACTTTTTTTTGTATTTACAGATTTATCACAGCTGGATGATGAGGGAGAACCAGCCAGACCTGTGGTGTCCAGCTCACCTTCACCAGCACCAAGCTTGTCCTCCTTCTGCTCTTCCTCCTCTTCTCATCAGACCAGAGTAGGTCATATGTTCAGCTCATGACCCATTCACACAAAAGAGGGAGTGAATTAAACCAATTATACACTTGAATTGAATGTTGTGATGCCACTAACAGTAAATGGATGTTGAATAGACACATTCAATCTTGGATTGACGATTCCTGCATTTTTTAGTGTGTGGTTATTTTATATTGCTTATTTTTGTACTTTAAAACAGGGAAACAGAAGTGGGACACAAACATGGACCTCCTTCTCGACTACCTGGAGAGGTCAGAGGAGAGACAGCAGGAGCAGAGCAGGAGGGAGGAGCAGCTGACCTCCGCTTTGCTGCAAAGCATCCAGAAGATGGAGGACAGGACCAACGCCCTTGTTGGACTGCTGGGACACGTTGTGTCTGTGCTTGAGAGACTGTAAACAAAGTAACTATCACAGCATTGATATTTTTGGCTGTGTGTACATAATATTTCTTATGTAGCAGTCTTATGTTTTTGAACATTTTGTAAATAAAAGCTTTCTTTCCTTAAGTGTTTTTCTGCTTCCACATTAATTGTTATCCTCACACCAAACATATGCATGAAATGTAAAGCTATTTAGGACAAACAATGCAAATCACTGTAACATTGTAGTGGTGGGAAGTGAAAGTACAAGTACTGAATTACTGTACTTACTGTAAGTTCATTTTTTCAGGTATTGGACAATATATGAGGTATTTGTGGACTGACTCATATTTTTGACAACTTTTTCCCATTTTCTAAAGAACAAGCAGCAACAAACTTTAAATCTATGCACTTTTTGTGTGGAAAATCTTCTAAGTTGCCAGCTTCAAAAATGATAAATAATGAGTTTATATTCTTCTGACAACGTCCCACATGACATTCTGTCAGCTCTGGACAAGATCATTTCTGGGGAAAGAACTTTTTAACTTTTACACTTTACAGTCTGTCTCCTGTTACCCCTACATGAAAAAAAAATAAAATGAATCAGTACTTTAACCAGAATAGATTACACACAAGTACAGAAGGGTATACCTTTCACAACTCTGTAAATGTGCCTATAAAATATATAAAAAAAAATTAAAACAGAGTACACTGAAGACTGATTGTCAGCTGAATGTTTTATTCATTAATTATTTTGAACTACTTCACATATGTTACATTTTGTAAATGATACGGCAGGCATTAAACAGGTTAAAAGTGCTCCCCACTGTTAAAATACTCCATTAAAGCTGCCCTAATGTCATTCTACACTGGCATGGTCAGTAGTGGGTGAAGTGGAGGCTGACTGTGATCAGGTGTGTCTGGGAGTCCAAAGTTGCCACCATGTTCCTCACAAATATTATCAACTATGCAGCAGGTGAGCACCATTTTCTTGCTCAGCTCCAGTCATTCCTTGTCAGGAGGGACCTCCATCGTCCTTTCAAGCAGCCGAAAGCTATTTCCACAACTGAACATGCACGGCTCATCAGCAGTTGCAGTTACGTTGTCTAGGGGTAAGTCTGCCTGTGTCCAGAAAGGGTTTCATCAGCCACTTCTGCATGGGGTCGGCTGGGTGATGAAACCCAGTGTCGTGCCAAAAAGTGATCACGTCTACAGGAGCGCCTGCTTGTTAAAGGTGCAGTGCCTGGACTTAGACCACCTACAATGTGTCTAAATGTTTTGAGGTTTTATCACATCTGAAAAATTATAGTGTTGGCCAAAGTGTTGCAGTTTGGAAAACAACGTACAGAATTTATCTGATTGCAATATTGATATGGAAAACCATCGTTGTTTGAAGGTACATAGAATATGTATTTATACAGTATCTTCATGTATATATGCAGTAAATCTATGCATTTTTCCATGTAACCTTGTGACTGCATTATTTTAATTGCTTTTAATCCTTGATCAAGTTTGTTTAGGGTTCAAAATGCATCATAAGTGTTAAATATACCTTGTTATACCTAAGTACTGTTTATCTGTTGAAATATATATATTTAACAGCTAATATAAACCCATAACAATATGGCCCCTGGTGATCATTTTTTGGGCAGCTGATCACTTTTTGGCATGACATAACAGGCGACCTCCGTCTCATAATGCGCCATAACACCACCTATTACAGAACTGACATAAATATTACGTTTAAAAGTGTAGTCAATGCTTGCGCTACAGATTTGATCTAACAACGACTGATAACTGAAATATTGATAATTACCGGTCTCCTTAAAGGTAGCCGCCGTTCTCTACCATTAAGAATAAAATTGTTTTTGGATGGTAATACAGGTTTGGAATAATAAAAGCAGCGCTCCCAAAGAGACAACAAAAACCTACATGTTGACAAGCTAGCGCTGCTACTACTTCTTCTTCTTCTCTCGGTTACTGGCGGATAGCAAACAACTGAAAGGTGCATACTGCCACCTACTGTACAAGAGTGTGTACTGTGGTGTTCTGCAGAGTTGCATAAAGGCGCTTCATACTACGTAATGACGTAGCCCTGACATAATCCCCGACTAGCTCCATATCGGTGGAAAACCAACTGGTTCTTATGACAGCACTGGTTAAGCACTGACACCAGCCCCAGAGCCAAACTAGCACTGGCTCTTATTTTGGTGGAAATGAGCCCAGAGACAGTTCAAATCCCTATCACAGTCCTGGTATCCTAGCAGGTCATGACATGAGAGCTTATCCTGTCTCCATGCTGGAGACAGGGTGTCTATAAATCTAATCTACACGAGCTAGGAGTTTCTGTGCATTCCTGGGACACAAAGTAAAGTCGGGCATGTCAAAGAGATTATCAATGTAGACGCTTATACTGACCCTGAGTCTCAGTGCTTGCACTCATCCTCTGAAGGCCAATAATAGCTCACAGAAACATGTCAAGATTATATCAGAGCATAAATTATGAAACATAATATGAAAGAATAATATAAAGGAATATATGAACTTATCCTACATGGAATGCACATATAAACACTAAACATAGCATAGGAAAGGCATGATACATCTTAAGAATAATAATGCATTAGTAACAATAATAATGTGGATAATATGGAATTTTTCTATCATATCCCCCTTGATGCTTAATAAAGCATAATAGCTTAAAGAAAAATAAAGTGGCAGTAAAATAAAGTGAATGAAATAATATAAGGATATGTGTAAGAATTTACATGTTATGTGTCTTTGCAGGTTTAAAAACGTGTATAGAGTATGTCATTAAGAGTGAACATGTGTAATATGATCAAAATTAATCTTAGACTGTGTCAAATAAGAATGTAGAAAATAATATGAAGATCCTCAAAACAGCCTTAAATTATATTGCAACCTTCATACACCTTAGGTTAGTATTACCCCTTTCACCATCCTCATCATCTGCAGCAGTTGTATGAAGACATATCGCTAAGCGTACAACAACCGGCCTCATCATCATATTAAGGACTCACAAGAAAAGTCCGAAGTTATCACTATAAGAATCATTACCAAGTTCATGATGAGACTTCTCCATGAAGAGAAACACTAACTTAATCAGTTTTGTTATCATTGCCTGCAAAGCAGTGAAGCTACAGTATGTGTATCCAAAATATTAATATGACCATTTGCATCATTTTCATGGATAGAAGTACAACAATAACCTCCTATAATAGGGCACACACCCTTACGGGAAGCAATTAGTTAACCAAGAACCGTTCTATTCGATGTTACAATTTTATAAATTGTTGCCTATAATTAAGTGTTTTAATCCCTAAGGTATTCGTATCCGCTCTCACTCAAAGAAACAGTGAACAAAAAACCTCACTCCTGTACTTTCCATCTGAAATTGCATTCATGCTCCAAGAATGGCATCATGTGGTAGAAAAGCATCTCTCTTCACCCTGTCCACCTGCCCTGCCGACATGATGAAGGTACGGTCAGTTGCCAAAACGGGGTACACAAACCTGCCCAGTGTCCTGGCCAGGTGGGAGTACACCCAATGACTCAATGACTTTTGACAATGTAGATCCTTGGTATAACACTTGCTTGCTTCGTTGGTCAAGCAGGGTAGCAGTACAGGGGAGAGATGCACTGTAAGCCGTTGCACACTTAGAGAGTGTTAAGCTGCTGGAAAGGGACATCACCACTTCAAAAAGGGAGTTCCCTGAAGAAATTAACCTTGCATTCGCAGAGTAAGGAGTGTCATCATGTTTCTGATCGGTGGAGTGATGTGTTGTGCCAGGTGTGATTCAAAGTGAAGTTTGCTATGTTATTTCTGTATATAACCTCTCTTAAGAAACCAAACAGCCTGTAGTAGCTGCATCCTTTTAGCAATAACAGATAATTTGTCCAACTGTTAGTGTTATTAAGGAGTAAACATAACAATTCTCTACAGTGTATAGGCAATGGAACAACTTAATAACCAATATTAAGTATTACTATGAGGATGATGAGGATGATAAGGTAACAACACTAACCACATTTTTCTTTCCCTTGTATTTTTTCCCTTGTCATGATAAACAAGCAGCCTGCTTTTCTATAGCAAAGGTCGTTGCTGGATGCCAGCACCATCAGCTGACACTTGCATAGCGAAACAGTTAAACAGTCATTTGTTGTTTTTCTTATGCAATGTATATTAAACAGTCTCTTGCTGAGAGTTTCAAGAGGGGTAAAACGTTAGTTGCACACAGGTGCCACATCCTTTCTTTTCCGTGGCTGTTTAAGGTCGGCAGGATAACCTTTGTGTTGTCCTTGCCAGGGAATTTTGGTCCAGTTTAATTTGATGACCAGATCCCCTGGTTCGCCCAAAAGATGGGTGCACCTCCCACGGTTCCTTTGTCACATGGTCCCTCCTGGGAAGGGCAGTACGGATAACATCGCTGTCAGTTGTCATTCTTTGCATGTAATCACCCAGAAAAACCTTCCTCATCACCTAAGTTAAATGGCTTCAATAATAGGGTTTGCCATTCACAATTTCCCTATTTTCTTATTTGTGTACTATGCTAATCCTGTAGATTGTTGATGGTAAGCTAAATGGTTTCCTAGGTAAATGTTTGGTACTAATAATTTTGGTACTGTACCTAAATGTGACATGATTTGATTTACAAAGTGTATTCCATTAAATGTGTTCCATTATCTAAGTAAATCATTTCAGCTATTTTTTTAAATCTTGATATCATTTCAGTGCTGCCATAGCAGTATTCAGATTAGTGCAGGGGAAAGCCTTTGTATATTCAATAAGTATGTCAATAATTTCTAAACATTTTTACCTTCACTCTTATTTAGCTCAATGAGATCCATGCAAAGGTTCTGAAAAGACTAAGTTTATGCAGGGAAGGTCAAATTATTTTGCTTTGAGCTCCCTAAAGCATTGTTCTCTTAATTGAGTAAGAATCTATATTGTCTTAGTAGTAGATTCTAAATTGAGTCCAACAGTAACCATAAATTCAGCATAAATTGGAATTTCCTTAGACATTTGGAACGTTTCTCATAAATTTGCACGGTTTTCTTCTTTCTTTTCAGTTTGCCTTGTTTCTTATAAACATGATGCTTCTTTTTACAATAATCTGTAAATATTTTCTTAAATATCTGAAAACCTATCGATGTAAATTTTAACTTCTCCTATTGAATGTTGTGATTTCATTACCAAGTGGTTTCATCTATATTTTTCTCTACACTATTGATCATTTATTGATAATTTTTATGTATTAACTATTTTTCTGAGGATTTTTGCTAATTATTTTTTGCTAATTAATTGCTGTGGTACCCCCCCCCCCCCGATGCATGGAGACGCACATGCATCAAAGTTACAGGGTATTTGCTTGATGGGTAGTGTCTTTTTTACTAGAAGGAAGTGTGTTTCCACTTTTTATGTGTTACACACAGTTAATTTAGATGAAAATTTGAGAGTAGTGTAGCTCCTTCAAAATGAGGTTTCAATAGTCATGGCTTCTTTTGTGCATGCCGTCTCTTGACCTAATTTACAAGTAAAACAGCTGTCTGTGCAGAGTTAATGAAATTTAGCTTCTATTGTAACCATTCTGAGTTAGTCATTAAGACCACTGACCTGTTGAACACAGACAGGTTGAATATGTGTAAGTGAATCCTTGTGAAAGGTTTTGTCACACTCCTTCAGTCAGTGGAAAGGTGGACATATTGTCTAACTAGAATTTGGCTTCATTTTGTACAAGGAATGCCTTATTTTATAAATTCCTTGGTAAATTATGGTGTGGACTGTAGTCCCGAGGCCCGGCTTGGCCAAGGCCAAGCACCGGGAGCACAGGCCAGGTCTGTAGCAGTCATCATCATACAACACAAGTATTCCTTATTACTATCACATTTCTGAAATGTGATACTGTCATACTATTATTTAGTGAGTGGCATCATTGCAAGGTGTCAGATTGCAATGTGTCAGATGTATCCTGCAGTGTGAAGTCATATAAACACTACATTTTTAAAGTCAAAGTCATTTAAATTGATATGTGTTATGTCATTGTCAATGTCATTTGTTCTACTTAGCTTCAGCAATGCTTGTCAACTGTGAGGTCCTCCGTGAGGTCCTTCCCCCCCGTCACGCCACCGCTGCACCCCAGCCAATGAGCCCCAGCCAATGAGCCTGATGACCATGTTGATGCCTGTCACACACTGTCCGGCCTCCTCACATCTCCCAAAAAGATCAAATCTCGGTGTCATCCTGTAAAAAAAAAAAAAATAAAAAAAATTTGGGGAAGGCTAAAGGCTACACCTGTCCGCACGTTAGGATTTATATCAACAGGAGCGCAAATTTTATCACCCCATAAATTGATTTTGCTAGTGTTCCAGTTATCATCATTAGTTTGTGTCCCTTAAATGTTTCACACTGTTTATCCCAATGTTTATTATAACGTTTAATGTTAAGAAACACAAATGAATTGTTGATTTTACTATTTTGTTACATCTTGCATATGGTCACCAAGGATTTATTAAATTGAAAGCTAATGGTGATGTTGTGGTCACCCAGCACAATGCAGACTGATACTATTCACGCTCAGCAGGGATTGCATATGGACAGAGAACCCCTGGGGGGGACAACCAGAACAATGGACTATTGTTTATTGTTTATACATCCCCGGATTAAGGAGAAGACACCCGGGCGCCAGTTGGTCACGCGATTGATACAGTGGGGAAAAAAAAGTATTTAGTCAGCCACCAATTGTACAAGTTCTCCCACTTAAAAGATGAGAGAGGTCTCCAATTTTCATCATAGGTATACCTCAACTATGAGAGACAAAATGAGAAAAAAAATCCAGAAAATCCCATTGAGGGATTTTTAGTGAATTAATTGGTAAATACCTTGGTAAAATAAGTATTTGGTCAATAACAAAAGTTCATCTCAATGCTTTGTTATATACCCTTTGTTGGCAATAAAGGTTTTCACACACTGTTGCTGGTATTGGCCCATTCCTCCATGCAGATCTTCTCTAGATCAGTGATGTTTTGGGGCTGTCGCTGGGCAACAAGGACTTTCAACTCCCTCCAAAGATTTTCTATGAGGTTGAGATCTGGAGACTGGCTAGGCCACTCCAGGACCTTGAAATGCTTCTTACGAAGCCACTCCATTGCCCGGGTGGTGTGTTTGGGATCATTGTCATGCTGAAAGACCCAGCCACGTTTCATCTTCAATGCCCTTGCTGATGGAAGGAGGTTTTCACTCAAAATCTCACGATACATGGCCCCATTCATTCTTTCCTTTACATGGATCAGTCGTCCTGGTCCCTTTGCAGAAAAACAGCCCCAAAGTATAATGTTTCCACACCCATGCTTCACAGTAGGTATGGTGTTCTTTCTCCTCCAAACACGACAAGTTGAGTTTTTACCAAAAAGTTCTATTTTGGTTTCATCTGACCATATGACATTCTTCCAATCCTCTTCTGGATCATCCAAATGCTCTCTAGCAAACTTCAGACAGGCCTGGACATGTACTGGCTTGAGCAGGGGGGCACGTTTGGCACTGCAGGATTTGAGTCCCTGGTGGCGTAGTGTGTTACTGATGCAGCCTTTGTTACTTTGGTCCCAGCTCTCTGCAGGTCATTCACTAGGTCCCCCCGTGTGGTTCTGGCATTTTTGCTCACCGTTCTCGTGATCATTTTGACCCCACGGGGTGAGATCTTGCGTGGAGCCCCAGATCGAGGGAGATTATCAGTGGTATTGTATGTCTTCCATTTTCTAATAATTGCTCCCACAGTTGATTTCTTCACACCAAGCTGCTTACCTATTGCAGATTCAGTCTTCCCAGCCTGGTGCAGGTCTACAATTTTGTTTCTGGTGTCCTTTGACAGCTCTTTGGCCTTGGCCATAGTGGAGTTTGGAGTCTGACTGTTTGAGGTTGTGGACAGGTGTCTTTTATACTGATAATGAGTTCAAACAGGTGCCATTAATGCAGGTAACGAGTGGAGGATAGAGGAGCCTCTTAAAGAAGAAGTTACAGGTCTGTGAGAGCCAGAAATCTTGCTTGTTTGTAGGTGACCAAATACTTATTTTACCGAGGAATTTACCAATTAATTCATTAAAAATGAATTAATTGCTCTGCACTGTGTGTGTTTATATATTTACATATTTCTTCCATCTAGCTACAATGCTCAGCACTGGGTGTGTTTATATTTATATATCTATATATTTATTCCATCTAGCTACAATGCTCCGCACTGTGTTTTTATATATCTACATATTATTCCATCTAGCTACATTGCTCCGCACTGTGTGTTTATATACTTGCATATTTATTCCACCTAGCTGCAATGCTCTGCACTGTGTTTATATATTCATATATTTATTCCATCCAGCTACAATGCTCTGCACTGTGTGTCTGTGTGTGTGTGTGTATATATATATATTTTATAGTAATATGTACATATGTATATTAGCTGCTCTTGCTTGCTTGTTTTTTTCTTGCCTTCTGATTGTTGCTCTGAGTGTTGCTATCCCTGTGCTGTTGCAATCCTGGAATTTCCCCGCTGTGGGACTAATAAAGGCTTATCTTATCTTATCTTAAAAATCCTTCAATGCGATTTTCTGGATTTTTTTTTCCCTCATTTTGTCTCTCATAGTTGAGGTATACCTATGATGAAAATTGGAGACCTCTCTCATCTTTTAAGTGGGAGAACTTGCACAATTGGTGGCTGACTAAATACTTTTTTGCCCCACTGTATGTGTATCAATATGCAAATATGCCATGCATTCTCTCTCTTTGTATAACATGTATAAAAGAGCTTGCTAATCATGCCTCAATCACACACACACACAACACACACGGCACACACAGCACAACACGGCGCACTGCAACACAGTGTGTCTCATGATGTTGGAGGAAAATAAAATCCTGCCACCTTCCAGCTCGCCGCATCTCGCCTGAACTTTTTCTCGCCTGAATTTTTTCCTCCACACTGGTGACCCTTGACGAAGAATGGAACACCAGGCGAACACCCCGGAGATGACCCGAACGGGAAGCCTCAGCACACGTCATGGTGCGCCCCTCGCCTGATCTTTTACCTCCACACTGGTGACCTGACGAGGGAGAATGACCGTCTCCTCCCTCTCACCGCGCTGTGGATCCCAGAGGACCAAAGAACACCTGCAACCTCTTCATCCTCACCGCAGCACGCTCCCCGTAGTGCACAGCGCATGGACTGACAAGCACCATGAACCGCGACACGAGAGAAACGAAGGAAGCAGCCTGAACGGGGAAATCATCAACACCGACTGCACTGATTTCCACCAAGCTCCCCGAAACTGACTAACCTCACAACAGCGGACCTCCCACGCACAGAAGCCCTGCACGCACACCGTAGGATTACGAGGACAGCGCAACTGCCAGTTATGTGGCCACTGCACCAAGCGCACGCGACGCACGGGACAAAACTGGCTCCACAGAATGATACATCGTCCTCCGCCGCTGCACATGCCCAAGAAAAACGGCTGATCGCCACCCTCAGAACCTTCAGGGCTGCTCACGCACCTGAAGGATATGTGCAGCCCGCACACAGAACTTTGTATGGGTTTCTCAGCCATGGCACACAAGGGGAATTTAGTCGAATGCTTTCCCCGATGACTTTAGGGCTGCTCCCGCTCCAAACCGCCTCACACCCTTACACAGCTGCAGTTGTTTCACAGCCGCTACGTATCCTCTGGAAATTTGGCCGCTCGCCTTCCCTTCCCTCACCACTGTGGATCCAAACGCAATTTTTGCGCGGCCCAGACACCTTTGACGTCCCGGGCCGGCACTCACTTACTCCCACCCTCCTCCTCCTCCTCCTCCTCCACAGCGCTCTTCCCGCACCTCACTCCCTAAAGCCGGCCGATCGCCATCTGGCTCCATTACGCATGACGCACACTGGCCCGTGCGCCTACAATCCACGGCCATTCAACGTGCTGGAACTCGGAGCGGCACACACTTTTTTTCACCCCTCCCCCGTCCCCCCCACGGATTGACATGCCCTCCGACAGTTCTACCGGATCTGGAGCCAAACGACAGGGGGGGGGGGGGGGGTCACAGCCCCTTCCGAGCATTCTGGGGGGAGCTGTGTGGTCACCCAACACAATGCAGACTGATACTATTCACGCTCAGCAGGGACTGCATATGGACAGAGAACCCCTGGGGGGACAACCAGAACAATGGACTATTGTTTATACAACCCCGAATTAAAGAGAAGACATCCGGGCGCCAGTTGGTCACGCGATTGATATGTATTGACTGATATGTATATCAATATGCAAATGTGCCATGCATTCTCTCCTCTTTGTATAACATGTATAAAAGAGCTTGCTATACATGCCTCAATCACACATACAACACACATGGCACACCCAGCACAACACGGCGCACAGTGCTACAAGTGTGTTCCATGATGATGGAGGAAATAAAACTCTGAAACCTTCCAGCTCGTCGCATCTCGCCTGAACTTATTTTTCCTCCACAATGTTCTGATTCCTATTTTTTTCACCTTGTTCATTTGGCAAATCTAAATCCTGGTGAAAGCTAAAGATTTAATGAATGCTTAACTTTTTCTGTTGAAAAACGAAAACATGAACAGGAATGGAGAATAACACAAAAAAAAAAAAAAAAACTTAAATTACACCTAAAGCTTCCACAATCTGAATAATGTGATTTTGCTATTCACAACAAGAATTTGCTAAATATTCAGTGAATCACTAAATGTTTTACCAATTAGCATAAGTCATCATTACTTAAAGATCACTTTTTAATAAAACAGTGTCATATACGTATTAGAAGCCTTAAATCAACGCAGCATTTAAAATTAGCAATTGTTGCTTGTAACTTAAAAGATTAAAATGTGTAGTTACACACGTAAGTAACTGCAAAGTGCAGGCCTAATCTCTTCCCTTGAGTGGCAGAGGTCATAGAGCAGCACTCTGTATTCAGGATTTTATTGCACAGGGGAAAAAAACAACATTCTGAGTCTGGACATGCTTGCAAGGTCAGAATGGCTGATACTCCAATCTGGTGTTAAGGTTCCCCCACCCCCCAAATCCTGCAGTCCTTCAGACCTTGTGCCTTCTTCTTTTC
This sequence comes from Pholidichthys leucotaenia, assembly GCA_020510985.1. NCBI lineage: Eukaryota > Metazoa > Chordata > Actinopteri > Cichliformes > Pholidichthyidae > Pholidichthys > Pholidichthys leucotaenia. The sequence continues at coordinate 425,431,532 of CM035843.1, forward strand.
CTTTTTTTTTTTTTTTTTTTTTTTACACATGGACAGTGAAAGGATCAAAATGTAAATAAGTACATAGTCATTTATTAAAAAGTGAGCTTAGTATGTGAACTGAGCCGGGCTCAGCCCGAAGGAGTTACATGGGTCCGCCCTCCAGTGGGCTCACCACCTGCAGGAGGGATCATGGGGGTCCACTGCTATGTGGATTAGGTGGCGGTCAAAGGCGGAGACCTTGGCGGACTGATCCCAAGCTTTCTAAACTGGCTTTTGGTACGTGGAATGTCACCTCTCTGGTGGGGAAGGAGCCTGAGCTGGTGTACGAGGTTGAGAGACACCGGCTAGATATAGTTGGCCTCACCTCAACACAGCTCCGGTTAGAGAACCAGTCTCCTGGAGCTTGGCCTGTTCTGGAGTTGACCCGGGCGAGAGGCGACGAGCAGGGGTGGGTAGTCTTGTATCCCCCCACCTTGCTGTCTCTATATTGGAGTTTTCCCCGGTGGACGAAAGGGTTGCTTCCCTGCGCCTTCGAGTTGGGAAACAGGCCCTGACCATCATTTGTGCCTATGCACCAAATGATGTTTCAGAGTACCCACCCTTTTTGGAGTCTGTGACTGGGGTGCTGGAGAGTGCTCCTCTTGGAGACTCCATTGTCCTACTGGGGGACTTCAATGCGCACATGGGTAACGACAGTGAAACCTGGAGCGGGGTGATTGGGAGGAACGGCCTGCCCAATCTGAACCCGAGTGGTGTTCAGTTATTGGACTTCTGTGCTAACCACAGTTTGTCCATAACGAACACCATATTCAAGCATAAGGGTGTCCATATGTGCACCTGGCATCAGGATACCCTAGGCCGCAGGTCGATGATCGATTTTGTTATCGTGTCATCAGACTTGCGACCGTATGTCTTGGACACTCAGGTAAAGAGAGGTGCAGAGCTGTCAACTGATCACCACCTGGTGGTGAGTTGGATCCGATGGCAGGGGAGGAAGCCATTCAGACCTGGTAGTCCCAAACGTATAGTGAGGGTGTGCTGGGAATGTCTGGCTGAGGCCCCTGTCCGGGAGGTCTTCAACTCCCACCTCCGGAAGAACTTCAACCACATTCCAAGGGAGTCTGAAGACATGGAGTCTGAATGGGCCATGTTCTCCACCTCTGCTGTTGAAGCAGCGGCCCAGAGCTGCGGCCGCAAGGTGGTCGGTGCATCTCGTGGTGGCAACCCCCGAACCAAGTGGTGGACACCAGTGGTGAGGGGGGCCATTAAGCTGAAGAAGGAGTCCTATCAAGCCTGGTTGGCTTGTGGGACTCCCGAAGCAGCTGAGGTGTACCGGCAGGCCAAGCGGAGTGCAGCTCGGGTGGTTGCTGAAGAAAAAACCCGGGTATGGGAGGAGTTTGGTGAGGCCATGGAACAACACTTTCGGTCGGCCTCAAAGAGATTCTGGCAAACTGTCTGGCGGCTCAGGAGGGGAAAGCAGCTCCCTGTCCACACTGTGTATGGTGCGGATGGGACACTTGACTTCGACTGGGGATATCGTCGTGCGGTGGAAGGAATACTTCGAGGATCTCCTCAATCCCACTGATACGCCTTCCACAGAGGAAGCAGGGTTTGGGGATGAGGGGGAAGACTCGCCGATCACAGGGGCTGAGGTCACCAAGGTGGTTAAATATCTCCTTGGTGGCCGGGCCCCGGGGGTGGACGAGATGCGCCCTGAGTACCTCAAGGCCCTGGATGTTGTTGGGCTGTCATGGTTGACACGCCTCTGCAACATTGTATGGAGGTCGGGGGAAGTGACTTTGGCATGGCAAACCGGGGTGGTGGTTCCTCTCTTCAAAAAAGGGGACCGGAGGGTGTGCTCCAACTTTAGAGGGATCACACTCCTCAGCCTCCCTGGGAAGGTCTATGCCAAGGTACTGGAGAGGAGGGTCCGGCCGTTGGTCGAACCTTGGATTCAGGAGGAGCAATGTGGTTTTCGTCCTGGCCGTGGCACATTGGACCAGCTCTTTACCCTCTCAAGAATTCTTGAGGGTTCGTGGGAGTTTGCCCAACCAGTTTACATGTGTTTTGTGGACTTGGAGAAGGCATTTGACCGTGTCCCTCGTGGTTTTTTGTGAGGGGTGATTCGGGAGTATGGGGTATCGGGCTTGTTGTTACGAGCTATTCGGTCTCTGTACGACCGTTGTGAGAGTCTGGTTTGTATTGCCAGCACTCGGTCGGAGTCATTCCCAGTGAGAGTTGGACTCCGCCAGGGCTGTCCTTTGTCTCCGATCCTGTTCGTAATTTTTATGGACAGGATTTCTAGGTGCAGCCTGGGAATGGAGGGTGTCATGCTTGGTGACCACAGGATCTCATCTCTGTTGTTTGCAGATGATGTTGTCCTGTTGGTTTCATCCAGCAATGACCTACAGCTCTTGCTGGGACAGTCTGCCACTGAGTGTGAAGCGGCTGGGATGAGAATCAGTACCTCCAAGTCCGAGTCCATGGTCCTCAGCCGGAAAAAGGTGGATTGTCCTCTCTGGGTTGGGGACAGGCTCCTGCCCCAAGTGGAGGAGCTTAAGTATCTTGGGGTCTTGTTCACAAGTGAGGGGGAAATGGAGCGAGAGATTGACAGACGGATTGGAGCAGCATCTGCAGTGATGCGGACGTTGTACCGGTCTGTTGTGGTGAAGAGGGAGCTCAGTTCTAAGGCAAAGCTGTCGATTTACCAGTCAATCTACGTTCCTACTCTCACCTATGGTCACGAGCTTTGGGTAATGACCGAAAGAACAAGATCGCGGATACAAGCGGCTGAAAAGAGCTTTCTCCATAGGATTGCTGGACTCACCCTCAGAGATAGGGTGAGGCGCTCAGTCATCCGGGAGAGGCTCAGAGTAGAACCGCTGCTCCTCCACATTGAAAGGAGTCAGTTGAGGTGGTATGGGCATCTGATTAGGATGCCTCCTGGACGCCTCCCACTTGAGGTGTTTCAGGTACGTCCCACTGGGAGGAGACCCCGGGGCAGACCCAGGACTTGGTGGAGAGACTTTAGGCACTTTTCCACTAGCCCCACTTTCCCCAACACCGCACCAGTGTCCCCGCATTTGTGCACTTTCCATTAGCCCCAGCACCGGTTAGCAGGTGCTATTTTCGTACCTGATCTAGGGCAGGGTCCATCCAGGGCCTGACTCGGCCGCGAAGTGACGTCAACTGACTGCTCGTCGCTGATTGGTCTGGTTGTAACGTCACGAAAGCGACCGTCTTCCCAGTCTTCTGATAACTGCCATTTGCAATACTGTCATGGACTAACTCGGTCACGGAGTAAATATGATATTAATACAGACAGCGTTGTAGGTTTTGCGGCACTCTACACCGTGGTCCAATGAAGAGGTGCGGAGTTTTCTCTGCTTTGTGGCAGATCCACAGTGAGGAGTGACCTGGACCTATGGCTGCACAGCATAGAAACCGCACTATGGACAAGCTGTAGACGAACGTGAGAGAACCACTGATGGTGAGTGATTTGTAATAATGTGCATCTGTTTGCTTATTTATCCTATTGGTGGTAAGCTCACTTTTTTTGAGCCACTACAGTGCTGTTCTGTGCTGGCTAACGTTTTAAAGCTAACGTTTTTATTTGCTAGCTAGCTAGTACCAACTGGTGAATCGCGTTTGTTTTCTCATAAATATTCGCTTGTGAGAGCAAAACGATGAAATATGTTAATCCTGGTTAAAGTCCTGGTTTGTGTTTTGTATTGCACTTTGGTCCTGTGCATTAAATTGTGTGCTGTTCTGTGCTGGCTAACGTTTTTTAGCTAACGTTTTAGCTAATGTTTTTTTTTTTTTTTGCTAGTGTTAACTGCTGAATCGCGCTTGTTTTCTCATAATTATAAAACGATGAAATATGTTAATCCTGGTTAAAGTCCTGGTTTGTGTTTGTTGATGAAAACTTCAGATTTTGACTGAGTGACTCCATACTCGGTTATTCACAGCATCAGTTAAAGTACTACATTCCATTCAAGTGAATGTATTAATTCATTCTGATTGCTGAAGCCACAGTAAAAGCAGATGATTTTTAATGTAACGCAGCCCTTGTAAAATCTACCGAAGCGCAGCTACATGAAAACTGTGTTTAAATACAACAACAAAGTACTTTATTGTCACATTCAAATTGTAATCCCTCCTGTTTTGTTTTTCTTCTGAATACTTGGATGAAATATGGTGGGCAATATAAGCTGCAGCCTCAGCCATCACCCATTTCAGATAACCTATGTTGAACTGTAGAATCAGAGGAGTTATTGTTTAATTTGACCTTGTTAGATTTTTTCCCCTTTGTTATATTATTCCATTTTCTTTTGATCTTTACCTTTAATCAATCCGAAACTAAGATTCATTCATTAATTCACAATCCACCACTGGCTTTTAGTAACAAGTGTATTTCCCAAATATGTTTTACACTTGCTTTAATTAACCACCACCCATTTGTCTTTTGTCTAGGCAAGACGGAAACTGTCACCCCAACTGGACCTTGCCTCACTCTTTACAGAGATGCAGGCTGAAGATCTGCTGGACCAGGACCAGGACCAGGGGCCGATCCGGTTGCTTCTCAGTGAGGGAGCGTGGCAGCCGTGTGTGACCCATTCCAGTTTTATTCTTTTTTACAGTTTGAATTTTGCACATTCTGAATAATCTGGAATTTGCTGCTGATTGTAATAAAGAATTTAGTGACTTAAGTGTTTGCATCATGATTTTCCATTTTGTCTGTTAAGACAGCGGTGGGAAAAGAGTCAACTGTACAAAGGATTTATCTGTGACCTTGAAAATAATGGCTCATTTTTAAGAAAAAAGTAACCAACACAATTATTTTATTAACTGAAGACTGCATTGTTGGATGTATATGGAGGAATTCTGGGTCATATTAGCATCTGCTCTTCATCATAATGGGTTTGGGTGGGGGTGTCTAATCATGTGCCATGGAGGGCCAAGACCCTGCAGGCTTTACCTCCAACCAGTGTCTTCAACAGCAGATTCCACTGAACTTCTTCCACTGACTGATCAGTGAGAACACCTGCTGAAGAGACTGGGTAGAAGAGAGAACCTGCAGGGTCTTGGCCCCCCATGACACCTGATTGGAAGCCCCCGGATTAGGTTTAATGGGATTTAACATTTTAATACAAACTGCTTTATGGTTCATAATTTTGTTGACAGACTTACACCAAACCAAAAGTGATTTCTCAAACTGCTGGATTGTTCTTAGACAGCTTTTCCAATCTTTCAGTATTTAATTTGTGCCACATGGTGGTAACCTTCAGATATATAAAAAAAGAGACATCTGCAAAAACTTCACAGGTTTATTGTCAGTGCAATTCCCAGTGCAATACTGCATGAATGCATGTATAGTACATTGTTGATGCAGAGAATATACTGTATATTTCTATAGTACATGTATTGAGGAAATCAATTATTTTCCATGTAACCTTATGACTGCATTATTTTAATTGCCTTTTTGTAATTAAAGTTTTTATTGACTTTATACAAGATGGTACTACACATACTGATCTTCCAAGTATCACATCAGTCTCCAAAAAGGATAAATAAATAGGGTGAAAAAAAATATATATATATATGTATACATATACTGTATATGTGGGTGATTACAAAGCAAGGATCTCAGTGAGGGAAGGCAATAACCCCCCAGGAAAAAAAAAAAAAAAAAAAACAGGGAAAGAGAGAAAGACCGGCCTTCATTAACATTACCTATTTTTACCTATTTTACCTAATTGCCTTTAATCCTAGATCACATGTGTCAAAGTCAAGGCCCGCGGGCCGAATCCGGCCCGCAAATAAATTATCTATGGCCCCCAGAATGATATTTGATTAGTATTAGTACTGGCCCGCAGGCCGCAGCTGCCTGCTGGCGTTTTGAATGCATCAATACTTCATTTCCCACAATGCAACAATAGCCCGCAAACTCACTGCAGTGCTGCGAGCGGGCCTCGGCTTCATTATTCATCATCGGGCTGCCTTGGGAAAAACTCGTGGGATTGACAACAGACGGAGCACCCGCGATGTGTGGACACAGGAGTGGATTGGTGGCAAGAATGCGTGAGAGGATGCCGGACGAAAAGGTCTCAGGTGAGCTGACAGCTTATCACTGCATAATACACCAGGAGTCGTTGTGTGGTAAAGCCTTGAAAATGGAGCATGTAATGAGCATCATAACGCGTGCAGTTAACTTCATCAGAGCCAAAGGTTTAAATCACCACCAGTTCAAGGCATTTCTGGGCGAGTTAGACACAGAGTATGGTGACGTGCCCTATCACAGATGTGCGATGGCTAAGCCAGGGAAAGGTGCTGCAAAGATGTTTCGAGCTGCGTGAGGACAACTGTCTGTTCATGGAAAGCAAAGGAAAAGACACAACAGAGCTCCGAGATGAAACATTTATGCGTGAAATGGCATTTCTGTGCGACATCACAAGCCATTTGAATGTGTTGAACCTGCAGCTGCAGGGACGGGGGCGTGTCATCTCTGATATGTACAGTACGGTGAAGGCGTTTAAAACCAAGCTGAGTCTGTGGGAGGCGCAGATGAGGAAAAAAACTTGAGCCACTTTTCCAGCTGTAAGATCATGAAAGAGAAGCTGTCTACCGCTGTGTTTCCGAGTGCACAGTTTGCTGATAAACTCAACATACTCGGCGGCGATTTGCTGACTTTGAAGCCCAAAAAAGCAGGTTTGAACTGCTCTCCAATCCTTTTGGAGTTGACGTGGAAAGCGCACCACCAAACCTACAAATGGAGTTGATTGAGCTCCAATGCAATGACAAACTGAGGGAAAAGTATGAGAGTGTGGGTGCTGCCGAGTTTGCACGTTTCATCCCCGACACAATGCCTCAGCTGCGCATTCAAGTTGCTCAGACGCTGTCTATGTTTGGCAGCACATACCTGTGTGAACAACTGTTCTCTTTGATGAAGCTAAACAAAACATCACACAGGAGCCGTCTTACTGATGAACATCTTCATTCAATCCTGAGGATTTCCTCAGCTCAGAGCCTGACCCCCAACATTAATGAACTTGTACAAAAGAGGAGACACTACCAAGTACCAGGCTTAGCCTCAGACAAGTGAGCATCACAGAACATTAACGTCTTTCTAGTTTTTAATTCAGTTAAATTTTTACATTTGTTTCTACAAGACGTGATTTTTCTTTGAAGGAAGTATTATTTTGTCTGTGTGCCATAGATTTTGTATTTTATCTTATTGCATTTTATTTATTTATATTCATTTTTCAGTTAATGGACTCAGAGAAAATTGCAGATAGGAGCCATGAGAAAGAATGGAACTGATTTGAATTTTTTTTTTTATTTTCTCATTTTACTATTTGAAAGCAGTAATTGCTAGGATCAGAGCAGCACAATATTGCATTTTCAGTTTTTAATCCTGCAATTTCATTTCTGCATTAATCTTGATATTAAGAAACATTTTATTTTTGAAGGACATTTACTTTTTTGCTGTTTGCCTGTTGAAAAGGTTTTCCCTTGAAATAACTGACAGAACCGTAAGAAAATATTTCTTTATTCATTTAATGTACAGGACATGCAATTTTTCTTTGAAGAAAGTTTGTTTTTGTCTGTGAGCCTGTTAAAAAATGTTTTCACTTGAAATTACTGACAGAGCCATAAAAATATTGGATTATTCATTCAGTCATTAAATAATATACAGTACACTGTGTTAGGTCTTGGTTCAAAAGGCTATTTGTAATCATTTCAATATGTTTTAATAAACATTCAACCATTTCGGCCCTCGGCTTGTAACAGATTTGGTTTTTTGGCCCTCTGTGTATTTGACTTTGACATCCCTGTCCTAGATCAAGTTTGTTTTGGCCTATAATACATCATAACTATAAAATATATCTTATTATACGTAACTCATTACTGTTTACTTTTTGAATAGATATTTTCTGGCTAATATAGTTATTAAACTGGCGATCAAGTTGTGTCAGCTGATCAATTTTTTCTATGACCACACCTCAGACTGCTGCAGAAGCAGGTACGTCTATGATGCCTGAACAGTCTCTCCATGATTTTCACGTAGATCAGAGCAATTTTTTGTACAGGAAATAAACGTTTCTACAGACATTCTTAAGCTCTATAACCACTGATCGTTGGTGAAGCTGTGCTGACATTAGTGACAGGCTGATGACAGTGAGAGGCGTTGCTGAGCCAGAACGACCGTTTGAAGAGGTAATTTCTCAACAACAGAGCCATCTGAAACACACACACACAGCATGCATATTTTAGTACCTAACTTGCAGACATTACAGTGTAGCACGACGTACTTACAGCAAACTAGCATTAGCAACCATTAGCTTACAGTCATATATGACCTAGTTTGTATCCTCATGTCTTCGGCTCTCCCAGAAGCTGCAGAACTATTCCAGAGTGTTTCATCTCGCTGCCTGTACCCTTATCTGGCGGTGCTTTTTGGTATTTACGGCGAAAAAAGCCACAGACCGAGGAGTTGCCTTGTAGAGCAGCCATGTTGTTTGTTTGGGTCGCGCGTTTCACGTCACGAGAGTGTGGCGCCGCCTTGCTGTTAAGACATCCCACCCAGCCGCGGGCTGTCTGCAGTAATGTTGAAAACCAATCAAGGGACAATGGAGTCGCGCCGACCCGAGTCGTGTTCTCAGACCGAGGCTGAGCGGGGCTCGTGGAAAAGTGCCTTGTGTCTCCCAGCTGGTCTGGGAACGCCTTGGTATCCTCTCTGAAGAGCTGGAGCAGGTGGCTGGGGAGAGGGAAGTCTGGGCTTCTCTGCTTGAACTGCTGCCTCCGCGACCCGGACCTCCGGAAAAGCGGTAGAAGATGGATGGATGGATGGATGGATGGAGCTTAGTATTATTGAAACAAAGCAACAATATGACATAGAAGTACCAAGACCTCTGTTTGATAGTCAGTAGTCTCTGGCAAATCATATGCACAAATATAGTAATTATCAGCTTCTTCTATGCTTTGAATCATGTAATACAGTATAAGGTGTACATAAAGCCTTCAGTGATTGGGTATTATTAAGTGACAGCATGATATTGTAATGTTCAGTTAATTTTATCACTGTCATGCTGGTAGCATTGATTAACATGCATGTAACTGTACTTAATTTAGTGGCTTAGCCGTCTTTGATGTCGACAAGAGGAGCGCGGACAGTGGCGAGGCGACATTTTGCTGGGTCCCAGAGGCGGGTTTTTGGCAAGAGTGGGGAAAAGAGGAAAAGAAAACCCCTTTGAGATTGTTAGTCCTGTGTCCTTTATCCCTGTAAAGTTCACTGTTATGCTTCAGTCAGAGAGATAATGCAATTGAGTCAATAAAAATCACCAATACGTCAAAAAATTGAATGAAAATAGCTCAATGTTTTTCATTTTCCAAAGAAAAACTGGAGGAAATGAAAATACTGGCTTTAGAAATATGTAAATAGTTTACCACGTACACAACATTAGATTCAAAACCCGCAAAATTAGATTGAAAAAGGAAAACCCACAAAAGGAAACAGTAAAAACCCCAAAGCTTTGCAAAAATGCCCATATATAGATTTCTTCCTCTTCTCTTTCGCTTCTTCTCACTCACTCACTGTCAAACACAAGGGCCCACACATACACCACACATAGACACACGCAGTACAGTCCTGTTATCTCTCCAAGGTTACTTTCGGGCAGCTGCTCACACAGAGCAACAGGACGATAGCCTGAAGACAAGCTTGAAATGGCAACCCAAAATACTTGGAAAAACAAATCTGGCAACCCAACGTTCTCATGTCAACTTTTTTGTCTACTGCAATGAGAACACAACAGAATTTCTCACCCAAAAGTATAATTTGCAAACGCCCACAATTTTAATCATTTCCCAAAAGTAATAACCTACCCATAAGTAATTAACCTACTCTTTTATGCTCCACAAATACCAGAAAAAAAAATCACAAACAACAATTTTACAGCTCTGTGCAACCTGCTCCTTCCGCCTTCGCGGAAACTCCGTCTCTCTCACACCAGAGCAGAATTCACAAGACACAAAAATAAAAAAACAGACCAACTGCAGTAACTATGCACCACAACAAAACTTTAAAAATAAAAATCTACTGGTATTTCAGTGGTCACGTGACCTCCCGCGGTATCTTGCCTGAAAGCTCACCGCTGCGAGATAAAAAAATCCAACGGTTTCTTGCAATAAGGCTCACTGCGGCGAGGGTCAACAAATCTTCCCTGAACTTATCAATTAACAGCTCACTGCAGTATTGATGCAGAATCTCACCTTGATAAACATCAAAAAATTGATACATATCAAAAGTTCACTGCACAATAATTATACAGTATCTTGCGTTCCTGCGCACAGCATCATCCGAACCTTCACCTCGCCGACACAAAGTTTCCAAAGCAACAAATCCTGTTTCCTCCCCCAGTATCTTGCAATAAAGCTCACCATGGCGGGGGAACCAGCGATTTAGTGCAATCAGAAATTTAACCAGGTTTTGCGGTGTCAAAGCGGTCCGGGCCGAAACCATATCACATCATACACATATTTAACTCACTGGGACTCGAACCCAATGTCCATAAACTTAACAACAAATGTACTTACATCCAAGCCGCCTGGAGGATTCTCAAATCAGTCACCCAGTCAGTTCCAGCGCCCGGTTCGAAATGCATTGACTACAGTAACACTGAGTCTTGTACCTAGCCTGGGAAGGTCTTTCATCAGCTGTGCACTCGCTGAAATCGGGCAGAGGCGCCGGAAAGACTGAGATATGTGGATCCGCTGTTCGGAGCACCAAAATGTTAGAATAATTTTGAGCATAAATTATTCAAATCAAAGATCAGGCGGAATATTGGATTTAAGTACATTTATTACAAAAATAAATAAATAAAAGAAATGAAAAGAAAAGTTACAGTTCAAATTAAACTTCAAATGGTCATTTTTGAGGGAGAGATTACAAAGCATGGCCTTCAGCACACACACACCGAATCTCTGAACACACACTCTTTAGGTTTGGTATTTATGGGTTGACAGAAAGGATGGGGGAGGAGGAGAAAGGGGAAGAAAAAGACACCTCAGAGACAGTTCAAATGCCTATCACAGTCCTGATATCCTAGCAGGTCAGTATGACATGAGAGCTTATCCTGGGTGATAAGCAAATGAAGAAACGTCACAGACATCCTGGAGACAGGGTGTCTATAAATCTAATCTACACGAGCTAGGAGTTTCTGTGCATTCCTGGGACACAAAGTAAAGCTGGGCATGTCAAAGAGATTATCAATGTAGACGCTTATACTGACCCTGAGTCTCAGTGCTTGCACACATCCTCTGAAGGCCAATAATTGCTCACAAAAACATGCCAAGATTATATCAGAGCATAAATTGTGAAACAGAATATGAAGGAATAATATAAAGGAATATATGAACTTATCCTACATGTAATGCACATATAAACATTAAACATGGCATAGGAAAGGCATGATACATCTTAAGAAAAATTCCATATTATTATTATTATTCTCTATTTTGTATCATGCCTTTCCTATTTCATGTCTGATGTTTATATGTGCATTCCATGTAGAATAAGTTCATATATTCCTTTATGTTATTCTTTCATGTCTGTGATAAAGTATTGTCTAACTGTGGCCTTCAGAGAATGTGTGCGAATGCTGAGACTGAGGGTCAGTACAAGCATAAAAGGTACATTGATAATCTCTTCAACATGCCCTGTTTTTCTGTGTCCTAGGAATGTGCTGAAACTCCCAGTTCACAGATTAGAGACATCCTGGCTCCAGGTGTCTGTGGCCTTCCTTCTTTGCTTATCTATCCTGAGGAGTAGCAATAAATACCAAGATTAGAGAAAGTATGTTTAGAGATTCGGTGTGTGTGTCAGCTGAAGGCCACGCTCTGTAATCTCTCCCTCAAAATGGCCATTGAGGTTTTTTATTTTGTTTTATCATTTTATGTGTTATGCGTTTACTTTTTTTTAATAATAAATATACTTGGATCCAATATTCCGCCTGATCTTTGACTTGGAATAATTTATGCTCAAAATTATTCTAACATTTTGGTGCACCGAACAGTGGATCCACATATCCAGGGATGAGAATGGGGTTTGGGGAAAAAAAGAGGAAACTAAGCCGGGGGTCTTAGTTAGGCCTGCGTCCCCCAAGGTGGAGCCCTAGTGGGGGGTTTGGGGGGCAATGCCCCCCAGAAACTAACAAAATCTGGTGTTTTAGAATGCTCAAATGTGGTCTTATATTTAAAGTTAGAAGTACAAATGCATTTATAGTTTACCTTTTTAATCTGCTGCTGCATCACGTGTAAATTTATGATATCTGAATGGTATGTTGATGTAATAATACTAAATTATATTTTACTACTATTTAATATGTTTAGAATGGTAAATGGCATTCACTTATATAGCGCTTTTTCTCATCTCTGGATGACCAAAGCGCTTTACAGATCCTGCTATCCACCCATCCACACACACATTCACACACTGATGGCGGCAGAGCTGCCATACACACACAGGCACTAGCCTGGCCACCAGCAACTGGGGGTTCAGTGTCTTGCTCAAGGACACTTTGAAATGCAGACTTCAGACAGAGTGGGAATCGAACCCATGACCCTCCGATCAGTAGTCGGTCACACTACACCTGCGCCACAGCCACCCCCTAAACTGCCGCCCCTAGAACTGACACAGAATTACATTTACATAGTTCTAGAACAGACAAAATAATTTAACCAAGTAAAATAAATTATAAATATTAACAAAATTCCATCACCAAGTCCATCACCCATTTATTAAAATATACTGACATTCTGCAAACATTTTGATTTATTAATGTGTGCATTTGTTAGTGTTAATAGGAATATAAAAAAGTTGCATATTAGTATATTTTAATATTTGAAAGATAATCTAAGAAAGTAAGTAAAACCTAAAAGATGTTTAATTAGTGTTTCAAATTATCAAGTGTTTCAAAACAGGCATGACGTCACAACTTACACATGCTATTTCATAACAAATTCATTACGCGAAAATTCTCAAGTACATTACTTATAACGAGAAAAAAATCTTACCTCGGAATGTGTCTAACGATCACTAATTGCTATTATCGGGGCCGATTGTGATGAACTTTGACTGGCATCTGATTTTAACCGTGTCCATCGATCGTTTTGAACGCAGCACGAGCGACTAATTCGATCTCCTTGTAGCCACAATTTTGAGATGTTTCTGTTTTTTTTCGAGCCATTCCCAACGAAACTTGTTCCTTATCCCTTTGTTGCTTAGCCCAGCAACTCCATACCTATAGCGATGACTGTGCCCTTTCTCAATGAGCTAAATAACTTCTATGCTCGTTTTGACAAGGACAACAACGAAAAGAACATCAATTTCCCACCCTCTGATGACCTCCACCACCTCACACTCACCCACACCGACGTCCGTAATGCACTGAGTCATGTCAACGTACGTAAGGCTGCTGGCCCTGATGGCATTCCTGGGCGTGTGCTGAGGGCATGCGCTGAGCAGCTGGCAGGGGTCTTCACAGACATCTTCAATCTGTCCCTGGCCCAGGCCGTGGTACCAGCGTGCTTCAAGACCACTTAACTGGTACCACAATAGTACCAGTGCCGAAACATTCAACACCATCATGCCTAAATGACTATCGCTCTGTGGCACTGACGCCCATAGTCATGAAGTGCTTTGAGCGACTGGTCTTGGCACAGCTCAAAAAAGGCCTGCCCCCTACACTGGACCCTCATCAGTTCGCCTACCAGAGCAACAGGAGTACAGAGGATGCGGTTTCTACAGCGCTGCACTATGTACTCTCACACCTGGATGACAAGAACACTTACGCAAGAATGCTGTTTATTGACTTCAGCTCAGCATTCAACACAGTTACCCCCTCCAAGTTGCTCACTAAACTTGGGGACCTGGGAATCAGTACCTCCACCTGCAACTGGATCATGGATTTTCTGACCAACAGACCCCAGCATGTTAGGTCAGGCCCCAACCGTTCTTCCGTCATCACACTCAACACTGGTGTACCACAGGGCTGTGTGCTCAGCCCATTCCTCTACTCCCTCTACACCCATGACTGCAGGCCTATGTATGGATCCAATTCCATCATAAAGTTCGCAGATGACACCACGGTGATTGGACTCATCAGGGACAACGACGAGTCAGATTACAGGGCAGAGGTTGAGCACTTGGCTACTTGGTGCGCTGACAATAACCTGCTCCTTAACACCAGCAAAACCAAGGAGCTCATAGTGGACTACAGGAAGGAGAGGGAAGAGACACATGACCCCATCCATATCAACGGGATAGCTGTTGAACGTGTCTCCAGCTTCAAATTCCTGGGGACCCACATCTCGGAGGACCTGTCCTGGTCAGTTAACACCACCAGCCTGATCAAGAAAGCCCATCAGCGCCTCTTCTTCTTGAGGACATTGAAGAAGAACCATCTGTCAACTGACATCCTGGGCAACTTCTACCGCTGTGTGATAGAGAGCACCCTGACCAACTGTATCACAGTCTGGTATGGGAGCTGCTCTGTAGCTGACCACAAGGCGCTGCAGCGGGTGGTGAAAACCGCCCAACGCATCACAGGGACTCCACTTCCAGTTATAGAGGACGTCTACAGGAAAAGATGTCTGCGCCGGGCACGCAGCATTCTTAGGGACTCCGACCATCCTGCTCATGGACTGTTCCAGCTTCTCCCCTCCAGAAGACGTTTCAGAAGCCTTCGGACTAGAACCAGCAGGTTTAGGAACAGTTTCTTTCCAACAGCTGTCACGTTATTGAACTTAGTTCCCCGCTGACTCTCTTACCATCATCTTTTACCATCCTCACCTGTACATAACTGCATAACTACATAACTACATCTAACTTATTGCACATTATTTACACAAAACAGTACTCTTAACTTTCTGCACTGCTGCATATATTTGCATATATTTGCTTAAATTGCACATACTGTTAATTACCGTATATACTGCACTGCTGTCCTTTGCACTTCTGATTGGATGCTAAACTGTGTTTCGTTACCTTGTATTCATACATGTGTAATGACAATAAAGTTGAATCTATCTATCTAATCTATCTATCTATTGTCTTCTTGCTTTGTTGTCTTTCGTGAGTTTTAGGTTCACCATTTTCACGAAATCGGGAAAACTCGGTTGACTGAATTGTCCGCCATTTGCATTTCGCTCCGCGTGGGATATGACAAAGGAATAACAAAATCGTCGATTGGTTGCTTCAATAAGTATCAGCCAATCAGTGGCCTTGTTTCATTACATTACTGATCTCGCTGGGTAGCGCGTTCTGCGCGGTGGATTTGAGCAGCCAATCGAAAATACGACTCGCCGCTCATAACAGACCCCACCACCCCACCCCAAAAATTTCTCCTCGAATTTAGACAATTCACGAGAATGACCCTAGACATGATCAAATCCGAGGAATTCCTCGGATCCGCGGAGGATTCTCATCCCTGCATATCTCCGTCTTTCCGGCACCTCTGCCCGATTTCAGCAAGTGCACAGCTGACGAAAGACCTTCCCAGGCTGGGTACAAGACTCAGTGTTACTGTAGTGAAGGCATTTTGAACCAGGGCTCTGGAACTGACTGGGTGACGGGTCTAAGAATCCTACAGGTGACTTGGATGTAAGTACATTTATGTGTTGTTAAGCTTATGGACACTGGGTTTGAGTCCCAGTGAGTTAAATATGGTTTTAAGACTGAGCCGTTTGACACCGGAAAGCCTGGTTAAATTTCTGCTTGCACTAAATCACTGGTTGAACCCAGGATTTGTTAGCGTTGGGAAATTTTGTGTCGGTGAGGTGGAGGCTCAGATGTGTTGCACGCAGGAATTAACACAAGATAATGTATAATTATTGCGCAGTGAACTTTTTGACTTTTATTAAGGTGAGATTCTGCCTCAATACTGCAGTGAGCTATTGATTCGTAGGTTCAGGGAAGATTCTGTTAGTCCGCCAAAGTGAGCATTGGATTTGAAAAAAAAAACAAAACAAAACACTGCATAATATTGCACAGGGTGTTCCTGTCTGGCAATATTGCGGGTTTTACGTTCATCCTTGCGAGATACTATGGGGAAATATAGTGACCACTGATTTTTTTTTTGTGTTACCGGTAATTGTCTTAAGTCTTGTTATAGCGCTGGATTGGTTAAAAGTTACTGTAGTTTGTTTGTGCTTGTGTCTTGTGCTTCGGGAAATCTGCTCCGGAGTTCTCCGCGAGGGTGGAAGAAGCAGCTTGCAAGGAGCTTTAAAGTTGTTTTTGTATTGTTTTTTTTTTTCTTCTTCTGGTGATTGTGGAGCATTAAGGAGTTGGTTAATTAATTATTATCCTCTTGGGAAATGATTAAAATTGTGGGCGTTTGCAAATAATACTTTTGGGTGAGAAATTCTATTGTGTTCTCATAACGGTAGATAAAAAGTTGACATGAGAACATTGGGTTGCCAGATTTGTTTTTCCAAGTATTCTGGGTTGTCATTTCAAGCTTGTTTTAAGGCTATCGTCCTGTTTCTCTGTGTGAGCAGCTGCCCGAAAGTAACCTTGGAGATATAACAGGACTGCGCTGTGTGTGTGTATGTGTGGTCCCTTGTGTTTGACAGTAAGTGAGTGAGAAGAAGGGGAAGAGGAGAAAAAGAAAAAAATCTATATATGGGTATTTTTGCAAAGCTTTGAGGTTTTACAGTTTCTTTTTGTGGGTTTTTCAATCTAATTTTGTGGGTTTTTACTTTAAAGTTGCGTCACTGGTAAATTTTCACATATTTTTAAAGCCAGTATCACGTTCAGGTTACTTTATTTGTACCCGTAGGTAGATTTGTTTTGCAGTCAGGTGACATCCATATTTACAAACCACAATTACATTCAACATGAACACAAACACAGGCACACATGAAGCTGACTATAAACATGATAAAAGTACTCAAGGCTCCATCAATCAGGACATAAGACAAAGAGATAAGAGAAAAAACAAAGAGATGAGAGAAGGGTCATATTAAAAAGTTAAAGACTAGTCAAAGAGGTTAAAAACTCAAAAGTCTAAAACCCAATAAAAGATTTAGAACCCAAATTTTAAAAAAAACTACAAAAATAAGTAAATATAAAATGAAGACTTCCGGTTATGGCTGCCACGTAGGACGGACGTGTCTCGCTCTGCTCTGCTCCTGGAAAAAAAAAAATCGGCAAATAACTCTCTCATTTGGGACAGAACGTATCCCAGCATTTGGGCGAGGATATGTCGGCGAAGCCTAAGGCTGGAAAACCAGGAAAAGGAAAAAGCGAGCCGCCGAAACAGTCCAAATTAACGGACTTTCAGGTCTGTGACGCAGTAAACAAAACTCCATATATGGCGGAGGAGGCTGGCAACGGTGCGATGTCTGCGCGGGGAGGCGCAGATGCGCTGATGGCTGCCATGAGTTCAATGAGAGCGGACTTTTCCTCTAGATTTGATGGGATTATGACAGCGTTGGAAGGAATAAGAAAGGAATTGGGTGACTGTGTAGAACGAACGGCGCAGATGGAGCTCCGTCTCGCTAGTGCTGAAGATGACGTCACCCGTCTTCAATTAAAGGTGTGCACTTTGGAAAAAAAAAAAAAAAATCTCTGGAAGATAATATTTTGGATTTGGAATCTCGGTCGAGACAGAATAATTTGAGGCTGGTGGGTCTTCCAGAGGAATCAGAAGGTCGGGACGTATGTTCCTTTCTGGAAAAGTGGATTCCGGAGGTGCTGGGCAGCGAGGAGTTGCAATCAGCAGTGGTTCTGGAAAAAGCACATCGTATTGGCCCACGGAGAGATAAGGGACCGCCGAGGACCTTAATTATGAAGTTTCTTAGCAACAGAGACAGGATGAAGATCTTCAACGCTGCACGAGCTAAAAAAGGAGAGATTAAACACCAGGACCAGCAGGTGCGGTTCTACCCAGATTTGGCCACAGGAATCCAGCAATTGAGGAAGCAGTTTGATCCCGTACGTAAGGAGCTGCGTAACCTTGGGATTCGTCATGGTGTAATCTATCCTGCGAGACTGCTGACCACGTATGAGGGCAGAACCCACATCTTCAAGACCCCAGAGGAGGCGCAGGAGTTCATCAAGAAGATCAAAGAAGAAGAAGAGACTGGTGGGAGCTAAGCATGAACAAAATATAAGGTAGAATAATTAAGCATTTGCACAGGCATCTGACTGACTTGAAGTAAATAGTAAGTTTACAAAATATAGATTGTATTATATATTAAAAAAACAAAACAAAAACAAAACAAACAAAAAAAAAACTATGATGTACAAAGTTGTTAAAAATTTTGGAGTTAAGTTGGAAAACTACAGAGAAGAGTTAATGTTACGTCATTAAAAGCAGTAGAGTTAGGGTGATTGGGAGGATGAAGAAGGAGTGGCTTAGGCTGTTCCCCGTGGGTGTGGAACGGTCGATGGCTATATCGGGAGACAGAATTTTTCTTTTGATTTTGGGGGGTTTGCCACAAGTGTGGGAAGGGGAAATTTGTTTGTGTGTAGTTTGTAGGATGAATGTTCAACCACTCATGTTTTTGCTTCTCTGTATGAGCATGTTTACACTGCAAGGTAATCCCAAACTCTCTATTGATCATGGACCAAAGTGTTAATCTTAATTTAACTTCATGGAATTGCAGAGGTCTACAAAATTTAAAAAAACTTAAACAAGTTATGAATAAAATAAAGGACATGGGTTCAAGAATTGTGTTTTTACAAGAAACTCATCTGATAGAGGAGGATGTTAAAAGAATTAGGAGTAGATGGCAGGGAAGTGTATTCACCTCTTCATTTTCATCCCGAGCCAGGGGAGTTATGACTCTCATACATAAATCAGTTCCTTTTCAAGTGAAAAATGTAATTGGAGACAAATTTGGAAGATATGTAATCATTCAAGGTTCTTTGCTATTAGAAAATATAAATCTTGTGAACTTATATGGTCCCAATATAGATGATCAGAAGTTCTTTGCTAATTTATTTCTCATCTTATCATCACTTACAGGGCAACATATAATAGCAGGGGATTTTAATTGTACATTGAATCCAGGTGTGGATAGATCAACAGGACTGGATTGTACGCACATTGGATGTAGGATGACTATTAATCATTTTATGAAAGAATTGAGATTGTTAGATATATGGAGAGAAATGAAACCACAAGTTAAAGCCTATTCTTGTTATTCCAGTACCTACAAGACATTCTCACGTATTGATTATTTTTTGATTTCCACAGAATTAAGGTCCAAGATTCAAAACTGCTTTTATGATAACATCGTGATCTCTGATCATGCACCCTGTTGTCTAATATATGTAGATAAAAAATTGACAAAGGAATCAGGTAGATGGCAATTTCAGCATAAATGGCTTCAGGATGAGGAATTTGTCAAGTATATAGAAAAACAGATAGACGAGTTCTTTGACATCAATACTACACAAACATCAGCATGTGTAAAGTGGGAGGCTTTCAAAGCTTTTATTAGGGGACATATTATTAGTTATACAGGATCAAAATCTAAGAAGACTCGAGAGGAGAGAGCTAAATTGGAACATAAAATAAAAAGTCTTCAGGAAAAAGTGTATGCAGGAAGTGACCCAAGGTTGGAGAATGAATTACTGATTTTGAGAGCTGAATACGACAAAAAATCAGCGAATAGAGCTGCCTCGAGTCTTCTAAGATTGAAACAATCTTTTTATGAACAAGGTGAAAAATCAGGAAAATTATTAGCATGGCAGATTAAACAATTGGAAATTAAAACACCAATTACCAGTATTATAAGTAACGGACAGGTAGTTATAGATCCTTTAGAAATTAATAGAGCCTTTAGAGATTACTATGAAAAATTATATGATACCAAAAATGAACCTGATTTAACAAAACTAAATGGGTTTTTGAACGAACTATCTATACCGTGTATACCAAATGAAAACAGGGAGATATTGGAGTCTAAAATTAGTCAAGAAGAAGTTGGGCTAGCCATTGATAATATGAAATCAGGAAAAAGTGCAGGACCAGATGGTCTTCCAGTTGACCTTTATAAAAAATTTAAGAATAAATTAATAAAACCTTTTTTGGAAATGGTTTTAGAAGCATTTCAAAATAATAATTTACCATCATACATAAATAATGCCTTAATTATACTGCTGCCAAAACCAGGTAAGCCCTCTAATAAATGTGAAAATATGAGACCAATAAGCCTATTAAACGCCGACCTTAAGATAATCTGTAAAATTTTAGCAAGACGAATACAAGAAATTTTACCAAATATTATTAATCGAGATCAGAATGGCTTTATAAAGGGTAGACAAGGCTTCCATAATGTAAGAAGACTATTTAATATTATTTATTTTAATAAAGAAGCACCGGATACAGCTCTCCTATCATTGGACGCCGAAAAGGCCTTTGATAGAGTTGAATGGCCCTTTCTTTTTGAAGTCCTACAAAGGTTTGGACTTGGAAATAATTTCATAAAATGGGTTCAAATAATATACAATAATGCTACAGCAGAAATCCTAACAAATAACAATATTTCAAAACCAATAAAAATCAATAGAGGATGTCGACAAGGCTGTCCACTTTCACCTTTACTGTTTACTATGGCAATTGAACCTTTAGCGATAGCGATACGTTTACATTCACAAATATATGGAATTAAAGTTGGGCCAACAGAACATAAAATCTCCCTGTACGCCGATGATATAATTTTGTTTATGTCGAATCTAAAAAATCAATTCCAACCTTGTTGAATTTAATAAAGAATTTTGGGGAAATATCAGGATATAAAATAAATAAAACTAAATCTTCAATATTAATGCTAAATGAGACCCAGAGAAATTACCCAGCCCCTGAGGCAAATCAATTCAATGTTGTAAATCAGTTTAAATATTTAGGAATCCAAATTATGCCTAAGCTAGAATCAGTCGCCAGCGTCAACTATGAAGCCTTAATGTCAGATATCAATGAGTTAACTCAGAGATGGATGTCACTACCAATGTCGATGATCGGGAGAATCAATATACTTAAAAGTAATATTTTACCTAAAATACTTTATTTATTTCAATACATTCCCTTATCACCACCTTTAGATCTATTCTCAAGAATAAAAAAAAAGTTAGTGGAATTTATATGGAACAACAGGAGGGCTAGATTACGTCTGTCTTTATTATATTTACCATTTGATCGTGGAGGTCTGAAATGTCCAAATTTTATGTTGTATTATTGGTCGGCACAACTGAGGTCTATGACATATTATTTTTCATCAAATGATCTCCCTCACTGGACTGAAATGGAATCATACAATTTACCTTTACCTCTTCCCATATTCATATACTCAGATTCGGCAAAAAAATTACAAAAACAAGTTAAAAATCCATTTGTAAAGCATATGATCAAAATATGGTGTGAAGCTAAAAACTATTTAAAAGAACCACAGTTATTGTCACAATTTAGTCCAATATGGGGTAATCAATATTTTAAACCAGGGAGAGCGGACGCTGTATTTAAAGTATGGAATTTAAAAGGGATACAAAAGATTCAGGATTTATATTTGCCATGTGCAGACAACATAATGTCTTTTGAAGAGCTGAGGATCAAATTTAATCTCAATAGAACACATTTTTTTAAATATCTTCAACTTAGAAACTTTATTCGATCAAATCAAAATAAAGCTCTCACTCGACCTATTTATTCATCCTTGGAAAAAATGATGATGAAAGATAGTAAAAGAAAGGGTATTATTTCAGAGTTTTATAACTCATTGACACTATCTTCAAGTGAAAATTCACTGAAAAGATTAAACTACTGGAAAGAAGATCTGCAAATTGAAATTTCGGAGGAACAATGGGAATTGGCTTGTACAGAAGCTCAAACCAAATCAATAAATGCACGCCTTAAATTGATACATTTCAAATGGTTAATGCGGATGTATGTTACACCGGAGGAGTTAAATAGATATAACAAAAATATACCAGATACATGTACAAAATGCATGGAAAGTAAAGGAACCCTATTTCATTGTTTATGGGAATGTAGATTAATAAGAATGTTTTGGGAAGAGGTGAGGGTAACAATTGAAAAAATAATCTCAAAACAAATCATACTGAATCCTAAACTGTTTTTGTTGGGTCTGTACCCAGAAAAGCATAATTTTAATAAAAGTGAAAGAACATTCATAGACCTCAGTTTGCTTAATGCCAAAAAATGTATTGCACTATTATGGAAAAAGACTCATAGACCAGATGTGACTCAGTGGTTAAGACAGATGTTAACAAACCTTCCATTAGAAAGAATAACATATATACTGAAATCAAAGGAAATTGTGTTTGAGAATATATGGAGACCTTTTATTGATTATGTAAAAAATTTAAACATAACTCTTGAAGAAGAAGGTGAATGATGTGTGTGGACCTTGTAAATTCCAAACTGGTGAACATAATATGTATACTTATGTATTGGATTGTCTAGACTAAACAGAGGAGCATTGTTGAAGATTTGATTTTGTTGGTGGTTGTTGGTGTTTTTAGTGCATTTTTTTTTTTTTTGTAGTACTTTAGCGTTAGTGTTTGATTGTTTGTATCATGTTTGTTAAAAAAAAAAAAAAGGTTCAATAAAGATATTGTGGAAAAAAAAATATAAAATGAAATTAATAAACAGGTAACTAAATTATGTGCAATATATTGTTACAACTTGTTCAGCTCTTTGACAGCAGCAGGAACAAAGCTGTTTTTGTAGCGCTGGGTTTTACTTTTTGGGACAGCAAACCTCCGTCTTGAGGGAAGAAGCTGAAAGTGGCAGTGCAAAGGGTGGGAGTCATCATTTAAAATGGAGGTAGCCATCCTCTGTACCTGTCTGGTGTACAGGGATGTCATGCTCAGCTGTGACTCACCAAGCAAACGACTGGACCATCTAACAACCTGATCCAAGGATTTCCTCAGTTTCAGTTTTATCTGACCAAACCATGACACTAAAGAAAAGGATAAAACAGATTCAATAAAAGCCCGATAAAACATTGTCATTATGGATCGGTCAGTTTGGAAGCGTGCAAGTTTCCTTCCAATATTTTCATTTACTCCATTTTTTTCTTTGGAAAATGAACAACATTGGGCTATTTTTAAACATTTTTTTCACCTATCACTGTGATTTTTATTGACTCAGTTGCATTATCTCTCTGACTGAAGAATAACAGTGAACTTTACAAGGAAAAAGGATGCTGAACTAACGGCCTGACAGAGGTCCTCCTTCCCTCTGTTCCCCGCTCTCAGCAGAACAACGTCGCCTCACCACTGCCCACACTCCTCCCATCGACAACAAAGCCATGACGGATAAGCCAATAAGTTAAGTACAATTGCATGCATGTTAATCACTGCTACCAGCATGACAATGACAATTTTTTCTGAAGATTATGGTATTATGAATGCTGCCACTTCATAATGCCTGATCACTGAAGACTTTATGTACAGCTTATATTACATGATTCAAAGCACAGAATAGGCTGATAATGACTATGTTTGTGCATATGATTTACCTGAGGCTACTGAATATCAAACAGGTCTTTGTATATTGTTGGGTTTTTTTCCAAAATACTACACTCACTTCTAATGAATGACTATGTGCTTATTGAAATTTTAATCCTTTCACTGTCCATGTTTTAAAAAAAAAAAAAAAAGCAAAAGCTCTGAAGGATTACAGGATTTAGGGAAAAGAACAAAAGATTAGAGCATCAACCATTCTGACCTTGGGTCCATGTTGGGGCTCAGAATGTCACTTTTTTCCTGTGTGATAAAATCCTGAATACAGACTGCGGCTCTACGACCTCTGTCACAGACAACTATAAACAGTTCACAAGCTTTGCCATGAGGACATAAGATATCTCCTACTCCAGCAAATTAGGCCTGCACTTTGCAGTTAATCACGTGTGTAACCACACATTTTAAATCTTTGAAGTTACAAGCCAACAATTGCTGATTCTAAATGCTGCATTTACTTGAGGCTTCTAATATATGACACTGTTTTAATGCTGACTCGTGCAAATTGGTAAAACATTTAGTGATTGACTGAATATTTAGCAAAAATTTGTTGTAAATAGAAAATCACATTATTGAAATAATGGGAGCTTTAGGTGTACAGTGATCCCTCACTTATCGCGGTTAATGGGTTCCAGAACCGACCGCGAAAAGTGAAAAACCGCGAAGTAGCGTCACCCCTAATGACGTCACCCATAAATAACACATACGTTCATTCGCTCACTCTCTCTCATATGATACGTGTGTGTGTGTGTGTGTGTAAGTGTACATACATACGTAGATGTAAATAAAGTGTACATAAATATGTTTTTAGAACTCTTATTTTTATAACAAGATACGTAACTCAAGATGAAGATGATTTACGTACTGCACAGGTTAATGAGAGCTTTACTGCTCCTCAGGTGACGCCTCATCGTCAGGTGCTAGAGGCACAGGATTGTCGAGGGCAGCTGCAGGAGGCGGCGTAGTGGCTCGACGGGAAGACTATTTCACACAAAAAGGGACAAGAGAACAGCGAAAAGTTCCATGCTGCGAGACTAGCGATAAAGAACAATGAATGCGGTCTTCCTTCGGTGGGTATGGGCGCTCTGCAGGGAGAGAAGCTGTGTAAAACGTCTCGGCCAATCAGCTTGCGAGGTAAAACGTCTCGGCCAATCAGCTTGCGAGATTCCCGAGCAGTGAAGAGGTGGGCGGAGAGGAGTGGAGCGGTGGTCAGAGAGGTGGATTTTGAGCTGAGCAGCTGTCCGTGTTGATACCTGATGTTCTAATGTAGTCTCCCTGCCTTCTGCTAGCGCCCGCCCATTTTTTCTCAATTTTGAATTTTTGACGAATATTTCTGAAAAATCCGCGATGCACTGAGGGCGCGAAAGGTGAAGCGCGAAGTAGCGAGGGATCACTGTAATTTAAACTCTCTGTTAGTCTCCATTCCTGTTCATGTTTTCGTTTTTCAACAGGAAAAGGAAAGCATTCACAAAATCTTTATCTTTCACCAGGATTTAGAATTGGGAAATCATAAAGGTGAAAAATAGAAATCACAAGATCACCATTAGTTTTAACCCCTTGCACTCTGGTCAATTTCCCTAAAAACGCCTAAAAATAATGTACCCAAAGTAAATCAAAAGCTGTTCTTCAACCCTTTGCAGCATGGGGTTGGTCTCATTTAAAAGAAAACACTTTGAATTTTTTGGCAAAACAGTCATAATCTCTCTAAGTGCTCCGGCCACTGAGTAACAGTCATCTAAACATACTGAACTTGAAGAAAATAAATTTTGCCTGGGTGTTTTTTTGGATACAAATGCTTGCAAATAACACACAGATGTCAGATCCGGGCTGGAAAATGCAACAGAAATGTAGAACCAAGTGTTATCCAGCTGAGGTCAAAATTTTGTAACAATACCACAAAAAATGAATATATTACACAGCTTTTTTCTTAGGTTGTTCCCAGGCGTTTTTGAACTGTGCCAAATTGTGCCAAATGGCACAGTTTGGAAAAACGTCTGTAACTTTTGAATGATTCAATATAGAAGCCTGATCTTGGGCTGTAATGAAAGGTGACACTCAGGGCTGTGTGTGTGTGTGTGTGTGTGTGTGTGTGTGTGTGTGTGTGTGTGTGTGTGTGTGTGTGTGTGTGTGTGTGTGTGGAGGGTGGGGTTGTTTATTCATTCATTCATTCATGAATGAACAAACAAGCCCCCACACACAAAGAAGCATGCCACGTAAAAAATGTGTGGCCTTTTTTTTTTTTAACAAGAAAAAATAACCTACAGTGCACTAAAAATTATACTAAAATATCTGTAATGTAGAAGATAACAACTCCCACCCCCACCCCCCCACCCCCGCTACAGAGGACGGACATCACCCATCGCTACATGACGGAAAGCAGGGACGGTGCGCCGCGGTCTACTACGCACAGTTGTACTAAAATATCTAACTAACTAACTAACTAACCTACACTTATATAGCGCTTTTCCAGTCACAAAGACCACTCAAAGCGCTTTCTGCAATAATATCTGCAATCCGCTACAGAAGAGTAGCGGGGGGTGGGGGGCGTTCATGGTCTGGACGCGGCGCACGGACTGGACCCGTGCACCGCTGTCTACTACGCACAGTTGTACTAAAATATCTGCAATCCGCTACAGAAGAGTAGTGGGGGGGGGGGGCGTTCATGGTCCGGACGCGGCGCACGGACTGGACCCGTGCGCCACGGTACACGGTCCGTGTGCCGCTGTCTACTACGCACAGTTGTACTAAAATATCTGCAATAATATCTGCAATCCGCTACAGAAGAGTAGCGGGGGTGGGGGGCGTTCACGGTCCGGACGCGGCGCACAGACTGAACACGGTCCGTGCGCCGTCCGGACCGGACCGGAGCGGTCCAGGTCCGTCATGTTGCGCACAGTTGTAATTTACCGATTGGTCAAAAGTCATTTTGATTACAATTTTCAGGGATAAAGAATAATTTAGCTTCTAACACTTACCTGTCCACAACAACAGTGTCGCTGGCGATCTTCTCTTCCTCATCGTCAGACGAACATGACGCTGGTCCGCTTGTTACGGACTCATGGTTCTGGTCATGCGACCCGGTCAAACCATAATTCCATTATTGCGGTTTTGCGCTTCCATGATTGCGGTTTTGGCGAACGATTTTTCAAAACAAATAAGAACAGTAGTAAGAAAAAAAGACTGGCGAACGCGTGTGTGTCACCCAGCAACTTACACAAAACAGATTTTAGGTAAGGGACGCACGCTTTCGAACTTCTGTGCTTCAATTGGCTCGCTGTATTCGCAGCCGTTGGTAAGCGGGTCCTTCTTGCTAGGTTTTCAGTCATTGGTTCTTCAAGGTTTCAGAAACTCAATTCAAGGCTCTTATTAGTCGAATGAGAGGTCAATCACATCTAAACCAATAAAAGCACTCCTTTGGCTTTCTGTTCGCGGCTGTGTCTGTAGTGGAAGAACGGAAATGCAGGGGGGGGTTTTTTCCCCTCAGTGCACACTGTGCATCTGACGCAGAGACGCAGTGACGCAGAGACGTGCCCGCCCGCGGTACACCGGAGTGCAAGAGGTTAATTCTAACAAATCCTTGGTGACCAAATACAACAATTCACTTGTGTTTCTTAGCATTACACGTTATAATAAACTGTGGAATAACCACTTTAAAAACTCTAAAGGACAAAACTTGAATGATTATAACGGTAACACTAGCAAAAACAATTTATGGGGTGGCAACATTTACCCTCCTGTTGTTGTTTTGAATTCTGACGCACGAACAGGGGGTAGCCTTGGGCTTCCCCCAATTTCTTTTTGCAGAATGGCACCGAGATTTGATCTTTGTGGGAGATGGGAGGAAGCTGGACAGTGTGTCGCAGGCTGCCTGTGGCAAGGGGAGCAACAATTTGTCATCAACCTGGTCATCAGGCTCATTGGCTGAGGCGCAGTGGCAGCGTGAGGGGGGAGGACCTCACAGAGGACAAGCATTGCCGAAGCTAAGTAGAACAAATGACACTGACATTGACATAACACATATCAATTTAAATGACTTTAAAAATGTAGTGTTTACATGACTTCACACTGCAGGATATATCTGACACATTGCATTCTGACACTTTGCAATGATGCCTCTCCACATTTTAGAAATGTGACAGTAATAAAGAATAATTGTGTTGTATGACAATGACGTGCTAAGGAGCTGGGCTGTGCTCCTGGTGCTTGGCCTTGGCCGAGCCGGGCCTTGGGACTACAGTCCACACCATAATTTACCAAGGAATATATAAAATAAGCCATTCCTTGTACAAAATTAAGCCAAATTCTAATTAAGCAGGATGTCCACCTTTCCACTGACTGAAGGAGTGTGACAACCTTTCACAAGGATACACTTACACAAATTCAACCTGTCTGTTTCAACAGGTCAGACAGATGTGGTCTTAATGACTAACTCAGAATGGTTACAATAAAAGCTAAATTTCATTAAATCTACACAGAAAACTATATTACTTGTCCTAACTGCACTTTGTAAATTAGGTCAAGGGAAGACACTCAAAAAAGAAGAGGACTATTGAAACCTCATTTTGAGGGGGTTACACTACTCACAACCTTTTATCTAAATTAACTGTGTAACACATAAATACCACAAAACATTTCCTTCTTCTAGTAAAAAGGACACTACCCATCAAGTTAGTACACTGTAACTTTGATGCATGTGTGTCTCCATGCATCGGGGGGGGGGGGGGGGACAACAATTAATAATAAGCAAAAATCCCCAGGAAAAATGCATAATACATAAAAATTATCAATAAATGATCAATAATGTAGAGAAAAATACAGATGAAACCGCTTGGTAATGAAATCACAACATTCAATAGAAGTTAAAATTTGTAACAATAGATTTTCAGATATTTAAGAAAAATATTTGCAGATTTTTGTAAA
The DNA here is from genome assembly GCA_020510985.1 of Pholidichthys leucotaenia. Classification (NCBI taxonomy): domain Eukaryota; kingdom Metazoa; phylum Chordata; class Actinopteri; order Cichliformes; family Pholidichthyidae; genus Pholidichthys; species Pholidichthys leucotaenia. Next base: position 425,459,985 of record CM035843.1, read on the forward strand.
AAGAAATATCATGTTTATAAGAAACAAGGAAAACTGACAAGGAAGCAGGAAACCATGCAAATGTATGGGAAAAGTTCCAAATGTCTAAGGGGGGTCAGATTTATGCTGAATTTATGCATACTGTGGGATTCAATTTAGAATTTACTACAAAGACAATACAGATTCTTACTCAATTATGTAAGAAGAGAACAACGCTTTAAGGATAAGGACCTGTACTTATATAGCACTTTTCTAGTCTGAAAGACCACTCAAAGCGCTAACCCTCTACTCTAAGGGCCTATAGGAGACAGACATCTAGGAACAATTTAGAACAACCAATTAACCTAACATGTATGTCTTTGGATTGTGGGAGGAAACCGGAGCCCCCGGAGTAAACCCATGCAGCATAGGGAGAACATGCAAACTCCACACAGAAAAGTTCCTACCCCGCCAGCCTGGGGATTCGAACCTGGAACCTTCTAGCTGTAAGGCAACAGTGCTAACCACTGCACCACTGTGCTGCCCAGCTTAAAGCAAAATAATTTGATCTTCCCTGCATAAATTTAGTCTTTTCAAAACCTTTTCATGGATCTCATTGAGCTAAATAAGAGTGAAGGTAAAAATGTTTAGAAATTATTGACATATTGAATATACGAAGGCTTTCCCCTGCACTAATCTGAATACTGCTATGGTGACACTGAAACCCTTAATTGAAACAATATCAAGGTTTAAAACAGCTGGAATGATTCACTTAGATAATGAAATACATCTAGTGGAATACACTTTACAAGTCAAATCATATCACATTTAGGTACAGTACCCAAATTATTAGTACCAAACATTTACCTAGGAAACCATTGAGCTTACCATCAACAATCTACAGGATTAGCATAATACACAAATAAGAAAAATTGGGAAATTGTGAATGGCAAACCCTACTATTGAAGCCATTTAACTTAGGTGATAAGGAAGGGTTTCTGGTTGATTACATGCAAAGAATGACAACTGACAGCGATGTTATCCATACTGCCCTTCCCAGGAGGGACCATGCGACGAAGGAACCGTGGGAGGTGCACCCATCTTTTGGCTGAACCAGGGGATCTGGTCATCAAAGGCAACTGGACCAAAATTCCCTGGCAAGGACAGCACAAAGGCTACCCTGGCAACACCAACAGCCACGGAAAAAGAAGGACGTGGAAATTGGGTGCATCTAACGTTTTACCTCACTTGAAACCCTCAGCAAGAGACTGCTTAATATACATTGCATACTTAAAAAAAAAAAAACTCAACAAATGACTGTTTAACTGTTTCTCTATGCAAGTGTCAGCTGATGGCGCCCTCTGGCATCCAGCAACGGCCTTTGCTACAGAGAAGCAGGCTGTCTGTTTATCATGACGAGGCAAAAATACAAGGGAAAGAAAAGTGTGGTTAGTGTTGTTACCTTATCATCCTCATCATCTTCGTAGTAATACTTAATATTGGTTATTAAGTTGTGCCATTGCCTATACACTGTAGAGAATTGTTATGTTTGTTCCTTAATAACACTAACAGTTGGACAAATTATCTGTTATTGCTAAAAGGATGCAGCTACTACAGGCTGTTTGGTTTCTTGAGGGAGGGGCTATATACAGAAATAACATAGCAAACTTCACTTTGAATCACACCTGTTACAACACTTATCACTCCACTGATCAGAAACATGATGACACTCCTTACTCTGCGAATGCAAGGTTAATTTCATCAGGGAACGCCCTTTTTGAAGTGGTGATGTCCCTTTCCAGCAGCTTAACACTCTCTAAGTGTGCAACGGCTTACAGTGTGTCTCTCCCATGTACTGCTACCCTGCTTGACCAACAAAGCGAACAAGTGTTATACCAAGGATCTACATTGTCAAAAGTCATTGAGTCATTGTGCGTACTCATACCTGGCCAGGGAACTGGGCAGGGCCGTGTACCCCATTTTGGCAACTGACCGTACCCTCATCATGTCGGCAGGGCAGGTGGGCAGGATGAAGAGACATGTTTTTCTACCACATGATGCCACTTTGGGGCATGATGGAAAGTACAGGAGTGAGGGTCTTTCGTTCACTGTTTCTTTGAGTGAGAGTGGGTACGAATACCTTTATGATTAAAACACTTAATTATAGGCTACAATTATCTGTAAAATTATAACATAGGATAGAATGGTTCTTGGTCAACTAATTGCCACTCGTAGGGGTGTGTGCCCTATTATAGGAGGTTACTGTTGTACTTCTATCCATGAAAATTATGCAAATGGTCATATTAATACTTCGGATACACACAGCCTCATTGCAGGCAATAATAACAAAACTGATTAAGTTAGTGACTCCCTTCATGGAGAAGTCTCATCGTGAACTTGGTAATGACTTTTATAGTTACAACTTCGGACCTTTCTTGTGTGAGTCCTTAATATGATGATGACGATGGTGAAAGGGGTAAGACCAGCCTAAGGAACATGAAGGTTGCAATACAATTTAAGCCTACTTTGAGTATCTTCATATCATTTTCTACGTTCTTATTTGACACTGTCTAAGATTAATTTTGATCACATTACACATATTCACCTTTTATGACATATTCTACACACGTTTTAAACCACCTCATAATAGAACATGTAAATTTTTACACATATCTTTATATTATTTCATTCACTTTATTTTACTACCACTTTGATTATTTTTCTTTTAGTTATGATGCTTTATTAAGCATCAAGGGGGGCTATGATGGAAAAATTCCATATTATCCATATTATTATTATTATTATATTATTATTCTCTATTTTGTATCATGCCTTTCCTATTTCATGTCTGATGTTTATATGTGCATTCCATGTAGAATAAGTTCATATATTCCTTTATATTATTCTTCCATGTCTGTGAGCAAGTATTGTCTAACTGTGGCCTTCAGAGAATGTGTGCGAATGCTGAGACTGAGGGTCAGTACAAGCATAAAAGCTACATTGATAATCTCTTCGACATGCCCTGCTCTTCTGTGTCCCAGGAATGTGCTGAAACTCCCAGTTCGTAGATTAGAGACATCCTGGCTCTAAGTGTCTGTGGCCTTCCTTCTTTGCTTATCTATCCTGAGGAGTAGCAATAAATACCAAGATTAGAGAATGTATGTTCAGAGATTCGGTGTGTCAGCTGAAGGACACGCTCTGTAATCCCTCCCTCAAAATGGCCATTGAGGTTATCCTTTTATGTGTTATGTGTTTATTTTTTTATAATAAATATATTGGATCCAATATTCTGCCTGATCTTTGACTTGGAATAATTTATGCTCAAAATTATTCTAACAGCCACCCTATGCTACACACCAATATTTTAACTGGGGCTGAGTGATGCCACCTCAAATCAACATTATGATTCACAACAATTTCTGTCTGTTTTTTCCACAACAATATATTTATTTATTATATAAAATTACTTTAGTTTTACTTTATTTTTGAAAATCTTTTTTGTGAGAGCTCTGCTCTTATTTTGAAAATTTCTCCCTCTGGCTGCAGTCTGGGGAACAACATTAATGTAGGTGTTAAACTGCAGGTTTCCAATATTATATAGAAAAGCTCTCTATCACTAACACAACATTGTTTCACCTGATGTTCTGCTAGCCTAGCATAAGCAGGTTTGTTTTGATCAGGATAAATCCAAGAGTAAGGCATGAGAGGTGAGCTAAGCTCAGCAATTCATGGACAGACTAGATTAAGCACCAGCTGATTGTTGCTCCAGTATTCACTTACTTAATTGGCTTCCACATACATTTCTGGTTAATGGCCCAGCCCTAATGTTCCACACAGACATCAATGAGGCTCAGAACTCTGTGTCCAGCTGTTTCTCACCCAGTTACCAGGAAGACGAGGATGACGGTTGACATGAAGGGCCCTCTGCTGCTGGAGTGATGGCTGAGCAGCAGAATGAGGTAGCAGAGCGCACAGAGCAGCAGCACCCACAGCATGTGCTCCTCAAAGAACAGGAAGAGAGCGCACACTCCAGCCAACATGGACACCCCATGCTTCACAGTGGACGCCACTCCTGAGGAACAGGGACGCACAAGTTAGGGCTCAGAGACGGAAATGGAAAAACCTGAATAAAACCGTCGCCCCATATGTAAAAAGTCTTTTAAATGTTACTTTATGTGATTCAAATACTATCCCAAATATACAGAAGTAAGGGGTATCACTGATAACCGCAATATTCTAGGGATGCACAATGTTCTGATACTGTGAAAATAGATTTTGTAGATACTGACATCCACACATACGGTGGATAAAAAAGTCTACACACCCCTGTTCAAATGCCAGGTTTTTCTGATGTAAAACACGAGACCAAAATAAATCATTTCAAAACTTTTTCCACCATTAATGTGACCTATAACATGTACATAACCCAATTGAAAATCAAACTGAAATCTTTTAAGGGGAAAAATAAAAAACTTACAATAACCTGGTTGCATAAATATCCACACCCTCTTCTAACTGGGGATGTGGCTGTGTTCAGAATTAACCAATCACATTCAAACTCATGTTAAATGGGAGTCAGCACACACCTGCCACCATTTAAAGTGCCTCTGATTAACCCCAAATAAAGTTCAGCTGTTCTAGGAGGCTTTTCCTGACATTTTTGTAGTCACACCTTACAGCAGAAGCCATGGTCCACAGAGAGCTTTCAAAGCATCAGAGGGATCTCATTGTTCAAAGTTATGTCAGGAGGAGGGTACAAAAGAATTTTCAATTCATTAAATCTACCATGGAACACAGTGAAGACAGTCATCATCAAGTGGAGAAAAATATGGCACAACAGTGACATTACCAAGAACTGGACGTCCCTCCAAAATTGATGAAAAGACGAGAGGAAAACTGGTCAGGGAGGCTACCAAGAGGCCGACAGCAATACTGAAGGAGCTGCAGGAATTTCTGGCAAGTACTGGCTGTTTAGTACATGTGACAACAATCTCCTGTTGAGGGTGGCAAGACGGAAGCCTTATCTTATGAAGAAAACATCCAAGCCCGGCTACATTTTGCAAAAACACATTTAAAATCTCTCAAACACGTGGGAAAATGTGTTATGGTCCGATGAAACCAAGGTTGAACTTTTTGGCCATAATTCCAAAAGGTACAGTGGTGTGAAAAAGTGTTTGCTCCTTCCAGATTTCTCATTTTCTTATATGTTTGTCACACTTAAATGTTTCAGATCAAACAAATTTTAATATTAGACAAAAGACAACACAAGTAAACACAAAATGCAGTTTTTAAATGAAGGTGTTTATTATTAAGCGTAAAAAAAAATCCAAACCTACAGTCATGTGAAAAAATTAGGACACCGTGTATAAGCCTGTGTGTTGTTTTTTTAACATATTTTGACATATGGATATTTAATATCAATGTTAAAAAATACTGGGAAATTCATGTAATACAACTAAACAATTAAAAATGAATTAAAGTCTTTTTACAAATTTTCTGTAAAATGTAAATCTAAACAAATAGTGAGGAATAAATTAGGACCCCCCCCATCTTTTTTAGGACACCCCCACATTCATTCCCACTTACAATGGCTAAAATAAATTTTAAAACTGGAAATACAAACAAAAATAAGGTTAGACATAATTATGTGAACATTTATTAATAAAGAACTGAACTAATTTTAAGTTTTTATTAAGAACTGTCCTAATTTTTTCACATTACTGTACATGGCCCTGTGTAAAAAAATGGTCTCCATCTTTTTTTTTTTTTTGTCTTATGTCCTGATTGGTGGAGCCTTGAGTACTTTTATTGTGTTTATAGTCAGCTTCACGTGTGTCTGTGTTTGTGTTCATGTTGAATGCAATTGTGTTTTGTAAATATGTGTCTAAAAGGATGTCACCTGACTGCAAACCAAATCTACCTACGGGTACAAATAAAGGAACCTGAACCTCCCCCCCCCTCCCGCCTGTTACAACATAAATTAACTGTGGTTTATCACATCTTTGGAAAGCTGAGTTCAATTTCTCTAGCCACACCCAGGCCTGATTACTGTCACACCTGTTCTTAATCAAGAAATCACTTAAATAGGACCTGCCTGACAAAGTGAAGTACACCAAAAGATCCTCAAAAGCTAGACATCATGCTGCAATCTGAAGAAATTCAGGAACAAATGAGAAACAAAGTAATTGAGCTCCATCAGTCTGGAAAAGGTTATAAAGCCATTTCTATAGCTTTGAGACTCCAGCGAATCACAGTGAGAGCCATTATCCACAAATGGCAAAAACATGAAACAGTGGTGAACCTTCCCAGGAGTGGCCGGCCAACCAAAATTACCCCAAGAGCGCAGCAACGATTCATCCAAGAGGTCACAAAAGACCCCACAACAACATCCAAAGAACTGCAGGCCTCACTTTTTTTTTTTTTTTGGTTACTTATTTGTACCCGTAGGTAGATTTGGTTTGCAGTCTGGTGACAAGCCACCGGCTGCCGGTCGCTGCATGCGCGAGCGCCCTAAACCTACATGTTTTTGGTAAGCGGGAGGAAACCGGAGAAATCCCGGAGTAAACCCACGCAACACGGAGAGAACATGCAAACTCCACACAGCTCACTGTTGGTCGGAGGCTGGGATCGAACCCACGATCCCCGCAATCCCCCAGCTGAGGGTAAACTGTGCTGCCGCAGTGCTAAACCACTGCGCCACCGTGCAGCCCCAGTTGCACGGGGCTCCTTAACTTGCCTCAGTTAAGGTCAGTGTTCATTACTCTACCATAAGAAAGAGACTGGGCAAAAATGGCCTGCATGGCAGAGTTCCAAGACGAAAACCACTGCTGAGCAAACAGAACATAAAAGCTCATCTCAGTTTTGCCAGAAAACATCTTGATGATCCCCAAGACTTTTGGGAAAATACTCTGTGGACTTACAAGATAAAAGCTGAACTTTCTGGAAGGTGTGTCCCATTACATCTGGCGTAAAAGTAACACAGCATTTCGGAAAAGGAACATCATACTAACAGTAAAATGTGGTGGTGGTGGTAGTGTGATGGTCTGGGGCTGTTTTTCTGCTTCAGGACGTGGAAGACTTGCTGTGGTAAATGGAACCATGAATTCTGCTGTCTACCAAAAAATCCTGAAGGAGAATGTCAAGCCATCTGTTCATGACCTCAAGCTGAAGCGCACTTGGGTTCTGCAGCAGGACAATGATCCAAAGCACACCAGCACATCCACCTCTGAATGGCTTAAGAAAAACAAAATGAAGACTTTGGAGTGACCTAATCAAAGTCCTGACCTGAATCCGATCGAGACGCTGTGGCAGGACCTTAAACAATCAATGGTATCAGTCAATGGTACATTGTCTGACCTAAAGTGCTCTTCTACTGGCTCTCCTCAGGGGTGTGTGTTGTCACCACTACTCTTCATCCTGTACACAAACATGTGTCGGAGCAGACATGACAAACAGACATATCATAAAGTATGCTGATGATTCAGTTATTGTCAGTCTCCTCCAGGATGGTGAGAGTGGCCACGGCCCAGTAGTTGATGATTTTGTTCACTGGTGTGAGGATTCCTACCTGCAGCTGAATACGACAAAAACTAAAGACATAATTATTGACTTTTTAGGAGGAAAACTCCCAGGCACAAAGTCACCGTACTAAAAGGCCAGCCCACCGAATGTGTACAATCCTACAAATATCGTGGGACGATTATTGATAGTAATTTAAAGTTTGAGGAGAACTGTGAAAGGGTGTGCAAAAAGGGTCAGCAACATTTGCATTGCTTGAGAAAACTTGCACGCTTCCAAATTGACCGAACCATAATGACAATGTTTTATCGGGCTTTTATTGAATCTGTTTTATCCTTTTCTTTAGTGTCATGGTTTGGTCAGATAAAACTGAAACAGAGGAAATCCTTGGATCAGGTTGTTAGATGGTCCAGTCGTTTGCTTGGTGAGTCACAGCTGAGCCTGACATCCCTGTACACCAGACAAGTACAGAGGATTGCTACCTCCATTTTAAATGATGACTCCCACCCTTTGCACTGCAACTTTCAGCTTCTTCCCTCAAGACGGAGGTTTGCTGTCCCAAAAAGTAAAACCCAGCGCTACAAAAACAGCTTTGTTCCTGCTGCTGTCAAAGAGTTGAACAAGCTGTAACAATATATTGCACATAATTCAGGGATGAGAATGGGGTTTGGGAAAAAAAGAGGAAACTAAGCCGGGTGTCTTGGGGGACGCAGGCCCCCAAGCCGGATCCAAAGCGGAGCCTTGGTGGGGGGTCTGGGGGGCGTTCGAAATCTGGTGTTTTAGAATGCTCAAATGTGGTCTTATATTTAAAGTTAGAAGTAAGTACAAATGCATTTATAGTTTACCTTTTTAATCTGCTGCTGCATCACGTGTAAATTTATGATATCTGAATGGTATGTTGATGTAATAATACTAAATTATATTTTACTACCATTTAATATGTTTAGAACTGACACAGAATTACATTTACATAGTTCTAGAACAGACAAAATAATTTAACCAAGTAAAATAAATTATAAATATTAACAAAATTCCATCACCAAGTCCATCACCCATTTATTAAAATATACTGACATTCTGCAAACATTTTGATTTATTAATGTGTGCATTTGTTAGTGTTACTAGGAATATAAAAAAAAGTTGCATATTAGTATATTTTAATATTTGAAAGATAATCTAAGAAAGTAAGTAAAACCTAAAAGATGTTTAATATTTGTATGCAATGACCATAAAGAAATTATGTTTACTAATAAAAGCAAAGATATCTTAGGAAAAGCAACCTATCACCACCCATGACAAAAAAACTTACACATGCATTATGTAACTCCTCCTAGTGAAACAAAAAGTGATAAATTATATTCAAAATTCTTAAGATTGCATTTCAAATTGTGAGAAAATATGTAACTAGAAAAGCACACGGAGAGCGCAGACCTCCGCCCAGCGCCACAGTTCCCCCCATACAGTGTTTAACATCATAAATATTAATCCTACATTTATTTTGTCTAACTTTATAGATTCCTTGACCATGAAAAAAAAATGCCATTCGCAAGAATTTTTTAAAGGATTCTTTTTTCTTTTTTTTTACCTCCTTGGCGGAGGTAAAAAAAAAAAATCCTTTAAAAAATTCCTGGATCCAGGACTTCCGGTCTGGACGCCATGGTGATAGCAACTTAACGCTGAAGCTCCCAGACCCAATCCAGGAAAACATCTTCAAAATCAGACTTAACGGATTTTTGGAAGAATAAAAATCAAAAGACAAAAACACCATGCCTAACCAAAAACAGAAGAAACTGACATTCCCCAGGCCAGGACGCGCAGCGGCCGCAGAATCTGAACCGGAGGACCTCCGTTCAGAAGACGAGGAGCTGAACGTAGCTAACAAGAAGGTTAGCTTGAAATCGCTATTTGATGAATTACAACGATTTCGGGCCGAATTTCATGAATTCAGAGAGGAATTAAAAAGGACGAACAGCAGAGTGGACCAGGCCGAGAACCGAATCTTGGAAGCTGAAGAAAGAATAAAAGTGCTTGAAGGTTCTATGCTGGATTTACACAAAAAACAGTCAAGGCTGGAGGCTAAGCTAACCGACCAAGAAGGAAGACCGAGACGAGACAACATCAGAATTCACGGTCTGAAAGAAGGAGCTGAAGATAGTTTCAACACAATGGCGGAATGCGTGGAATCCTTACTGAGAGAGAAGTTGGATATTCCACAAACCACTGATTTGAAGATAGAAAAGGCCCATCGTACATTAGCCGCAAAGCCAGCGGCAGAAGCGCCCCCACGTTCGGTGGTGGTAAGATTCTCCAATTTCAAAATAAAACAAGAGGTTGTGGACTTCCGGTTATGGCTGCCACGTAGGACGGACGTGTCTCGCTCTGCTCTGCTCCTGGAGAAAAAAAATCGGCAAATAACTCTCTCATTTGGGACAGAACGTATCCCAGCATTTGGGCGAGGATATGTCGGCGAAGCCTAAGGCTGGAAAACCAGGAAAAGGAAAAAGCGAGCCGCCGAAACAGTCCAAATTAACGGACTTTCAGGTCTGTGACGCAGCAAACAAAACTCCATATATGGCGGAGGAAGCTGGCGGCGGTGCGATGTTTGCGGGGAATGGCGCAGATGCGCTGATGGCTGCCATGAGTTCAATGAGAGCGGACTTTTCCTCTAGATTTGATGGGATTATGACAGCGTTGGAAGGAATAAGAAAGGAATTGGGTGACTGTGTAGAACGAACGGCGCAGATGGAGCTCCGTCTCGCTAGTGCTGAAGATGACGTCACCCGTCTTCAATTAAAGGTGCGCACTTTGGAAAAAAAAAAATAAATCTCTGGAAGATAATATTTTGGATTTGGAATCTCTGTCGAGACAGAATAATTTGAGGCTGGTGGGTCTTCCAGAGGAATCAGAAGGTCGGGACGTATGTTCCTTTCTGGAAAAGTGGATTCCGGAGGTGCTGGGCAGCGAGGAGTTGCAATCAGCAGTGGTTCTGGAAAAAGCACATCGTATTGGCCCACGGAGAGATAAGGGACCGCCGAGGACCTTAATTATGAAGTTTCTTAGCAACAGAGACAGGATGAAGATCTTCAACGCTGCACGTGCTAAAGGAGAGATTAAACACCAGGATCAGCAGGTGCGGTTCTACCCAGATTTGGCCACAGGAATCCAACAATTGAGGAAGCAGTTTGATCCTGTACGTAAGGAGCTGCGCAACCTTGGGATTCGTCATGGTGTAATCTATCCTGCGAGACTGCTGACCACGTATGAGGGCAGAACCCACATCTTCAAGACCCCAGAGGAGGCGCAGGAGTTCATCAAGAGGATCAAAGAAGAAGAAGAGACTGGTGGGAGCTAAGCATGAACAAAATATAAGGTAGAATAATTAAGCATTTGCACAGGCATCTGACTGACTTGAAGTAAATAGTAAGTTTACAAAATATAGATTGTATTATATATTAAAAAAACAAAACAAAAACAAAACAAACAAAAAAAAAACTATGATGTACAAAGTTGTTAAAAATTTTGGAGTTAAGTTGGAAAACTACAGAGGAGAGTTAATGTTACGTCATTAAAAGCAGTAGAGTTAGGGTGATTGGGAGGATGAAGAAGGAGTGGCTTAGGCTGTTCCCCGTGGATGTGGAACGGTCGATGGCTATATCGGGAGACAGAATTTTTCTTTTGATTTTGGGGGGTTTGCCACAAGTGTGGGAAGGGGAAATTTGTTTGTGTGTAGTTTGTAGGATGAATGTTCAACCACTCATGTTTTTGCTTCTCTGTATGAGCATGTTTACACTGCAAGGTAATCCCAAACTCTCTATTGATCATGGACCAAAGTGTTAATCTTAATTTAACTTCATGGAATTGCAGAGGTCTACAAAATTTAAAAAAACTTAAACAAGTTATGAATAAAATAAAGGACATGGGTTCAAGAATTGTGTTTTTACAAGAAACTCATCTGATAGAGGAGGATGTTAAAAGAATTAGGAGTAGATGGCAGGGAAGTGTATTCACCTCTTCATTTTCATCCCGAGCCAGGGGAGTTATGACTCTCATACATAAATCAGTTCCTTTTCAGGTGAAAAATGTAATTGGAGACAAATTTGGAAGATATGTAATCATTCAAGGTTCTTTGCTATTAGAAAATATAAATCTTGTGAACTTATATGGTCCCAATATAGATGATCAGAAGTTCTTTGCTAATTTATTTCTCATCTTATCATCACTTACAGGGCAACATATAATAGCAGGGGATTTTAATTGTACATTGAATCCAGGTGTGGATAGATCAACAGGACTGGATTGTACGCACATTGGATGTAGGATGACTATTAATCATTTTATGAAAGAATTGAGATTGTTAGATATATGGAGAGAAATGAAACCACAAGTTAAAGCCTATTCTTGTTATTCCAGTACCTACAAGACATTCTCACGTATTGATTATTTTTTGATTTCCACAGAATTAAGGTCCAAGATTCAAAACTGCTTTTATGATAACATCGTGATTTCTGATCATGCACCCTGTTGTCTAATATATGTAGATAAAAAATTGACAAAGGAATCAGGTAGATGGCAATTTCAGCATAAATGGCTTCAGGATGAGGAATTTGTCAAGTATATAGAAAAACAGATAGACGAGTTCTTTGACATCAATACTACACAAACATCAGCATGTGTAAAGTGGGAGGCTTTCAAAGCTTTTATTAGGGGACATATTATTAGTTATACAGGATCAAAATCTAAGAAGACTCGAGAGGAGAGAGCTAAATTGGAACATAAAATAAAAAGTCTTCAGGAAAAAGTGTATGCAGGAAGTGACCCAAGGTTGGAGAATGAATTACTGATTTTGAGAGCTGAATACGACAAAAAATCAGCGAATAGAGCTGCCTCGAGTCTTCTAAGATTGAAACAATCTTTTTATGAACAAGGTGAAAAATCAGGAAAATTATTAGCATGGCAGATTAAACAATTGGAAATTAAAACACCAATTACCAGTATTATAAGTAACGGACAGGTAGTTATAGATCCTTTAGAAATTAATAGAGCCTTTAGAGATTACTATGAAAAATTATATGATACCAAAAATGAACCTGATTTAACAAAACTAAATGGGTTTTTGAACGAACTATCTATACCGTGTATTCCAAATGAAAACAGGGAGATATTGGAGTCTAAAATTAGTCAAGAAGAAGTTGGGCTAGCCATTGATAATATGAAATCAGGAAAAAGTGCAGGACCAGATGGTCTTCCAGTTGACCTTTATAAAAAATTTAAGAATAAATTAATAAAACCTTTTTTGGAAATGGTTTTAGAAGCATTTCAAAATAATAATTTACCATCATACATAAATAATGCCTTAATTATACTGTTGCCAAAACCAGGTAAGCCCTCTAATAAATGTGAAAATATGAGACCAATAAGCCTATTAAACGCCGACCTTAAGATAATCTGTAAAATTTTAGCAAGACGAATACAAGAAATTTTACCAAATATTATTAATCGAGATCAGAATGGCTTTATAAAGGGTAGACAAGGCTTCCATAATGTAAGAAGACTATTTAATATTATTTATTTTAATAAAGAAGCACCGGATACAGCTCTCCTATCATTGGACGCCGAAAAGGCCTTTGATAGAGTTGAATGGCCCTTTCTTTTTGAAGTCCTACAAAGGTTTGGACTTGGAAATAATTTCATAAAATGGGTTCAAATAATATACAATAATGCTACAGCAGAAATCCTAACAAATAACAATATTTCAAAACCAATAAAAATCAATAGAGGATGTCGACAAGGCTGTCCACTTTCACCTTTACTGTTTACTATGGCAATTGAACCTTTAGCGATAGCGATACGTTTACATTCACAAATATATGGAATTAAAGTTGGACCAACAGAACATAAAATCTCCCTGTACGCCGATGATATAATTTTGTTTATGTCGAATCTAAAAAAATCAATTCCAACCTTGTTGAATTTAATAAAGAATTTTGGGGAAATATCAGGATATAAAATAAATAAAACTAAATCTTCAATATTAATGCTAAATGAGACCCAGAGAAATTACCCAGCCCCTGAGGTAAATCAATTCAGTGTTGTAAATCAGTTTAAATATTTAGGAATCCAAATTATGCCTAAGCTAGAATCAGTCGCCAGTGTCAACTATGAAGCCTTAATGTCAGATATCAATGAGTTAACTCAGAGATGGATGTCACTACCAATGTCGATGATCGGGAGAATCAATATACTTAAAAGTAATATTTTACCTAAAATACTTTATTTATTTCAATACATTCCCTTATCACCACCTTTAGATCTATTCTCAAGAATAAAAAAAAAGTTAGTGGAATTTATATGGAACAACAGGAGGGCTAGATTACGTTTGTCTTTATTATATTTACCATTTGATCGTGGAGGTCTGAAATGTCCAAATTTTATGTTGTACTATTGGTCGGCACAACTGAGGTCTATGACATATTATTTTTCATCAAATGATCTCCCTCACTGGACTGAAATGGAATCATACAATTTACCTTTACCTCTTCCCATATTCATATACTCAGATTCGGCAAAAAAATTACAAAAACAAGTTAAAAATCCATTTGTAAAGCATATGATCAAAATATGGTGTGAAGCTAAAAACTATTTAAAAGAACCACAGTTATTGTCACAATTTAGTCCAATATGGGGTAATCAATATTTTAAACCAGGGAGAGCGGACGCTGTATTTAAAGTATGGAATTTAAAAGGGATACAAAAGATTCAGGATTTATATTTGCCATGTGCAGACAACATAATGTCTTTTGAAGAGCTGAGGATCAAATTTAATCTCAATAGAACACATTTTTTTAAATATCTTCAACTTAGAAACTTTATTCGATCAAATCAAAATAAAGCTCTCACTCGACCTATTTATTCATCCTTGGAAAAAATGATGATGAAAGATAGTAAAAGAAAGGGTATTATTTCAGAGTTTTATAACTCATTGACACTATCTTCAAGTGAAAATTCACTGAAAAGATTAAACTACTGGAAAGAAGATCTGCAAATTGAAATTTCAGAGGAACAATGGGAATTGGCTTGTACAGAAGCTCAAACCAAATCAATAAATGCACGCCTTAAATTGATACATTTCAAATGGTTAATGCGGATGTATGTTACACCGGAGGAGTTAAATAGATATAACAAAAATATACCAGATACATGCACAAAATGCATGGAAAGTAAAGGAACCCTATTTCATTGTTTATGGGAATGTAGATTAATAAGAATGTTTTGGGAGGAGGTGAGGGTAACAATTGAAAAAATAATCTCAAAACAAATCATATTGAATCCTAAACTGTTTTTGTTGGGTCTGTACCCAGAAAAGCATAATTTCAATAAAAGTGAAAGAACATTCATAGACCTCAGTTTGCTTAATGCCAAAAAATGTATTGCACTATTATGGAAAAAGACTCATAGACCAGATGTGACTCAGTGGTTAAGACAGATGTTAACAAACCTTCCATTAGAAAGAATAACATATATACTGAAATCAAAGGAAATTGTGTTTGAGAATATATGGAGACCTTTTATTGATTATGTAAAAAATTTAAACATAACTCTTGAAGAAGAAGGTGAATGATGTGTGTGGACCTTGTAAATTCCAAACTGGTGAACATAATATGTATACTAATGTATTGGATTGTCTAGACTAAACAGAGGAGCATTGTTGAAGACTTGATTTTGTTGGTGGTTGTTGGTGTTTTTAGGGTATTTTTTTTTTTTGTAGTACTTTAGTGTTAGTGTTTGATTGTTTGTATCATGTTTGTTAAAAAAAAAAAAAAGGTTCAATAAAGATATTGTGGAAAAAAAAAAACAAGAGGTTGTAAGATGGGCTTGGCAGAAAAAAGGATTTATGCATCAAGAGAGAAAAGTCTTCGTGGAGCACGATTACGCCCTGGAGGTTCTTAAAAAGCGACGGGAATATAACGACGCCAAAAAGGTACTACGGGAACAGAATCTACGCTTTCAGACGCCATTTCCTGCGAAGTTAAGGGTCTTTTACGGTGAAGAGTCATGTCTCTATAATTCAGCAGAAGAAGCAACAATTGACATGGCGAGAAGAGGGCTCCCGGTATCGGTGTTTAAACCCGCAGCAGACCTGAGCGATAGGATCAGGACTCAAACGTGGTCCACTCAGAGACCTTCAAAATCCACGGGCCAGCAGCGGGAAACCCAGCCCCAGAGCTACAAAGATAAGCTTTCCAGTTCCAGGAAGGAATAGCGACCTTTTTGATTTTTTTCTTTTCAGTCATTCTGCACTTCCATCCCTCCTCCTACAAGGAAACAAACATTAAAGGAGATGCAGAATCAGCATGTGGTAAAACCTTTCATGGAGCAGTTATAGCATTAGAAACAAATGTCTTCTTAATTTAAAGGAAAAAAAAAAAAAAATCTTGTTAAAATAGAAATGTGACAATGACCCACATGTTCTCCCCACACTAACAAATACTGTATTAGAGTGAATGTTTGCTGTGATGGGGGTGGGAGGGTGCACACAATCTCATAGGGTATAGGCATAAAAAAAAAAAAACATTACAAATTCGGATTGGGATCTGAAATTCACGTTAACATGGGACAACTTACAGGGGTAAGAGAGGGCCCTCAACACGTAACAGAGTTTGAGGAATTTCCCTCAGAGCCTACACTCCATCAGGGCTCTTACAGGGTCTTTAAAGAGACCCCAGCTCAGGAAGTTTTTTTGACAGTTTTTTGTTTTAAAGTTTCGTACACTATGTTCTTAATGTTTTTTATGTTCTTAATGTTCTTTCAGTTTCTGAGTAGCAAAAAAGAGGGCCACCACACTGTTATACTAAATAAGAAAATACAATGGAGAAACAGGGTGTAACCAAAATAGCCTCATATAATGTAAAAGGGATTCTGAATCCAGTTAAAAGATCCAAGATTCTAGGCAAAATGAAAAAAGACAAAGCAGAAATAATATTTTAACAAGAACCCCACCTAACAGACGTGGAGCACACTAAACTCAATAGACAAGGGTTTAAAATGATCTCTTCATCTTCATATAAGTCAGGGAGGAGGAGGGGAGTAGCGACATTGATATCAACCAAAATTACATTTGAAAAAAAATCAGAACACAAAGATAAAGAAGGGAGGTACAGTTTGGTAATCGGGCGGCTAGAGGGAGAAGATATCACCCTGCTGAATGTATATGCACCACCAGGGGCTAAATGGAAATTTTATAAAAATGTATTCGACCTAATGATAACTAAAGCCCAAGGTTTAGTGATATGTGGTGGAGACTTCAATCTAAGACTGAATCCATACTGGGATGCAACAGGAAATTCTTCACATCAAAATAACACTCAAAGTAGGAAAACTCGGATGCTATTAAAAGAAATGGGAATCTGTGACGTATGGAGGGAATTCAACCCCAATGTAAAAGATTATACTTTTTATTCAATGCCACATTCATCTTACTCAAGGATTGATTACTTTTTTATGTTTAATAGAGACATTGGAAGAGTAAAAACATGTAAAATAGGACTGATGGATCTCTCTGACCACAGTCCGATCTATATGGACTTAAACATCCAAAAACACACAAATAATACATTTTCCTGGAGGTTGAATTCAAATGTCCTGAAAGGACCACTGAAAGATGAATTGGAATCAGATATTCTCAGATATTTGGAAGAAAACGATAATGGAGAAGTATCCCCTTTAATACTGTGGGATGCGTGCAAAGCTGTAATAAGGGGGAAAATTATTGCAAAACTGGCAACCCAAAAGAAACTGAGACAAGAAAAACTAATCACATTAGAGTCAGAACTCAAGAACCTAGAAAAAGAACACAAAGGCAACACTCATTCTAATGACTCGCTCAAGATTAAAGAAATTAAAAATCAAATAAATGAGATCTACACAATAGAAATCCAGAAGAAACTTACATTTCTGAAACAAAAACACTATGAAGCAGGCAGTAAATCGGCAAAATTACTAGCCTATAAATTGAGGAAACAAACAGAAAGAGCAATCTACAAAATCAGAGACCCAGTATCAAAGGAAATAAAATTCAGAATTCAGGATATTCTTAAAAGCTTCGAGAATTACTATAAGAACTTATACTCCCACAAAAAACATAAAAACGCATCCAAGACATTCCTAAACACATTAAACCTTCCCCAACTTACGGAGTCACAAAATAAAACACTACTGTCAGAAATACAACCTAAAGAATTGGAAAAAGCAATTATGAAACTTAAAGCTAACAAATCCCCAGGAGCAGATGGCTATACAGCAGAGTGGTACAAAACCTTTAAACAGCAACTATCTCCTCTCCTCCTGAAAACATTTAACTATGTCCTCCACACAGGGGAAATCCCCCCCTCCTGGAGAGAAGGGGTCATTGCAGTTATACCTAAACCTGAAAAGGATAAACTAGAATGCTCCAACTACAGACCAATCAGTGTATTAAATCAGGACTATAAGCTTTTTACCATTATCCTTGCCAAAAGGTTAGAAAACATACTGACAGACTTAATTCACTTAGACCAAACAGGTTTTATAAGACAAAGACAGACACAAGACAACATTAGACGCACTTTACACATAATTCATCATATAAAAAAATATAACTTAAATGCAGACATATTGGGATTAGATGCTGAAAAAGCATTCGATTCGGTTGACTGGTCTTTCCTATATAGAATCTTATCCAGTTTCAATTTTCATAACAACTTCATTAGAACTATACAGGCATTATATAAAAAACCAACAGCTAAAATAAGGATTAACGGTAATTTATCATCATCTTTTGAGCTGGAAAGAGGATGTCATCAGGGCTGCCCCCTGTCTCCAATGCTCTT
Organism: Pholidichthys leucotaenia; assembly: GCA_020510985.1. Classification (NCBI taxonomy): domain Eukaryota; kingdom Metazoa; phylum Chordata; class Actinopteri; order Cichliformes; family Pholidichthyidae; genus Pholidichthys; species Pholidichthys leucotaenia. The sequence goes on from CM035843.1 coordinate 425,478,326, forward strand.
TGCAATCTTCATAGAACCTCTGAGCCAATGGATAAGACAAAATCAAGAAATTCAAGCTATTACACTTGGTCAGAAGGAACATAAAATAGCACTCTTTGCTGATGACATTTTAATATACCTAGGGCAGCCGGACACTTCTTTACCAGAACTAATCTCAGTTTTTTCAGACTATGGAGATTTATCAGGGTACAAATTAAACATGCATAAAACCCAAGTTTTAACATTCAACTATGACCCAAATCATTATTCACTAAGTGAACTCAAAACTAACTGGGAGATGGAATCTATGAAATATCTGGGGGTCAATATCCCGAAACAACTCAACAAAATTATAACACTAAACTATGATCCACTGGTGACAAAAATAAAATCTGACCTAGCAAGATGGAATATGATACCATTCTTGGGTACTGCACAAAGAATTGAAGCAGTCAAAATGAATATACTTCCACGTCTTCTATACCTTTTCCAAACAATACCGGTAGAGCCTCCCAAAAAAGCATGGCAGGAGCTAGACAGAAGGATCTCAAGATTCATATGGCAGGGCAAGAGACCTAGAATCAGATATAGAACCTTACAGCTAAACAAAGACAAAGGTGGGCTCGCGCTGCCAAATATCAGGGACTATTTTAAAGCCGCACAAATTAAAACTTTAATAGAGATATGTAACCCAGTCTACACTGCACAATGGAAGGAGATCGAATGCCAAATAACAAGTGACATCCCCCTACAGGCGATAATAGGGAACAATGCCTTACCTAAACTCTTGAATAACACTAACCCGTGGATAGAGACCCCGCTAAAAATTTGGTTTAAGATAGTCAGAGAGAATCAAGCTAAAGAGCCCTATCGACTTCTGCAATGGATTGCCTATGATCAAGACTTTACCCCCAATAAAACAGACACTAGATTTAAAGAGTGGAAAGAGAAAGGGCTGATAAAATATTACGATTTTTTTAAGGGGCAAACTTTAATAAGTTTTGAAGATTTGAAAAAACAAGGTCTAATAAATCAAGATCTTTACAGGTTCTTTCAGCTTAGACACCACATAAACAATATACTTAAAAAGGAGGATTTGGAAAGGGCCCAGTCAGGTGTTCTGAAGGTCTTCTTAATGGCATATAAAGGGATCCCAGGGATCAGATACATTTCTAAAATATACCAAGGTCTTCAAGACTTAAAAGGAGACAACACATCATATATAAAAGAGAGATGGGAAAAAGAGGGGAATTTCACTTTACAACTGGAAATATGGGAAAAGCTAAATAAACAGCAATGGAAAAGTACCTCATCCCTGCAGTGGAGAGAATTTGGATGGAAAAATTTGGTAAGATTTTTCAGAACACCTGCACAAAACAAATTTACCCATAAGGGGTTGAACTGTTGGCGCTTGTGTGGTGAAAAGACTGCAAATCATTTTCATGTGTTTTGGTCATGCCCAGTTATCCACCAATATTGGACCAATGTACAGACAATATTGGGGAAAATATTCAAAATAACAGTCCCCTTTTCTTTTGTAACTTTATATTTGGGTTTACTACCGGACTCACTGGAAAGACGAGGAGATAAATACTTATTCAATGTTTTAATATTGGCAAGTAAAAAAGCCCTAACTAAAAAATGGATGCTGAAGGACTGTCCTACACCTGAAGATTGGACTAACGTGATCCAAGACATTTACTCGATGGAAAAGTTGACATTCGCACTGAGACAGGACATGGATGGGTTCATGAACTTTTGGCAACCCTGGATCGCATATGTGTCTTCCATTAGATCTAATCTTTGACAAATACCATTTCAATAATGGTCCCGCTCTTTGTTCCAACGCTACTCAGATGCTCTTTTACTTTTAATTACTTAATTTTCTGTTTGTTTGTTTTTTGCTGTTCTGTTCTGTTTGTTTTTTTATTTTATTCTCTTTAATTTCACTTTTTCTTTCACTTTAAAAAAAAAAAACAGGGGGTGTTGTAATAATTATCCTACCAACGTTGTCAAATAGCAAAAAATAAGGGAACATGTGATGAAAATGTAAACAATGCAATGCTTTAATGACCTGTATACCCTTTACAAAAACTTAAAAAAAAAAAAAAAAAAAAAAAAAAATATTCCTGGATCCAGACGGTGGTCCGGATCACCACCAAAATCTAATCATCTGTAGGATACCCCATTTCTGACAATCTCTGAAAATTTCATGAAAATCCGTCCATAACTTTTTGAGTTATCTCGCTAACAAACAAACAAACAGACAGACAAACCAACGCCGATGAAAACATAACCTCCTTGACAGAGGTAATAACATTTATTAATCGATAATCAGCATTCAAATGCAATTAGTGTTTCAAAACAGGCATGACATCACAACTTACACATGCTATTTCATAACAAATTCATTACGCGAAAATTCTCAAGTACATTACTTATAACGAGAAAAAAATCTTACCTCGGAATGTGTCTTCCAATCACTAATTGCTGTAATCGGGGCCAATTGTGATGAACTTTGATTGACTGGCATCTGAATTTGACCGTGTCCATCGATCGTTTTGAATGCAGCACGAGCGAGTAGTTCGATCTCCTTGTAGCCTCAACTTTGAGATGTTTCTGTTTTGAACAGTGTTCAACTAAGGCAACACAACCACGAGATCCATAACTCAAGAAATCGTTGCAATAAACACACTGGGCTTTCCTTGGTACTTCGCATTTCGCTATGAAGTCGGCCATTTTTTCAACCACAACTTCAGTATTTTTACCGATTTTTACAGTCATTGACACAGTTTTTTCGAGCCATTCCCAACGAAACTTGTTCCTTATCCCTTTGTCGATTTCTAAAATTCTTGCTTTGTTGTCTTTCGTGAGTTTTAGGTTCACCATTTTCACGAAATCGGGAAAACTCGGTTGATTGAACTGTCCGCCATTTGCATTTCGCTCCGCGCGTTAGATATGACAAAGGAATAACAAAATCGCCGATTGGTTGCTTCAATAAGTATCAGCCAATCAGTGGCCTTGTTACATTACATTACTGATCTCGCTGGGTAGCGCGTTCTGCGTGGTGGATTTTAGCAGCCGATCGAAAATACGACTCGCCGCTCATAACAGACCTCACCCCCCCCTAAAATTTTCTCCTCGAATTTAGACAATTCACGAGAATGACCCTAGACATGATCAAATCCGAGGAATTCCGCAGATCCGAGGAGGATTCTCATCCCTGATAATTTAGGTACCTATTTATTAACTCCATTTTATATTTACTTATTTTTGTAGGATGTTACTTGGGTTCTAAATATTTTATTGAGTTTTAGACCTTTGAGTTTTTAACCTCTTTGACTAGTTTTTAACTTTTAATATGACTCTTCTCTCTTACCTCTGGTTTTTCTCTCATCTCTGTCTTTTTATACCCTGACTGATGGAGACTTGAGTAATTTTATCATGTTCACAGTCAATTTCATGTGTGCCTGTGTTTGTGTCTATGTTGAATGTAATTTGTGGCTTGTAAATATGGATGTCACCAGACTGCAAAACAAATCTACCTATGGGTACAAATAAAGGAACCTGAACCTGAACAGGCAGTTAATGCTCGAAAACCCTCCAATGTAGCTGAATTACAACAATTCTGCAAAGATGAGTGGGCCAAAATTCCTCCACAGTGCTGTAAAAGACTCATTGCCAGTTACTGCAAACGCTTGATTGCAGTTGTTTCTGCTAAGGGTGGCCCAACCAGTTATTTGGTTTAGGGGGCAATCACTTTTTCACACAGGGCCAAGTAGGTTTGGAATTTTTTTCCTTTAATAATAAGCACCTTCATTTAAAAACTGCATTTTGTGTTTACTTGTGTTTTCTTTGTCTTATATTTAAATTTGTTTCAGTGTTTCCTCTGGCTTAAAGACCTTGGCGCGGTGGCAACATATTTTCCCCCGGGGGGGGGGGGGGGGGGATACCAGAATATTTTATTTTTATATTATTTATTTTATTTATTTTTTTACCCTTAATAATAAACACCTTCATTTAAAAACTGCATTTTGTGTTTACGTGTGTTATCTTTGTCTAATATTTAACTTTCTTTGATGATCTGAAACATTTAAGTGTGACAAACATACAAAAAATGAGAAATCAGAAAAGGGGCAAACACTTTTTCACACCACCGTAGGTGTGAGTGGACCTTGCCTAATGGTGAACAACACAATAGGTTAGTCCACCTCGACCACAGACGGTCCAAACTGACACTGACAGTTCCCGGGAAAATGGGTGAGTCTGGTCTTGGCCTACCAGGGCTGCAACACTGCAGATCATCTGGTGCTTCCTCAGTAATATCAATTTCCTGTTTCTGTTTTATCTCAAAATAGCATTAACAACAAAGAACAGTAGAGATGGACAATAAATGATGATGGACCTTCCACAGCTGCTGCTTTTGCTGGTTTCCTTTGGTTTTTCAGACTCCCTGTAGACGTCGGTTTAGTCTGCCTTCTCTCCTTTCAGAGAGAGGCAGTTAAGCTGACCAGAGAGGCAGGGCTACAGTGGTCTGTTACACTTCACATCTGCATCAGACAGCATTTTACTTTAACGCTACATTTTCAACCAAAGAGCATCTGTGTTGCTCCTCACTGCAGCATGGGTGCTGTATGACTGGGCGGGAAACACCTTGGAGGATGAGTAGCATGTTTGCTAACACCACAGGCATCAGCATGCCACCAGGATAGAGGCACACAATGTAATGTTGTTCAGTCCACTTAGAAAAGCAGCAGTGTGAAACCAAACCTAACTGGACCAAATGTAAACAACGGAACAAAAACATCAACCTTGGTGTGAAAACATCTTGAGGCATGATAAACTATCCCAACAGTTCTTAATAAAAGACGAACAGTTTCATGTTTTTTCACCATTTTCTCCTCTTTGTACAGAAAAGTAACCAAACCGTGACTTCTGTTCGTAGGTATATATCAAACTGTGGCACATATGTTGGGTACATATTTTCCACAAATGTATTGCTGAATGTTTATTGTGTGCTTCACGTCTGGAGGGACAAAAGGACTGAGCCTGCAGGAGGTATGGAGGAGGTGTGAGATTTGTCCTTTGTCTCAGAGAGAGGCCCTGGAGGGATTCCCTGACCATCGAAGGCTGAGAGACAATGGTGGAGGATCAAAGGGGTTACAATGTGACTGTATGTTTGTTCAGACACCATGTGACTTGAGTTTCGATGTTCCGGAGTATAAGAGAAGTGATGTGACTGTGATCTGTCTCTTTTCTTGCTTGGAGGTTGATGGAGAATGTGTTCTGATAATAAAACTGAACCTGAGAAATAAACCCAGCCTCATCATTGAGCACATCCTCTACACTGGTGACCCTACGACGAATTATGGCCGGTGACGATTCTTCTGCACCGGACTCATCAGGAGCCAGCCAGGCTAATGCAGCTACCACAGTCCAGCTACCTGATTTCTGGCAGCGTAGCCCGCTCTCCTGGTTTAACGCAGTCGAGGCACAGTTCCATCTTCGGGGAATTTCGGCAGACACCACAAAATTCTACCATGTGGTTGCGAAGCTGGACAGCCACACAGCCCAGCGGGTAGAGCGCCTGATTAACCACCCGCCAGACGAGGACAAGTGCGGCGCATTGAAAGTGGCTCTCATCCGTTCCTTCACCCCCTCGCTGGGAGAGCGAGCAGAGAAGCTCCTGGCGTTGACTGAAGGCGAGGCCGAGAGACCTGCAGACCTGATAGCGAGGATGCTGAGTTTGAGAGACTCCGAAGATGATGGTTTTATTTTCGCCCACCTTTTCCTCAGGACACTGCCATCAGCGGTGAGAGTTACCCTGGCCAGTTCACAGCTGCTGGCCCAACGAGACTACCACGAGCTGGGCCAGGAGGCGCAGCGGCTCGTCGACGCTCATAGACGACACACGGCCACGGCCGCAGCAGCAGAGCTGAGCGCAACACCCGGAGATGGGAGGGGGCCAGAGGCTACAGCACCAGACTCACTGACGACGGCAGCGGCGGAGGCCAGGAGACGCGGAGCGGGCGACGTTCTTTGCTTTTACCATCACCGTTTCGCTGAGAGAGCACGCAAGTGCATTCCACCGTGCCAGTTCAAGCGCTCGGGAAACGCCAAGACCGGGAGTCGGTAGCAGCTGCAGCTCTCGGCGAAAAGACCAATCTGCTCTACCTGAGGGACGAGCGATCAGAGAGGCACTTCCTGGTGGACACAGGCTCCCAGCTGAGTTTCATCACACCCTCCTACGCTGACCGGCTGACGCCTTCCAGTGGTCCCCTGGTGTCGGCGGCGAACGGCTCGGCGATTAAGACCTTCGGGGAGAAGACTCTGCTCCTGTCTCTACACGGCCGAACATTCGAGTGGACTTTTGTCATAGCAGCAGTCAGTTTCAACATGTTAGGTGCTGATTTTTTATGCTCACATGGTTTATTGGTTGATCTTGCTAATAGACGTCTGGTTAATGCACTGTCTTTTCACTCTATTTCCTGCACAGCCCGGGCGGCTCCGCCGACTGCACAGGCCAACATCATAGCCGCAGGTGGTAAGTTTCACGCACTGCTCACTCAGTTCCCAGCACTCACAGTCCCAACGTTTTCAGCGACAGTGGCTAAACATGGGGTGAAACATTTTATCACTACCACCGGGCCGCCAGTTTTTGCAAAAGCTCGGCGCTTGGACTCAGCTAAACTGGCCATAGTGCGCGAGGAGTTCGCCAACTTGGAAAAACTGGGCATCATTAGACGTTCTAAAAGCCCCTGGGCTTCACCGCTGCACATGGTCCCAAAGGCTGATGGTTCGTGGCGACCTTGCGGTGATTTCCGCAGGCTGAATAACGCCTCAGCGCACGACCGCTACCTGATCCCGCACATCCAAGATTTTTCGGTTCATTTGGCGGGGGCGCGCATTTTTTCTAAAATAGACTTGGTGCGTGGTTACCACCAGGTCCCAGTGCGCGCTCAAGATATACCCAAAACTGCGATAATAACTCCTTTCGGGCTTTTTGAGTTTTTGCGTATGCCTTTTGGATTAAAGGGCGCCGCGCAGACGTTCCAGCGTATGATGGACGTGGTTCTACGCGAGCTTCCTTTCGTGTTCGTCTACCTGGACGACATTTTGGTAGCCAGCACGTCCGAAGACGAGCACGAAAGCCACCTCACAGAGGTTTTTCGGAGGCTTGCAGAGCACGGGTTAATAATTAACCCAGCGAAGTGCCAGTTTGGGGTGGCGCAAATTGATTTTTTGGGGCATCGCGTTTCACCAGAAGGAGCGGTCCCTCTGCCCGATAAAGTATGCGCAATAACGGATTTTCCCCGACCTCAAACGGTTAAAGTGTTACAGGAGTTTTTGGGAATGGTTAATTTTTACAACCGTTTCCTCCCAAGCGCGGCGCAGCTCACGCAACCATTGTAGGCTGCACTTAAGAAGCAAAAACCCACAAATAAAATCGAATGGTCTCCGGATCGGGAGCGCGCATTCTCCCAAGTCAAAACAGCCCTGGCAAATGCGGTTTTGTTGGCACACCCAGTCCCAACGGCCCGCATGGCGCTCACCACTGACGCTTCCGATTTAGCGGTGGGGGCGGTCGTTGAACAGTTTGTAGCAGGGACCTGGCAGCTGCTCGCGTTTTTCAGCAAAACCTTGCGCGATAGCGAGCGAAAATACAGCGCGTTCGACAGGGAGCTTTTGGCCCTACACTTGGCCATTCGCCATTTCCAGTTCTGGTTGGAGGGGCGCCGTTTCACCGCGTTTGTGGACCACAAGCCGCTAACGTTTGCGATGGCCAAGATTTCAGAACCTTGGTCGGACCGGCAGCAAAGACAGCTGGCCGCGATATCGGAGTTCACCACTGATATCCAGCATGTCGCAGGTAAACATAATGTAGTGGCAGACTGTCTCTCGCGTGCTGTGGCGGCGCCAGGCCCCATGGGGGCGGACTCTGCAGCTGTGGCCGTGGGCCAAGGTAGCAGCGCGGAAGTGCACGCAGCCCCGGTCCGCGTAGGTTTAGATTATGCAGCCATGGCCGCGGAGCAGGTTAGCGATGCGGATGTGCGCACGCTCCAGTCTGGACCAACAGGGTTAAGGCTGGAGGACAGAGTGCTGCAAATGGGTATGCCTCCCCTAATCTGCGATGTCTCCACGGGTCGGCCACGCCCCGTGGTACCAGCCGCGTGGCGTCGCCGCGTTTTTGACTCGGTCCATTCCCTGGCGCACCCCGAGGTGCGCGCATCGATCAAGATGGTGGGTGAGAAGTTTGTTTGGCCGGGGTTGCGTAAACAGGTCAAGGAGTGGGCGGCAGCCTGCGTAGCGTGTCAGCGAGCCAAAATACACAAGCACACTAGAGCTCCTTTGGAGCCTTTTCACATCCCGGCTAAGCGCTTTGATCATGTGCATGTCGACTTGGTGGGCCCCCTTCGGTTGTCACAGGGGTGCACACACCTTTTGACGATGGTGGATCGCACCACGCGCTGGCCAGAAGCGGTTCCTCTGGGATCCACCCCTGCGGAAGAAGTCGCACGCGCGTTTTTAACAGCTTGGGTTGCGCGTTTTGGAGTTCCGTCAGACATAACGTCCGATAGGGGTCCTCAATTTGTTTCCGAACTCTGGTCATCGATGGCCCGCAGCCTAGGGGTGAAGATTCATTGCACTACCGCATATAACCCCCAGGCTAACGGTTTATGCGAACGTTTTCATAGGTCATTGAAAGCAGCCCTCAGTGCGTCGCTTACGGATACAAATTGGGTTGACAAACTTCCATGGGTTTTATTGGGGTTGCGTTCTGCACCTAAGGAGGAATTGCAGGCCTCCCCAGCTGAGTTAGTTTTTACACAACCTCTCCGTTTACCTGGTGAATTTCTCCCCGACAACCCTGCACCAAATTGCCCCCCCACTCAGCTGTTGCAGAGCGGCACAGGATCAAACACACTCCCTGGCCCGGTTCATCACAGTTTTCCACGCGTTTTTGTGCCGAAGGCTTTAAAAAATGCAGAGTTTGTTTTTGTTAGACATGATGCTCATCGCCCAAATTTGCGGCCACCTTATGATGGACCTTTCAGAGTGCTGGAAACAGGAGAGAAGCATTTTTTGCTAGATTTGGGAGACAGGAGGGAGTTGATTTGTATATACAGACTTAAACTTGCTTTCGTTTTGGCTGATGAACAAGTGCAGTTGGCGAGAGCCCCCCGTCGCGGTAGACCACCGAGAAGGCTTTCTCCAGAACCCCCAGAGTTTGGCTAACAGTTCTAATCCACAGGTGCAGGAAGACACTGCAGAAGCAGCAAGGCCGGCTTACAGCAGATACGGCAGGAGGTTTAGACCTAGGCAACTGGTGGATTGAATTTTTGTTATGTGGTAATGTTTTTTTTATGCCATGCATCTCTTATTATGTTGTCCCATATTAGACGTTTGGGGGGGGGGGGGGGTTATGTGGCACATATGTTGGGTACATATTTTCCACAAATGTATTGCTGAATGTTTATTGTGTGCTTCACGTCTCGAGGGACAAAAGGACTGAGCCTGCAGGAGGTATCGAGGAGGTGTGAGATTTGTCCTTTGTCTCAGAGAGAGGCCCTGGAGGGATTCCCGGACCATCGAAGGCTGAGAGACAATGGTGGAGGATCAAAGGGGTTACAATGTGACGGTATGTTTGCTCAGACACCATGTGACTTGAGTTTCGATGTTCCGGAGTATAAGAGAAGTGATGTGACTGTGATCTGTCTCTTTTCTTACTTGGAGGTTGATAGAGAATGTGTTCTGATAATAAAACTGAACCTGAGAAATAAACCCAGCCTCATCATTGAGCACATCCTCTACAAAACCAACGTTTCTGTGGAACCTTTTCACCACTGTTCTACAGTTATTTACCAAAAAACATACAATAAACAAAGTGAAATTGTGACAGCCCTACGTTGGTATTAAAATAATGAAGGTGGTAAAAGTCAAAACTGTGGAATACACTAGGGGTGGGTTCAAAAGATCGAGTCAATGATCTGGATCGATCCATGTTTGACTGAGCTGATATCAATCCACAAAATCCGCGGATCAATCTTTTAATATAATGCTTTTACATCTGTGAACGTCTGCTGAGTCTGATCGGGTTGAAACTGGGTCAGTGAGCCAGAACAGCGGCGAAGAACTAGAAACACCTGGAGTGCTAATGGAGCTAACAGCTAGCAAGCTAACGGATATGCTAGTTCTTCTTCTGTGGTGTTAGAACGGTTCCCATCCATCAAGAGTTCCCCGCAGCGCACGTCTTTACTTCCATGTTTACATGAGCGGAGTTGACGTGCATCTCTTAATTTATCAACAAAAGTCACCATTAAAACTGTCCTCAACAGTTTTCTAATATTTTTCATAAAGCGGGGATAAACGGTTTTGTACTACATGCAGCGCTGAGTTGGAACATAAAGTCGACGATTGATAAACACTTGAAACGGAAAGCGCAGAGAGACTGGCTGAAACTCGTGAACAGAGAGACTTGGAGCTGCTGAGATTGTAAGTAAAATATCATTTGTTTTAACAATTCTGTCGTAAATCAATAATTTATCCAGCATCATGGTGTTTTCTTTTACACACTACTGATACAGAGTTAACTGTTGGTTAAGAGCTGTGAATAAAAGCAGAATAAAGGTATATTTTATGAGATTATGGACTTCTAGCACTTAAATGAGATTTGAAGATAATAAATCATAATAAAATGAAAATGGCAGAATTAATCAAGGCTGCAGTACAAGCCATTTTTACTCAATAGAACTAAGCTATGTTTCAGGAAATGAATTGAAACCCTTTTCAAAAATTAAGTTAATTTGTAGTTAAAATATAGACAACAAAAAATAAAAAACTAGATTATTCAACCCCACCGTGGTGTGGGGATTTAAAAATATGATTAATTTTACTTTGAAACCTCTTCTCCTTTTCACCTCCCCTCCACATCTATGAAGACTGGGTTTCCACTCCAAGCTTCATCCTGCACTGAGACCTTCTGAAGGTCAGAGGTCGTCAGTGGAGGACCATCCCTGCTTCATTGTGGATTTTAGCACAGAAGACCTCAACTTTTTCAGGGTCTTAGTTTTCTAATTCAAGATTCAAGAAGGTGCTGCCAGAATTTTCTTCATACTCTAACATGCATTCAATGCCATTTAGTTGCTGTAATGGCCAATTATTTTGTTTAGCTGTTTTATTTAAGTTTTCGGCAAGAATGCAATGTTGGTCATTTTTGACAACTTTACGGAACATTTAATTCTACATAAATCATTGTTTAACAGGAAATTGTTTGCAATCCTGAGCTTTTCTTGTGGTGTTTCATAGAACAGCATCACTGTAAACTATGGAGAAAGCAGTTACTTTAAAATCTGGACTTCCTCACACAACTTTCAGCACAAAAAACCTCTAAAATGTCACAACTTTTGGGAAAAGCTCCACAAATTCACCAAAACAGCTGACAAAATCCTGGAGGGACAGAAATCCAGTGAGATCATGTCTACATGCTTCATGCACTGAACTTGTTTCCTGACTCTGGGTTGTTAACTTGACTCTACACACCCTTTGCACTAAAGAAAGCACTGGTGAGCACTTTGTGAAATCATAAGTTAAATAATAAAAAGTGCATCATTGTAACTGATTTTGGGTCAGTTCTTTATGTGATAAAGATATGTTCTTTATGTTCAGCACAGCCATTGTCTCTGCTGTCCCTGTTTTACAGACGTGACAATTTCACTGTACAATAACTCACTCTAATGTTAAATCTGTACCGGCGTGGTGGCTCAGTTGGTACAGCATCCACACCACACCCGGGAGGCTGGGGTTCAAATCCTGGCCGGGTCATACCAAAGACCATGTGAAAATGGTACTTCCTGCCTTCTAGCTTGGTGCTCAGTATAATCGAACAGGGAAAGGAAAGTTATGCACAGAGCTACCAGAGGACTGACCCCCCACTGTAGTTTTCCCTACAGTAACTGTGTGGCCTAGGGTGAGACAAACGGAGATAGGCACCGCCCCATACACCACATGGTGTCCCACATGCTGTGAAGGGGAATTAACTAACTTTATGTGCTAATTTATGTATTAACAAAGTAACAGTATTCTTGGTGCAATTTGCAACATTAGGTCTCAAAGATTTTTTTCCTGGCAAGTAAAATGGTGATTTCCCAGACCAGATTGGGATCGAATCAATTCTGGAAATTAGGGATTGTTCCCAGCCCTAGAATACATCTTTAAACACATTCCGTGTCACTACGTCTCACTTGGGGCGCTGCTGCCGTGCCGCTGGAAGGACGCACTCACTGCGTATGGACGCTCATGGCTGAGGTCTGCAAGAATACAGTGGTGTGAAAAAGTGTTTGCCCTCTTCCTGATTTCTCATTTTTTTGTATGGTTGTCACACTTAAATGCTTCAGATCATCAAACAAATTTAAATATAAGACAAAGAAAACACAAGTAAACACAAAATGCAGTTTTTAAATGAAGGTGTTTATTATTAAGGGGGAAAAAAATCCAAACCTACAACACACCTGGAAAGTCTTCACAGCGCTTCACTTTTTCCACATTTTGTTATATTACAGCCTTATTCCAAAATGGATTAAATTCATTTTTTTCCTCAAAATTCTACACCCAATACCCCATAATGACAACGTGAAAAACAGTTTTTTTGAAATTTTTGCAAATTTATTAAAAATAAAAAACTAAGAAATCACATGTACATCAGTATTCACAGCCTTTGCCATGAAGCTCAGAATTGAGCTCAGGTTCATCCTGTTTCCACTGATCTTCCTTGAGATGTTTCTACAGCTTAACTGGAGTCCAGCTGTGGTAAATTCAGTTGATTAGACATGATTTGGAAAGACACACACCTGTCTATATAAGGTCCCACAGTGACAGTGCATGTCAGCACAAACCAAGCATGAAGTCAAAGGAATTGTCTCAGAGGTCTGGGGCAATCTGGGGAAGGGTCCAGAAAAATTTCTGCTGCTTTGAAGGTCCCAATGAGCACAGCGGCCTCCATCATCCGTAAATGGAAGAAGTTCTGAACCACCAGAACTCTTCCTAGAGCTGGTCGGCCGTCTAAACTGAGCAACTGGGGGAGGATGGCCTTAGTCAGGGAGGTGACCAAGAACCCAATGGTCACTCTGTCAGAGCTCCAGTGTTCCTCTGTGGAGCGAGGAGAACCTTCCAGAAGGACAACCATCTCTGCAACAATCCACCAATCAGACCTGTATGGTAGAGTGGCCAGACGGAAGCCACTCCTTAGTAAAAGCCACATAGCAGCCCACCTGGAGTTTGCCAAAAGGCACCTGAAGGACTCCAAGACCACAAGAAACAAATGGTCTGATGAGACAAAGATTGAACTCTTTGGCGTGAATACCAGGCGTCATGTTTGGAGGAAACCAAGCACTGCTCATAACCACACCAATGGTGGTGGCAGCATCATGCTGTGGGGATGTTTTTCAGCAGCAGGAACAGGGAGACTAGTCAGGATAGAGGGAAAGATGAATGCAGCAATGTACAGAGACATCCTGGATGAAAACCTGCTCCAGAGTGCTCTTGACCTCAGACTGGAGCGATGGTTCATCTTTCAGCAGGACAACGACCCTAAGCACACAGCCAAGATATCAAAGGAGTGGCTTCAGGACAACTCTGTGAATGTCCTTAGTGGCCCAGCCAGAGCCCAGACTTGAATCCAATTGAACATCTCTGGAGAGATCTGAAAATGGCTGTGCACCGACGCTTCCCATCCAACCTGATGGAGCTTGAGAGTTTCTGCAAAGAGGAATGAGAGAAACTGCCAAAAGATAGGTGTGCCAAGCTTGTGGCATCATATTCAAAAAGACTTGAGGCTGTAATTGCTGCCAAAGGTGCATCAACGAAGTACTGAGCAAAGGCTGTGAATACTGATGTACATGTGATTTCTTAGTTTTTTATTTTTAATAAATTTGCAAAACTTAAAAAAAAAAAAACACCTTTTTTCACATCGTCATTATGGGGTATTGTGTGTAGAATTTTGAGGAAAAAAATGAATTTAATCTATTCTGGAATAAGGTTGTAACATAACAAAATGTGGAAAAAGTAAAATGCTGTGAAGACTTTCTGTACGCACTGTACATGGCCCTGTTTGAAAAAGTGATTGCCCCCTAAACCTAATAACTGGCTGGGCCACCCTTAGCAACAACAACTGCAATCAAGAGTTTGCAGTAACTGGCAATGAGTCTTTTACAGCGCTGTGGAGGAATTTTGGTCCACTCATCTTTGCAGAATTGTTGTAATTCTGACACATTGGAGGGTTTTCGAGCATGAACCGCCTTTTTAAGGTCATACCACAACATCTCAATCAGATTCAGGTCAGGACTTTGACTAGGCCACTCCAAAGTCTTCATTTTGTTTTTCTTAAGCCATTCAGAGGTGGATTTGCTGGTGTGTTTTGGATCATTGTCCTGCTGCAGAACCAAAGTGTGGCTTGAGGTCAGCTTGAGGTCACAAACAGATGGCTGGACATTCTCCTTCAGGATTTTTTGGTAGACAACAGAATTCATGGTTCCATTTACCACAGCAAGTCTTCCAGGTCCTGAAGCAGCAAAACAGCCGCAGACCATCACACTACCACCACCATATTTTACTGTTGGTATGATGTTCCTCTTCCGAAATGCTGTGTTACTTTTACACCTGATGTAATGGGACACACACCTTCCACAAAGTTCAACTTTTGTCTCGTCAGTCCACAGAGTATTTTCCCAAAAGTCTTGGGGATCATCAAGATGTTTTCTGGAAAAACTGAGACGAGCCTTTATCTTCTTTTTGCTCGGCAGTGGTTTTCGTCTTGGATCTCTGCCATGCAGGCCATTTTTGCCCAGTCTCTTTGTTATGGTGGAGTCATGAACACTGACTTTAACTGAGGCAAGTGAGGCCTGCACTTCTTTGGATGTTGTTATGGGGTCTTTTGTGAGTTGTTGCTGCGCTCTTGGGGTAATTTTGGTCGGCCGGCCACTCCTGGGAAGGTTAACCACTGTTCCATGTTTTCGCCATTTGTGGATAATGGCTCTCACTGTGGTTCACTGGAGTCCCAAAGCTTTGGAAATGGCTTTATAACCTTTTCCAGACTGATAGATCTCAGTTATTTTTGTTTCTCATTTGTTCCTGAATGTCTTTGGATTGCAGCATGATGTCTAGCTTTTGAAGATCTTCTGATCTACTTCACTTTGTCAGGCAGGTCCTACTTAAGTGATTTCTTGATTGACAGCAGGTGTGGCAGTAATCAGGCTTGGGTGTGGCTAGAGAAATTGAACTCAGCTTTCCAAAGATGTGATAAACCACAGTTAATTTACGTTTTAATGGAGGGCAATCACTTTTTCACACAGGGTCATGCAGGTTTGGATTTTTTTTTTTACCCTTAATAATAAACACCTTCATTTAAAAACTGCATTTTGTGTTTACTTGTGTTACGTTTGTCTAATATTTAAATGTGTTTGATGATCTGAAACATTTAAGTGTGACAAACATACAAAAAATGAGAAATCAGGAAGGGGGCAAACACTTTTTCACACCACTTTACCTTCTCAACTCACTTGTGATGATTTGGGTAACGTGTGGCTGTCATTTATTTTAATGTGTGAAGACAATCGTTGCCGTACAACCGGCCATCGTAAGGCTGTTTGTTTGCAGTTAATCAATGAGAAGCTGTGTGTTCGTAGCAGTGGCCTGCCGTCTTCTCTGCACCTGAAAACTGCCCTGCTGACAACGATGAGCCCAGACTCATCACAAGGTTTTCACGTGCGCGTGACAAATGAGTGTAGCTCACCCAGTCTGAAGCCAACTCTACAGACGAGGCAGAGCAGCAGCAGGCTCCACAGCTGCTGCAGACCCTGCTGCAGCGTGGCCACGCCGCAGCTCTCAGCCAGCTCCCGCCACACCTGCAGCCTGCTCCACACGTCCATCCTGCTGCATGCACACGCGTTACAAATGAGCCGTTACACCTTTAATGGAAAATCCAAAGTTAAACACCAATCTTAATGATAAAAAAAAATCTAAATAACAACAAAATTACGTGAATAAATCAGCAAATATATGAGGAAAAACATTCAAATCTGCATGAAAAAACTGAAAATTTAAAACTCAAAATGACACAGAAAAAGACTATTTATAAGCAGCAGGTGTGAGGGAGGATCCGACCCCCTCTGTCAGCAAAATGATCCAGAATCCCCCCCATGTTAAACTGCCCCCATCACCACGAAGACTGCAAGAACACAGTCATGACTTACTGCATGTACTGCAGTAACTTCTTCCAAAAATCAGCCTTCCTCACTCATGTGTGCAGTTTGTTCATCGCACTAACAGCTGTGAGGAAAATGTCAGCACACACACCTACAAGACAAACGGGGACAATTGACATGAGAAAGAAGCTGTAATTCAACAAAGTGTCACGTTTATAAGATAAGCCTTTATTAGTCCCACAACGGGGAAATTCCAGGATTGCAACAGCACAGGGATAGCAACACTCAGAGCAACAATCAGAAGGCAAGAAAAAAAACAAGCAAGCAAGAGCAGCTAATAAACATATGTACGTATTACTATAAAATATATATATATACACACACACACAGACACACAGTGCAGAGCATTGTAGCTGGATGGAATAAATATATGAATATATGAACACACAGTGCAGAGCATTGTAGCTAGATGGAATAAATATGTAAATATATAAACACCCACAGTACGGAGCATTGCAGCTAGGTGGAATAAATATGCAAGTATATAAACACACACAGTGCGGAGCAATGTAGCTAGATGGAATAATATGTAGATATATAAATATATAAACACCCACAGTACGGAGCATTGTAGCTAGATGGAATAAATATGCAAATATATAAACACACACAGTGCAGAGCATTGTTGCTAGATGGAATGAAACAGCATAACCGTCTACTTAGTTATCCTACATGGTATGATTATGTGCCCATAATCATACCATGTAGGATAACTAAGTAGACGGTTATGCTGTTTCATTCCATCTAGCAACAATGCTCTGCACTGTGTGTGTTTATATATTATAATATATTAATATAATATATATATACGTATATATATATATATAATATATAATATATTTATGAACACATCTTTAGTTAATTTGTGTTGAAAAGGTACATTTATCACAAAAAGCGGTTACTTTATGTGAAACAATTATTTCATCTAAAACAATCACACAATTACAAGGAAAAATGGTCAATTTAACAGAATATTTGTGAAGTTTTCATGAAGGTTACAAGTTTACAAGAAAAAAAAATTACACTGGAAAATTTACGAGGAAAAAAGTCAAAAAGTATACAAACGTGCAGCTTTTTTTTCTTATAAATTTACAGTTTTTATTGCAAATTTATGGTTTTATTCTTGGGAACTGCTGACTGTTGGTTTTAAGTGTTTTCCGCTACGTTGCTGGACCGCTTCGTCTCGTGCATTTGTAACTTTTCCCATGAATGTGAGACTTTTATGTGTAAACGAGCATCATTGGTCACAGTTTTGCACCTGTATTGTTGCACACTGACATCATCTGGACCTCATGCTAATGTTGAAGCTTCCCTTGTTAAAGACGAGACTTGAACATCAGACAAGTTGTGACTCACCACGTCACACTAGCGTCACCGCTGGACGAGCAGGAACCGCTGACCCGCCGCCGGACCCACTCCCCGGTCCGCTACTTCTGCCTGCTAAACGGCTTTACCGGGACTTTAACGACATACAGCTTGGGAAAGTAGCAGACCAACCGCGCCGTTTTTTTTCTCCGGGACAGACCTGAGCTCGTCTCTGAGGCACCGCCCCCTCCTTGCAACCACCACGAGGAAGCTGCTCTACCGCCACCGCCTGGACGGGAATGTAAATACACGGTGATGAAGGACATACGAAAGTTGTGCCATGGAAAAACACTTTAAACAGGTTTTGGTTAAAGAAAAACAATATAAAAGGTGAAAGCAGCCTTAAAATAGCCCTTGCCTTGTTTATAGCAGGAATACAACAAGTAGCATCCATGCTAAGAAAAAGAAGAGAAGAAGAGCCTTAAAATACGGTGGCCCTGAAGGACAGTTTATGTTGGTAAATAACCAAACCCCAACACATAGACCATAAAAGTTATACATTTCTAGTGCATTGCCCGTAGAAAGCAAGTATTCCTGTCTGAAACAGGGATCCCAATCAGGCTTTCCAGGCCCAAATGTAGGCTGTTTGAAAGCGGAACACAGAGGTGGAGCCTGGATGTAGGCAGTCACATGTTAGACTCTGACAAATATAAAAGGGACTGAACAGCGTTTAGTGTTATGTCTGAATAACATGAGACCAGAGCCGTGCTGAACTGAGTAACGAATTAACTTTATTAAGGAACACAGGCCGTAGATCGCCTTACATCTCATCTCCAACGGCGACGAGTCCGTCTACAGGAGAGAGGTGGCCCAGCTGGCGTCCTGGTGCAGCCACAACAACCTGCAGCTGAACGCTCTGAAGACAGTGGAGATGATTGTGGACTTCAGGAAAGTCACAGCCCCTCTGCCCCCCCTCACCCTCACAGGCTCTCCCATCACCATTGCAGATTCCTTCCGCTTCCTGGGCACCACCATCACCCGGGACCTCAAATGGGAGCCGACCATCAGCTCCCTCATCAAAAAGGCCCAGCAGAGGATGTTCTTCCTGCGGCAGCTGAGGAAGCTCAAGCTACCCACCAAGATGTTGGTGCAGTTCTACACGGCCATCATCAAGTCCATCCTCACCACCTCCATCACCGTGTGGTACGCAGGAGCCCCTGCCAGGGACAGACTAAGGCTGCAGCGCGTCGTGCGCACTGCTGAGAAGGTGATCGGCTGCAAGCTCCCATCTCTCCAGGATCTGTACATCTCCAGGACCCGGAGGCGTGCAGGCCGGATCATAGCCGATCCTTCACATCCTGGTCACACACTGTTTGCCCCCCTCCCCTCAGGTAGAAGACTTCAGTCCATTCAGACTAAAACCTCCCATCACATGAACAGCTTCTTCCCCTCTGCCATCAGACTGCTGAACACTAAGTAACTTATTAGACTCACGTGCACCATGTACAGCAGCTCAACCAGACTCATGTCAATCATCACTGTTTTCTTTTTGCATTACCGACTGCACTATGTGGTTCTCCACAATATCTGCTGCTCGCTAATATATTTAAAAATTGCTTGACTAGTATTACTCATTCATATTCTACATTTTATTGCATGTATAGTTTTTTATTTCTATCTTTTATTTTTATCATGTTTAATGTTGCAGCATTGCACCGAGACAAATTCCTAGTTTGTGTACTACATGAACAATGGCAATAAATCTGATTCTGATTCTGATTCTGATTCTACATCACCACTCCCAACCCCCTGGCACCAGCTACGGCAAGCCCCAAGGGCCAAATCCCCACACAACTCCCCCCTCCCCTTACAAAACATGGAAACAACATAAATAACTCACACACACACACACACACACACACACACCTATATATATGTGTATGTGTGTATATATATATTGTGGTGGCCACACATATGTGACCTATTTTGTGACTGTGGCACACATATTTTAGTTGCTTAGGCTGCATATGTGTATTACTGTTACCCACGTCTCAGAATGAACAATAAGTCTGGATCTCCTGGGGATAACAGGAGGATGTGAAATGTGATCTTTTGAGATGGCCTTGAGAGACTTCCTGACCACCAGGGTTTTGGGGGAGAGGAGAAGACCTGGGGGTTTATGTATTGTGTCTTGGGATTAAAGACAATGTGACTCTGTACTTTGATGTCCCAGGTATAAAAGGGACAGATGTGGGAGGATGGTTCTCTTTTCTGTTTGAGAGGATGTTGGAGATACGTGAATGATTAAAAAACCTGAATTGAGAAATAAACTCAGCCTCATCTTTTCACGCTCTCCACACTAGTGACCTTACGACGTATCATGGGCAGAAACGATTCCCCCGAACCGGACTCGTCAGGAACCAGCCGGGCAAACACAGTCTCAGTCAAACTACCAGAATTCTGGCAGGACAACCCGGACTCCTGGTTCCTCTTGGCCGAGGCTCAGTTCGCTCTCGGGGGAATAACGGCAGATGACACGAAATTCTACCACGTTATTGCCAAGCTCGACAACCGCACAGCTCGACATGTGCAGAGCCTGGTGCAGCGCCCACCTGCTGGCGACAAATACGGCGGGTTGAAGGCTGCGCTCATTCAGCGTTTCACTCCCTCATCCCAGGAGAGAGCTGAGCGACTCCTGGCCCTGAACGACTTGGGAGAAAGCACACCTGTCGACTTGATGGAAGACATGCTGAGGCTGAGAGGCTCAGATGACAACGATTTCCTTTTCGTCCACATTTTCCTGAGAACCCTACCGTCGGAGACAAGGGCGAACCTGGCAGTTTCACAGTTTGTGGCCCAGCGGGACTTCCGCGCGCTGGCCCGGGAGGCACAGCGGATTCTCAACATCAGCAGAAGGCACACGGCCACCGCAGCAGCGACAGACCTCGGCACGACGGCCGGGAATGGCAGGGGGCCAGAGGCTGCAGAGGCAGAACCACCGGCAACGGCGGCGGTGAAGATCAAACATCGCAGAGGAGACGACCTCTGTTTTTACCATCGCCGCTTTGCAGAGAGGGCACGCAAGTGTATTCCACCGTGTCAGTTCAAGAGCTCGGGAAACGCCAGAACCGGGAGTAGGTAGCAGCTGCGGCCCTCGGTGAACAGAACAAGCTGGTCTACTTGATGGATGCGCGTTCTGGGAGACAATTCCTCGTGGACACGGGCTCCCAAGTGAGTTTCATCATGCCAACCTACGCTGACCAGCTGGCAGGCCCCGGGAGTCACGGAGCATCAGCGGCGAACGGCTCGAGCATTAAGACCTTCGGTGAAAGGACTCTGCTTCTGTCCCTGCACGGCCGTACATATGAGTGGACTTTTATTATGGCTGCGGTGAGTTTCAACATGTTAGGTGCTGATTTTCTGTGCTCACATGGGCTGTTGGTTGATCTTCCTAATAGACGCTTGGTTAATGCACTTTCTTTTTACTCGATCCCTTGTGCAGCTCGAGTGACCCCGCCCACAGCACAAGCCAACGTCGCTACGGCAGGCGGTAAGTTCCACACCCTCCTCACTCAGTTTCCAGCACTCACAGTTCCCACATTTTCAGCAGCCGTCGCTAAACACGGAGTGGAGCATTTTATTACTACCGCCGGTCCCCCCATTTTTGCAAAAGCTCGGCGCTTGGATACAGCTAAACTGACCACAGCGCGAGAAGTTCGCCAACCTTGAAAAGTTGGGCATCATCCGGCGTTCGAATAGCCCATGGGCTTCCCCACTCCACATGGTCCCTAAAGCTGACGGCTCGTGGCGACCTTGCGGTGATTTCCGCAGGTTGAACAACGCTACAGCGCACGACCGCTACCCAATCCCCCATATTCAAGATTTTTCCGTTCGTCTGGTGGGGGCGTGCATTTTTTCTAAAATAGACTTGGTTCACGGGTACCATCAAGTCCCAGTATGCGCTGAGGACATTCCCAAAACAGTGGTAATAACTCCGTTTGGCCTTTTTGAGTTTTTGCGCATGCCGTTTGGGCTTAAAGGCCCCGCGCAGACGTTCCAATGCATGATGGACGCGGTGTTGCGCGATCTCCCTTTTGTGTTCGCCTATCTGGACGACATTTTGGTAACCAGCGCGTCCGAAGAGGAACACGAAAAACACCTCACGGCAGTTTTCCGGAGGTTGGGAGATCACGGGTTAATAATCAACCCAGCGAAGTGTCAGTTCGGGGTGACGCAGATTGATTTTTTGGGGCACCGCGTCTCTCCAGAAGGATCGGTCCCGCTGCCCGACAAAGTGCGCGCAGTAACAAATTTTCCCCAGCCACAAACGGTCAAAGCATTACAGGAGCTTTTGGGAATGGTGAATTTTTATAACCGTTTCCTCCCCCACGCAGCGCAGCTCATGCAACCATTGTATGCTGCGCTAAAAAAACAAAAACCCACAAATGCAATCGAATGTTCCCCGGAGCGGGAATGCGCATTCTCGGAGGTTAAAGCAACCCTTGCAGATGCTGCGTTGTTGGCACATCCAGACCCAACGACCCGCATAACGCTCACTACTGATGCATCAGATGTGGCCATAGGGGCGGTTGTAGAGCAGCATGTTGCCAGGGCTTGGCAGCCGCTTGCCTTTTTCAGCAGGACTTTGCGCGATGCCGAGCGAAAATACAGCGCATTTGACAGGGAGTTGTTGGCGCTCCACTTAGCCATTCGCCACTTCCAGTTCTGGTTGGAAGGTCGGCGTTTCACCGCGTTTGTCGACCACAAGCCACTGACTTTCGCGATGGCCAAGGTTTCAGAACCGTGGTCGGGCCGGCAGCAGAGGCAGCTGGCTGCAATTTCAGAGTTTACTACCAATATTCAACACGTAGCGGGTAAACTTAATGTAGTGGCAAACTGTCTCTCGAGCGCCGTAACAGCTCCAGTCCGCACAGGGGTAGATTATACTGCCATGGTCGCGGAACAAAATAGCGGCACGGAAGTACACGCGGCCCCATTCCGCGTGGGGATAGATTATGCAGCCATGGCCGCGGATCAGGTTAGCGATGCGGACGTGTGCGCGCTCCAGTCTGGGCCAACAGGGTTAAGGCTGGAGAGCAGGGTGCTGCAAAATGGTATGCCCCCACTAATCTGCGATGTCTCCACCGGGCGACTGCGCCCGGTGGTCCCGACCGCGTGGCGCTGCCGTGTTTTTGACTCCATGCACTCTCTGGCGCACCCGGGGGTGCACGTGTCGGCGCACCCGGGGGTGCGCGTGTCTCTCCTACCATTTCTCAAAATGGTAGGAGAGAAGTTTGTGTGGCTGAGCCTGCGCAAACACGTTAAGGAGTGGGCAAGAGACTGCATGGCTTGCCAGCGGGCCAAAATACACAAACACACTAAAGTCCCCTTAGAGCCGTTTCTCATCCCAGCTAAGAGGTTCGATCATGTGCATGTCGACCTCGTAGGCCCCCTCCCACCGTCACAGGAGTGCACGCATCTTTTGATAATGGTGGACCGCACCACGCGCTGGCCTGAAGTGGTCCCACTGGCATCAACCACAGCCGAGGAGGTGGCGCGCACGTTTTTAACGGCTTGGGTAGTGCGTTTTGGAGTTCCGTCGGATATTACATCTGACAGAGGTCCTCAATTTGTTTCTGAGCTTTGGTCGGCGATGGCCTGCAGTCTGGGGGTAACGATCCACCACACTACCGCGTACCACCCCCAGGCTAATGGTTTATGCGAACGTTTCCATAGGTCATTGAAAGCAGCCCTCAGAGCGTCGCTTACGGATGCAAATTGGGTAAACAGACTACCGTGGGTTTTATTGGGGTTGCGTTCTGCACCTAAAGAGGATTTAAAAGCCTCCCCAGCTGAGTTGGTGTTTGCGCAGCCGCTTCGGCTGCCTGGGGAGTTTCTCCCAGATAATCCTGCACCGGAGTGCCCCCCTGCTCAGCGGTTGCTGAGCGACACGGGAGCGAGCACGCTTCCGGGCCCCGTTCATCACACTTTTCCGCGCGTTTTTGTACCTAAGGCTTTAAAAAATGCCGAGTTTGTTTTTGTCAGACACGATGCTCAACGCCCAACCCTGCGACCTCCTTATGATGGCCCATACAGAGTGCTGGAAACAGGTGATAAGCATTTTTTGCCAGATTTGGGAGGCAGGAGGGAAACAATTGGCGTAGACAGACTCAAACCTCCTTTTGTGATGGCTGACGAGGCTGTGCCGTTGGCGAGAGCTCCTCGACGCGGCAGACCTCCCAGGGAGCATGCCCTAGAGCTCCCACAGGGATTGACTAACAGTTCTCATCCTCAGATAGCAGATTCACAGCAGGATGGCGCCGCGGGAGCGGTAAAGCCTGCTTACAGCAAGTTCGGAAGACGATTGAAACCCAAACAGCACTTGGACTGATGTTTGTGATTTTACCATAATGTGCAGACTGTGTTGTATTGTTTCATTTTGGACATTTGAGGGGGGTCATGTGGCACACATATTTTAGTTGCTTAGGCTGCATATGTGTATTACTGTTACCCACGTCTCAGAATGAACAATAAGTCTGGATCTCCTGGGGATAACAGGAGGATGTGAAATGTGATCTTTTGAGATGGCCTTGAGAGACTTCCTGATCACCAGGGTTTTGGGGGAGAGGAGAAGACCTGGGGGTTTATGTATTGTGTCTTGGGATTAAAGACAATGTGACTCTGTACTTTGATGTCCCAGGTATAAAAGGGACAGATGTGGGAGGAAGGTTCTCTTTTCTGTTTGAGAGGATGTTGGAGATACGTGAATGATTAATAAACCTGAATTGAGAAATAAACTCAGCCTCATCTTTTCACGCTCTCCACATGACTCACATTTTAGATCAGAACAAAGACAGAGCTTCCTTGGAGATAACAGGAAGCTGCAAGGATGTTAGCTTTGGTATGCAGAGCTTGAGACTGTGGGGGTGTTATTAGAGGATTAAGGAGGAGATGCATGGTAGACTGTGGGGGTGATATCAGAGAGAGGAGATGCATTGTTACTGCCGATTATAATGCAATGTGATTTGTGATGCATGTGACTTGTGAACTGTGAGAGTCCTGGTATTTAAGGACGAGAGTTCCCTGTAATGTGACCTTTCTTCTTTGAGATGTTGGTGAATGTGAATAAAGCTAACTTGAGAGAACCCTGTCTCGTCATTTCCACATTTCCACACTGGTGACCCAAGACGTAGCATGCAGCGAGAGGAGACTTCCCCCGGGCCAGCCTCGTCAGGAGCCCCCAGCCAAGCGAATGCCGCTACAGTCCAGCTACCGGACTTCTGGCAGAACAATCCACGCTCCTGGTTCAATGCGATTGAGGCACAGTTCAACCTCCGGGGGATATCGGTAGATGCCACAAAATTCTACCACGTGGTCGCAAAACTGGACAACAACACGGCCCAGCATGTGGAGAGCCTGATCGACCAGCTGCCGGACAGCGACAAATACGACGCGTTGAAGGCTGCACTCATCCAGCACTTCACCCCCTCCATTGAAGAGCGAGCAGAGAGGCTCCTGGCACTTACTGAGTTGGAAAATGACATGCCCGTGAACCTTACGGAGAAGTTGTTGAGATTGAAAGACTCTGACGACGATCACTTCATTTTCACCCACCTCTTCCTCATGACCCTACCGTCAGCGGCGAGAGCGACCCTGGCCAGTTCGCCACTGTTGGCCCAGCAGGACTACCGCACGCTGGCCCGGGAGGCGCAGCGAATTGTCAACGCCAGCAGACAACGCACGGCCACGGCCGCTGCAGCGGAACTCAGCGCAACGACCGGAGAAGGCAGGGGGCCAGGGGCAGCAGTACCAGACTCACCGACGACGGCGGCAGCAGGGGCCAGGGAATGCGGATCAGACGTCCTTTGTTTCTACCATCGCCGCTTCGCAGAGAGGGCACGCAAATGTGTACCACTGTGCCAGTTCAGGCGTTCGGGAAACGCCAAGACTGGGGGTCGGTAGCAGCCGCGGCCCTCAGGGAGGAGAACAAGCTGCTCTACTTGTTGGACGCACGCTCGGGGAGGCATTTCCTTGTGGACACAGGCTCCCAGTTGAGTTTCATCACACCTTCCTACGCGGACAGGCTAGCAGGTTCCAGAGGTCCCGGGGTGGCAGCAGCGAACGGCTCGGAGATTAAGACCTTTGGTGAGAAGACTCTGCTTCTATCTCTACACGGCCATACATTTGAGTGGACTTTTGCTGTAGCAGCAGTGAATTTCAATATGTTGGGGGCTGATTTTTTGTGCTCACATGGTTTGTTGGTTGATCTCGCTAACAGGCGCCTGGTTAATGCACTTTCTTTTGATTCTATTCCCTGTACAGCGCGAGTGGCCCCGTCAACAGCACAAGCCAACGTCACAGCTGCAAGCGGTAAGTTCCACACACTGCTCACTCAGTTCCCAGCACTCACGGTCCCCACATTATCGGCAACAGTCGCTAAACACGGGATGGAACATTTTATTACCACTACCGGACCGCCCGTTTTTGCAAAAGCTCAGCGCTTGGACGCAGTTAAACTGGCCATAGCGCGCGAGGAGTTCGCCAGCCTGGAGAGGTTGGGCATTATCAGACGTTCAAACAGTCCGTGGGCTTCCCCCCTACATATGGTCCCAAAAGCTGACGGATCATGGCGACCTTGCGGGGATTTCCGCAGGTTAAACAACGCTACAGCGCACGACCTCTACCCAATCCTGCATATCCAAGATTTTTCCATTCATTTGGCAGGGGCTCGTGTTTTTTCTAAGATAGATTTGGTCCGCGGTTACCACCAAGTCCCAGTGCGTGCTGAGGACATACCCAAAACAGCGGTAATAACTCCATTTGGCCTATTAAGATAAGATAAGATAAGATAAGCCTTTATTAGTCCCACAACGGGGAAATTCCAGGATTGCAACAGCACAGGGATAGCAACACTCAGAGCAACAATCAGAAGGCAAGAAAAAAAAAAACAAGCAAGCAAGAGCAGCTAATATACATATGTACATACGTATATATACACACACACACACAGACACACAGTGCAGAGCATTGTAGCTGGATGGAATAAATATGTAAATATATAAACACCCACAGTACGGAGCATTGCAGCTAGGTGGAATAAATATGCAAGTATATAAACACACACAGTGCGGAGCAATGTAGCTAGATGGAATAATATGTAGATATATAAAAACACAGTGCGGAGCATTGTAGCTAGATGGAATAAATATATAGATATATAAATATAAACACACCCAGTGCTGAGCATTGTAGCTAGATGGAATAAATATGTAAATATATAAACACACACAGTGCAGAGCATTGTTGCTAGGTGGGATGAAACAGCATAACCGTCTACTTAGTTATCCTACATGGTATGATTATGTGCCCATACATATTCTCACCCTCCATAGCGACCGGTATGTTCCTAGTTGTATGCCGGAGAGGACCATTGTGTAAGTCTATTGCATCTTTTGCATTCAAAAAAACTATTAGTTTGTTACGTCTTTTTGCTATCTCTGCGAGCAGCCCTGCTTAGGTTGTACAGTCTGACAGCCGTTGGTAGGAAGGACCTACGAAACCTCTCGGTTGTGCACCTGGGATGATGTAGTCTGCTGCTAAATGAGCTCCTCAGTGCATCCAGTATGTCCTGCATAGGGTGGAACTCGAACTCCAGCAGAGATGACAGTTTAGCCACCGTCCTTCTCTCTCCTATCTCCTCCATCGGATCAAGGCGCTGCCCCAGGACAGAGCTAGCTTTCTTAATCAGTTTGTTCAGTCGCAGGGGAGAAAACGGTTATAAAAATTCACCATTCCCAAAAACTCCTGTAACACCCTGACCGTCTGTGGCCGGGGGAAATCTGCCACTGCGCGCACTTTGTCAGGAAGCGGAACTGCTCCTTCGGGGGAGACGCGGTGTCCTAAAAAATCGATCTGCGCCACCCCAAACTGACACTTCGCTGGGTTGATTCGAGTATTCGAGTATTCGAGTTTTTACACATGCCATTCGGGCTTAAAGGGGTTGCACAGACGTTCCAACGCATGATGGACGTGGTGCTTCGCGATCTCCCTTTCATGTTCGTCTACTTGGACGATATTTTGGTAGCCAGCGCGTCCGAAGACGAACATGAAAAACACCTGGCCACAGTTTTCCGAAGGTTGGGAGATCACAGGTTAATAATCAACCCAGCGAAGTGTCAGTTTGGGGTGGCGCAGATCGATTTTTTAGGACACCGCGTCTCCCCCGAAGGAGCAGTTCCGCTTCCTGACAAAGTGCGCGCAGTGGCAGATTTCCCCCGGCCACAGACGGTCAGGGCGTTACAGGAGTTTTTGGGAATGGTGAATTTTTATAACCGTTTTCTCCCCTGCGCGGCGCAACTCATGCAGCCGCTGTATGCCGCGCTCAAAAAAAAGAAACCCGCGGATAAGGTCGAGTGGTCCCCGGAGCGGGACCAAGCGTTCTCGGAGGTGAAAGCAGCCTTGGCAAAGGCTGCGTTGTTGGCACACCCAGACCCAACGGCCCGCATAGCGCTCACTACTGACGCGTCAGATGTGGCCATGGGGCGGTCGTGGAGCAACATGTAGCCGGGGTTTGGCATCCCCTTGCCTTTTTCAGCAGGACCTTGCGCGATAGCGAACGTAAATACAGCGCGTTCGACAGGGAGCTGCTGGCTCTCCATTTGGCCATCCACCACTTTCAGTTCTGGCTGGAAGGACGCCGTTTTACCGCGTTCGTTGACCACAAACCGCTAACATTCGCGATGGCCAAGGTTTCCAAACCGTGGTCAGGCCGGCAGCAGAGACAGCGGGCCGCGATATCAGAGTTTACCATGGATATTCAGCATGTGGCGGGCAAACTGAATGTAGTGGCAGATTGCCTCTCGCGCGCTGTGGCGGCCCCAGTCAGCGTAGGAGTAGATTATGCAACCATGGCCGCGGAGCAGGTTAGTGACGCGGATGTGCGCGCGCTCCAGTCTGGACCAACAGGGTTAAGGCTGGAGAGCAGGGTGCTGCAAGACGGTATGCCCCCCCTAATCTGCGATGTCTCCACTGGACGGCCGCGTCCAGTAGTACCGGCCGCGTGGCGGCTCTCAGAGCGTCACTGACGGATGCAAATTGGGTCGACAAGTTACCGTGGATTTTATTGGGGTTGCGTTCTGCGCCTAAAGAGGACTTAGAAGCCTCCCCAGCGGAGCTCGTGTTTGCGCAACCACTTCGGCTGCCTGGGGAGTTTCTCCCAGATAACCCGACGCCAGACACCTCCCTGTTGCAGCTGTTGCAGAGTAACATACACTACCATTCAAAAGTTTGGGGTCACCCAGACAATTATTTTGTGTTTTCCATGAAAAGTCACACTTATTTACCACCATGAGTTGTAAAATGAATAGAAAATATAGTCAAGACATTGACAAGGTTAGAAATAATGATTTGTATTTGAAATAATAATTTTTTCCTTCAAACTTTGCTTTCGTCAAAGAATCCTCCATTTGCAGCAATTACAGCATTGCAGACCTAACATGATTGCACAAGGGTTTTCTAATCATCCATTAGCCTTCTGACGCAATGAGCAAACACATTGTACCATTAGAACACTGGAGTGATAGTTGCTGGAAATGGGCCTCTATACACCTATGTAGATATTGCACCAAAAACCAGACATTTGCAGCTAGAATAGTCATTTACCACATTAGCAATGTATAGAGTGTATTTCTGATTAGTTTAAAGTTATCTTCATTGAAAAAAAGTGCTTTTCTTTAAAAAATAAGGAAATTTCTAAGTGACCCCAAACTTTTGAACGGTACTGTAGAATCAAGCACGCTGCCTGGCCCCGTGCACCACAGTTTTCCGCGCGTTTTTGTGCGTAAAGCGTTGAAGAACGCAGAGTTTGTTTTCGTCAGACATGATGCGCATCGACCCCCGTTGCGACCACCTTATGACGGGCCGTTCAGAGTGCTGGAAACAGGGGACAAGCAGTTTTTGCTAGATTTGGGGGGTAGGAAAGAAAAAGTTGGCATAAACAGACTCAAACCCGCTTTTGTGATGGCGGATGAGCAAGTGCTGTTGGCAAGGGCCCCGGGGGCGGGGTAGACCCCCACGGGGGGCTTCACAGAGTAATGTTTCCCCAGAACACCCGCAGGGACTGACAAAGGGTTTCCACCCCCAGACGGCAACCCCCCAGCGTGACAGCGCAGCGGAGACGTTGAATCCCAGCTACAGCAGATACGGCAGGAGACTGAAGCCTAGACAGCATGCGGACTGATGTGTATTGATTCTATCACGGCATGCATGTTGTTATTCTCTTGTTTGTCTAAAATGTTTGGGGGGCTGGTGTGGTGTCCACACATATGTGACCTATTTTGTGACTCACATTGTAGATCAGAACAAAGACAGAGCTTCCTTGGAGATAACAGGAAGCTGCAAGGATGTTAGCTTTGGTATGCAGAGCTTGAGACTGTGGGGGTGTTATTAGAGGATTAAGGAGGAGATGCATGGTAGACTGTGGGGGTGATATCAGAGAGAGGAGATGCATTGTTACTGCTGATTATAATGCAATGTGATTTGTGATGCATGTGACTTGTGAACTGTGAGAGTCCTGGTATTTAAGGACGAGAGTTCCCTGTAATGTGACCTTTCTTCTTTGAGATGTTGGTGAATGTGAATAAAGCTGACTTGAGAGAATCCTGTCTTGTTATTTCCACATTCCCACAATATATATATTGTGGGCACCCAGCACAATGCAGACTGATAATATTCACGCTCAGCAGGGATTTGCATATGACCAAAAGAACCACAGAAGACAGTCAGACGGGACTGAATGCATGACAAAAATGACGTTTTCCGGGGCGCGAAAATGTTGCGCCATTAGTTCAACCACTTCTTCAAAGCTATCACCCTTGCCTAAAGTACTAAGGATACATTGTCCTTCCATTCCTAAGTTGGGAACCAACAGTGCTCGTGCCTGCAACTTCTCCAGTCTTCCAAGGTCCAATGTTACTAAATAATTTTGAAAGGCAGTGAACCACCTTGCCCAAGGGATGGGCAGCTCACCGGGAAGCTCCAAAAATGGCCGAATTGAAGTAACCCCCGCTTCCATACATTTTACCCTCGTCACCAAATGTTATGTCGGTAAAAGGAGCCAAGGACGAGACCGAGTGTTGAACTGGACACAACTTTATTAGTGACTCACTCTCACAATACAGGCACTTCCATCAGGCTGAGAGGAGGTCAAAGAGACCACCCGTCTTCCTCACAACCCTCTTATACCCCGGGTGGCAGCGGAACCGGAAGGGTGGAGATACCACCCGTGTCACACAATAGTATGTCCCCATAACAACACAACACATTGGCTAAAGCTACTTTCAGGACAAAGTCATCAAGGTATTTGGGCCTCTGACGTGTCCTAGCTGAGCGCCCCACAGAAGGGGAACCTGCTCCAGGCTCCATCGGCCACACTTCTCCACTACAGGCCGTTGCCCTGTAGTGGAGGAGTGTGCTCTGGAGGGTGTCAGGAAAAGTGAAGCCGTTCACCAAATGAGCTCTCAGACTGTTTTTCAGAGTCTTGTTGAAATGCCCCATTGGCTTGGGGGGTGATAGAACGTGGTTCTGATGTGTTCCACGCCCCTAACACTCAAAAACTCCTCAAATTCCCTAGAGGTGAACTGTGGGCAATTGTCTGTAGTGATGGCATCCGGGACCCCCCATCTGGCAAACGGTGATGAGAGGAAACCCGTAACCATATCCGTCGTGACTCAATGGGTGGACAACACCTCTGGCCATTTGGAGAACAGATCGTAGACCACAAGCAAAAACCAGCTGTTAGGGGGTGCTGTATGGATGTGCTGTATGGATGTGCTTCCAAGGGCCCTCTGGGTATGGTAATGGTCGCAGGGGTGTGGGGGGGTGGTCCACCGGTCTTTTCGCTCTCCAAGCAGGGGACACAGTTCTTTACCATGGTTTGAATGTCCTTATCGATACCAAGCCACCAAATTGAATCCCTGCAACACTGCTTCACCCTGACCACACCCAGGTGACCCTCATGGAGCATCACCAGAACTCATGATCTCAGAGACACCGGGATCAACGTGCAGTGTCCCCTCACCACACACAGACTGTTACAACAGCTCAATTTGTCCCTAAACCAGTGAAAAGGTGCCAGTTTGCCCTATACTTTCGCAGGCACACCCTCCCTGATGACCGAGCATAGTTGTGACAATGTGGGGTCCTGCTCCAACTCTGCCCGGAGCTCCCGTAGGGATACCATGTCCCGGAGGGGTCCGTGCAGCGTGTTGTTCAGATCTGCCTCCGTGGGGTCATCCTCATCGTCGTCTGGTTGTGCGGTGTTGGCCGTAGCATGGGACAGGAGGTCCACCACTACATTCTCTTTTCCAAGATTGAACTGGGTAGTAAAGTTGTAGGTTCTCAGCCGCTCAGTCCACCTGTGGATCCGGAAGGGTCTGTGTCCCGAATCTGTCATCTTGAGCAGTGTTGTCAGCGCCCGGTGGTCCATTCGCAGGGTGAAGTGGCACCTGTAGAGACAGATGTGCCACCGTTCACACACCCAGACATAAGCAAGTGCCTCCCTCTCACCCACAGCATATTTCTGTTCGGCCGCTGAAAGAGACCTCAACGCGAATGCCACTGGGCACACTGTACTGTCTTGCACCTGAGACATAACCGCCCCCACCACCGAACCAGACGTGTCACAGGTCACAAAAGTTGGCCATTTTGGATCAAAGTGGGCCAACACTGGAGGGGAGGGAGTTGGGATTTCAGCCTAGCGGCCACTGCTGAGCATCCCAGGGTCCACTGCCACGGTGCATCCTGTTTCAGAAGGACCCAAAGTGGTTTGATAGTCTCTGAATAATTGGGAATAAAACACCTGTAAAAGTTCACCATGCCCAAGAACAAGGAGATTTGTACAGGTGTCGTGGGATCTGGGAGATGCAGGACCGCCTCCACGTTCGAGTGCAGGGGCCTCAGACCCTTGGCAGCCAGCTGGAATCCCACAAACTCAATGGAGTTCGCTGCAAAAATGCACTTCTCCCCATTCAATGTGACTCCATGCTCCTGTAACACCTCCATCACCCGTCCCAAACGACCATTGTGCTCTTCCTGCGACACGCCGTGGACCACAATGTCATCCAGGTACATCCCTACACCCTTGAGGCTGGCCAGAATCGTGGACATAATTTTCTGAAAACAGCTAGGTGCTGAGCTCAGACCAAAAGGCATGTGGGTGTACCTGAAAACGCCCATGTGGGTCATGAACGCTGTCAGGTTCCTGCTGGCTGGGTGAAGAGGCACCTGTAGGAAGCCCTGGCAGAGATCCAGCTTTGTGAACACCCTTGAGCTGCTGAATGTTGCAGTAACCTCCTCCATCATGGGGAGCGGATCCTTGTCCCAGAATAATCGCCTTATTCACCATCCTAAGGTCAATACACGGCCGGACGCTGCCCGTCTTCTTCCTGGCCACCACAATGTTCGATATCCAGGGTGAAGCTTCAACTCTCTTGATGGTGCCAGCTTTAAGCAGTCTGTTCAGTTTCGCTATGACATCATCCCGCAGAGCGAGGGGAAGCCGCCATAAAGGTTGGATCTTTGGCGTCACGCTTGGGTCGATGAGCAGGCAGTGGTAGAATGCCTTAATACATCCAAGGCCCACGAAGAACGCCGGCCAGCGGACATGCCATTTGGGGGGCACCATCAGCACCGTTGAGCCCTCTGGGTCCGTAATGGAGAATCCCAGTTCACCCAGCAGATTGATTCCCAGCAAGTCAGCCCCCTGGTGCGAAACCTGGAAGGTAAATGCGGAAATAATCCTTAACCCACATTTCACCGAGAAGCTGACCGTGCCCGCCATGTCAATTTCAGTGTGACTGTACCCAAACATTTTCACTGCCCCTGCATTGATGGTTTTGTCCAGGAAAAGTCTTTTCAATCTAGCCATACTTAGTACTGGACTAAGTAGTAGTGGACTTACTGGCTCCTGAATCCACCATAAATGGCACATCAACCCCGTCTAGCTGCAGGATGTACCACTTTAACAGTCCCTTCCTGGCACCCGCCACACACACCTGCGTTATGCTTTCGGGCTCCGCCGCCAGTGGTTTAGTAGTGGTGGTGCAGGCCCTGGCCCAGTGATTAGGACGGCCACAGTTATGGCACTTCTTTCCTCTGGCGGGGCAGGTGGATGAGCCCGCCCGGTGACAAGGGAAGCCACAGCCGTCACACAGACCCCTAGCCCCTGCTCCTGCCTGTGCCACAGTCCGTCACCTTTTGGGGGTCTGTCCCAAAGTGTTAGCATGCATTGCTAGCAGCCAGACTTAGAGGGAAAACTTGGGTGACTAGGTTCCTTTTAGGCAGACCTAGCTGGGCAATGGACTCTATCTGCCTAGTCAGTTCAACCACTTTCTCCAGCACGAGGACATCCGTAGTCAGCGTTAGCTTGTCTTTTGGCCACACATTGCTTGTACCGTGTGCTAGCTTGTCCCAGACTAGCTCCTTCTCAATCGGCCTGAAGGCGCACTTTCTCGCTAGGCTACAAAGTTCCATAATGAAGCATTGGGTGGACTCACCAGCTCGTTGTCGGTGGTCGAAGAATTTATATCTTCACACCGTGATGTTGGAATTGTCCATAAAGAAATAGTCCATTAAGTCCAAACATTCCTTCAGTGAGCCCTTGCCACCCAGTGCAAAAAATATCCATTGGCCCTCCTCACCAAGGCAGTGAACGAGTAGGCTCCTCCGTCTCTCTTCGTCGGCGCCGCCCAGGCCAGCAGTGGCAACACACCTTGAACGTCTCCCGCCAGCGGCACCATGGTATAGTTGGCATACCCAGAGACTGTATAAGTGGAGGTGGTGGTTTAATGCACGCTCCCATGATTTATTCTCGTTGCCAAAATGTTATGTTGTGGGGGACCCACTCAGTAGTTTTCCCTCAGACTGAAGGGCATGGCAGATCAAAGGTGCTGGGGGACAGGGGGAATTGTCATGGGGGATTGATATGTTAATACAGCACCTCAGGTAGCGGAGGAGTGTTGTGATATAAAAGAGAGTGCCTGCAACCTGAGTGTTTAAGGCTTTTGATTCTGGTGGATGTGAGAGGGAGAAGAATAAAGTTTCCTCTGCTCTGAACGCTCGGCCTGGTTATTCCTCTCTCCACACTGGCGACCATTGACGCACAATGGAATGCGAGGGGAACACCCTGGAGATGACCCGGACAGGAAGTGCCAGCAATGCGTGCGCCGTTTCGTTCAAACTCCCAGACTTTTGGCTACATGACCTGAAGTCATGGTTCCTTCACACCGAGGCCCAGTTCGTGCTCCGGGGAATAACAGCAGATGACACCAGATACAGTCATGGACAAAATTGTTGGTACCCCTCTGTTAATGAAAGAAAAACCCACAATGGTCACAGAAATAACTTGAATCTGACAAAAGTGGTAATAAATAAAAATTCTATGAAAATTAACCAATGAAAATCAGACAATGCTTTTGAATTGTGGTTCAACAGAATTACTTTAAAAAACAAACTCATGAAACAGGCCTGGACAAAAATGATGGTACCCCAAGAAAAGATTGAAAATAATGTGACCATAGGGACATGTTCAACCAAGATGTGTCCTCTAATTAACATCACAGGTGTCTACAAACTTGTAATCAGTCAGTCGGCCTATTTAAAGGTTGACAAGTAGTCACTGTGCCGTTTGGTGACATGCTGTGTACCACACCAAACAGGGACCAGAGGAAGCGAAGGAGAGAGTTGTCTCAGGAGATTAGAAAGAAACTTATAGACAAGCATGTTAAAGGTAAAGGCTATAAGACCATCTCCAAGCAGCTTGATGTTCCTGTGACTACAGTTGCACATATTATTCAGAAATTTAAGATCCACGGGACTGTAGCAAACCTTCCTGGACGTGGCCGCAGGAGGAGACGGATAATACGAATGGTAACAAAAGAGCCCAGAACAATCTCTAAACACATTCATGGTGAACTCCAAGGTCAAGGTACATCAGTGTCAGATCGCACCATCCGTCGTTGTTTGAGCCAAAGTGGACTTCATGGGAGACGACCAAGGAGGACATCACTGTTGAAAACAAATCATAAAAAAGCCAGACTGGAATTTGCCAAACTGCATGTTGACAAGCCACAAAGCTTCTGGGAGAATGTCCTATGGACAGACGAGACAAAACTGGAACTTTTTGGCAAGGCACATCAGCTCTATGTTCACAGACTCAAAAATGAAGCATACCAAGAAAAGGACACTGTCCCTACTGTGAAACATGGAGGAGGTTCTGTTATGTTCTGGGGCTGCTTTGCTGCATCTGGCACAGGGTGTCTTTAATCTGTGCAGGGTACAATGAAATCTCAAGACTATAAAGGTATTCTAGAGAGAAATGAGCTGCCCAGTGTCAGACAGCTTGGTTTCAGTTGCAGGTCATGGGTCTTGCAACAGGATAATGACCCAAAATACACGGCTAAAAACACCCAAGAATGGCTAAGAGCGAAACATTGGACTATTATAAAGTGACCTTCTATGAGCCCTGATCAAAATCCTATTGAACATCTGTGGAAGGAGCTAAATCATGCCGTCTGGAGAAGGCACCCATCAAACCTGAGACAACTGGAGCAGTTTGCTCATGAGGAGTGGGCCAGAATACCTGCTGAGAGGTGCAGAAGTCTCATTGACAGTTACAGAAATCGTTTGATTGCAGTGATTGCCTCAATAGGTTGTGCAACAAAATATTAAGTTAAGGGTACCATCATTTTTGTCCAGGCTTGTTTCATGAGTTTGTTTTTTAAAATAATTCTGTTGAACCACAATTCAAAAGCATTGTCTGATTTTCATTGGTTAATTTTCATAGGAATTTTATTTATTATCACTTTTGTCAGATTCAAGTTATTTCTGTGGCCATTGTGGGTTTTTCTTTCATTAACAGAGGGGTACCAACAATTTTGTTCACGTGTGTACTACTACATGGTTGCAGCACTGGACGCACGCACAACCCAGCAGGTGGCGAGCCTGCTCCAACAGCCCCCAGCCCACGACAAATACGGTGCTCTCAAAACCGCGCTGACCCGGTGCTACACGCTCTCGGACTGTGAGAGAGCGGAGAGGCTCCTGACGCACTCCGACTTGGGAGACAGATCGGCAGTCGAATTGATGGAGAAGATGTTGGCGTAGATGGGCACAGATGATGGGCATTTCCTCTTTGTCCACCTTTTCCTTCGGAACCTCCCAACAGCGGCCAAGGCGGTCCTTACCACTTACCTTAACTACCAGGCTCTAGCCCAAGAGGCAGATCGGATCATCCTCACCACCAGAGCCCTCACAGTGAATGTAGCGGCGTCGGAACCCAGCGAGACGGCCAGCGGAGGTAAGGAGCCAGCGATGGTGGCTGCAGCGGAGGCCAAGAAGCACCGGAGGGAAACGCTCTGTTTCTACCACCACCGTTTTGGAGAGGACGCACGATGATGCATGCCACCGTGCCAATTCAAGCGCTTGGGAAACACCAGGGCCGGTAGTCAGTTGCTGCTGCGACCGCCGGTGAAGCAAGTAAGCTGCTCTATGTGATAGCCTCACGCTCGGGGAGACGGTTCCTCGTGGACTCCGGTTCCCAAAACAGCCTCATCCTGCCGTCCTACACCGACCGGCTAGTGGAAATAGTGGCCCCGAACTGACGGCCGCAAACGGCTCAGACATTAAGACTCTTGGTGAGAGGACACTGACTGTATCCTTGCACGGCCGTACATACCAATGGATATTCGTCACAGCGGCATGCAGCTTCCCCATTTTAGGCGCTGATTTTTTTGTGTGCACATGGACTACTAGTTGATGTTGTTAACAGACACCTGATTAATGCAATGTCTTTTGATTCTCTCCCCTGTACAGCTCGAGGAGCCGGGCCCGCAACACTAGCCAACGTCACAGCGCCAGGGGGTAAGTTCCACACACTACTCACCCAGTTCCCAGCACTCACGGTCCCGACCTTTTTGGCAACCGTCACTAAACATGGGGTGGAGCACTTCATGACCACCACGGGGCTGCCCGTTTTAGCATGACCTCGCCATCTGGACGCAACTAAACTGGCCATAGCGCGCGAGGAGTTTGCCAACTTGGAAAAGTTGGGCATCATCAGACGCTCAAACAGCCCACGGGCATCCCTGCTACATATGGTTCCTAAGGCTGAGGGATTGTAGTGACCTTGCGGAGATTTCCGCAGATTAAATAACGCCACAAGCACACGACCGCTACCCCATCCCGCATATTCAGGATTTTTCCCTTCACCTCACAGGGGCACGCATGTTTTCCAAGATAGACCTGGTCCGCGGTTACCACCAGGTCCCAGTGCGCGCTGAGGACATACCTAAAATGGCAGTAATAACCCCGTTTGGTCTTTTTGAGTTTTTATGCATGCCTTTCAGGTTAAAAGGCGCAGCGCAGACATTCCAATGCATGATGGATGTGGTATTGCACGACCTGCCGTTTATGTTCGTCTACCTTGACAACATCCTGGTGGCCAGCGCGTCCGAGGACGAACATGTAGCCCACCTCAGAACAGTTTTCCAGAGCTTGGAGGAGCACGGATTAATAATCAACCCGGCGAAAAGCCAGTTCGGTGTGACGGGAATCGATTTTTTTTGGGCTGCCGCATCTCACCAGAGGGTGCAATACCCTTACCGGACAAAGTGCGCGCAGTGGCGGATTTTCCCTGGCCTCAGACAGTCAGGGCGCTGCAGGAGTTTTGGGGGATGGTTAACTTTTATAACCGTTTCCTCCCCCACGCAGCTCAGCTCATGCAGCTGTTGTACACTGTGCTTAAGAAACGGAAACTGGCAGATAGAGTCGACTGGACTCTTGAGCGAGAGCAGTCATTTGCTGAGGTTAAAACAGCCCTGGCGAATGCCGCACTGCTGGCACACCCGGACCCGGTGGCTCAGATAGCGCTCACTACCGATGCCTCGGACGTGGCCATAGGGGCCATCGTGGAGCAGCACATCGCCGGTTCTTGGCAACTGCTCACCTTTTTTAGCAGGTCTTTGCATGACAGTGAACGTAAATACAGCGTGTTTGACAGAGAGTTACTGGCTCTCCACCTGGCCATACACCACTTCCAGCTCTGGCTGGAAGGGTGTACCTTCACTGTGTTTGTGGACCACAAGCCACTAACGTACACGATGGCCAAGGTTTCGGAACCATGGTCGAGCCGGCAACAGAGACAGCTGGCTGCGATCTCGGAGTTTACGACCAACATTCAGCAAGTGGCCAGTAAACTCAACGTGGTGGCGGACTGCCTCTCGCGTGCATTAGTGGCCCCAGTCTACGTGGGAATAGATTACACGGCCATGGCTGCTGAGCAGATTGGCGATGCGGACGTTTGCACGCTCCAGTCTGGACCAACAGGGTTAAGGCTGGAGAGCAGGGTACTGCAAGACGGGGGGCCCCCCCTAATCTGTGACGTCTCCACAGGCTGCCTGCACCTGGTGGTCCCACGCGCTTGGCGCCGACGCATTTTTGAGTCAGTTCATTCCCTTGCGCACCCAGGAGTGCGCACAACAGTCAAAATGGTGGGAGCGAAGTTTGTCTGGCCGAGCCTGCACAAACAGGTGAAACAGTGGGCGGCATCCTGTGTAGCGTGCCAACAAGCCAAAGTGCACAGGCACACAAAGGCCCCTTTGGAGCCGTTCCATATCCTGGCTAAGCGGTTCAATCACGTTCACGTGGACCTCGTGGGCCCCCTCCACTGTCCAGGTGGGGAAAATCCTCCAGAGAAAGAATGTCAAATCTATTTTCCAAGGACACGGGAAGAGAAGAGGCAAGGCCCTGTCTGGTTGATCAACGATGGTTGCTAGCTGGTCAAACCAGGGTCCAGGGCACGCATTGAGGATGAGAGGAACCAACCAGGGCTTTGGGTTTAGTCCCGAGACGAAGCCAGTGATTGTTGCTGTGGTCATGGACATCTGCAGAGGCTGGAGCAGGGGTAGAGGTGGACGGAGATGCGCTGAGCTCACCCAGGTAAGTAGCCGTCTCTGCCAGCTGCGAGTCGGTTCCCCGAGCCGATGTTCACCTGAGAATAATGGTGTCGAGGTGGTCTTCAGCCTCCCAAATCTTATAAAGGCTGGAAAGTCTCACTTCCAACTCAGAGACCTTATTGAGGAGAGATACACAGCGGGTACACGTTGGAGATGGAGCCATGGCGTTCCAGGCGATGAGGAGGATAGCCAGCCATCTAGCCAAAAATAGCTAAAATAGCTAAAAACAAGTTAGCTGAAAGTTAGCTAAAAACAGCTAAAAGGCTAAAAACAGGCTAGCAGGTAGCCTAGCCCGGTAAAAACAGCCCAGCCAGGGGTCCGACCTACCCGCGCGTCCGAACGGGCTTTTAGGCGAGGCCAATACCGAGCTAACACCAAACAAAAACTAATATCAACAAACAGAGATAAAAAATTAAAAACAAAATCAATAAAAATAAACAAAAGCGGAGAAAATAGCACATACCAGAGCTTAAGTGGGAGCAAGTGGACACCAAGTGCATGAATCTACTCCTGCTCGTGGGTTTTCATTCCTCCCTCTGTGTGCTGCCTAATGGCACATGAGGGGTCATAACACTTACTCAGAGACCACGCTTGACAGTTTATTAATTTCAAAGAGGAGCACTGCGAGGGAAAACATCACTCACCAGAGGAAGACGGAGCCTGTGGAGGAGAGACGAGAGTGATTAGCAGGAGACTTACTTACTTACTTAATCCTCTTCGCCCCAGCTGGGGCATAAGGTGCCAACGAGTCTCCTCCAGCCATCTCGGTCCTGGGCGAGCCAGCTGACTTCGTTCCAGGTCTTGCCCTCAACTTTCATTTCCTCTTCTACTGTCCTCCTCCAGGTGCCCTGGGGTCTGCCTCTCCTCCTCTTTCCCGGTGGTGCCCATCTGAGTGCTGCGTGTGGATGCCTGGCTTTGTTCATGCACAGAACATGGCCCAGCCACCTCCAGCGTCTCTGCTTCACCTCGTCCACGATGTTGTTGATGCCTGTGCGTCTGCTGACTTCCTTGTTGGTGATGCACTGCTCCCAGTGGATTCTGAGGATTCGACGTAGACACCGTCTTTCAAAACCTCTGAGGCGGCTTTCAATTTTCTTGTTTATTCTCCAAGTCTCTGAGGCATATAGGAGGACTGAGCGAATGTTTGATTTGTAGATCTTCAGTTTGGTACTGTTCTGCAGGACTGACGATTTCCATACGTTTCGCAGTCTGTTGAAAGCCTGTGCCGCAAGACTGATTCTTATGGAGATCTCTCTCTCGATGTTGCTGTCAGCTGAAATGTAGCTTCCCAGGTATTTGAAGTCCTGTACTTCCTTAAGATCTTCACCCTGTAC
Organism: Pholidichthys leucotaenia; assembly: GCA_020510985.1. Taxonomy (NCBI): domain Eukaryota; kingdom Metazoa; phylum Chordata; class Actinopteri; order Cichliformes; family Pholidichthyidae; genus Pholidichthys; species Pholidichthys leucotaenia. The sequence goes on from CM035843.1 coordinate 425,519,213, forward strand.
CTTTGTTTTCTGTGTGCGCTTGTTTTTCAGTTTCATCACTTTCGTTTTGTTGGGGTGAATCTTGAGCCCAATAGTTCTTGCTGTCTGGTCAACTCTGTCTGTCTTTTCCTGGATGTCTCTCTGTGTATGAGATAGCAGAGCGATGTCGTCTGCAAAGTCGCAGTCTTCCAGTCTGGCCGTTAGTCCCCAGACAAGTCCCCTAGGTCGGTCTCCTGTGGCTGTCCTCATCACCCAGTCAATGACGACCAGGAAGAGGATCGGTGAGATCACGCAGCGTTGTCTGACCCTGGTCTTCACATGGAACCACTCGCTCTCCTGGCCATTGTGGCGTACGCAGCACTGATTGTCAGCATACATGTCCTTCAGGATGTTGACTACTTTTGTTGGAAATCCATAAGCTGTCAGAATCTTCCAGAGGGATGGGTGGTGGATACTGTCAAAGGCCTTTTCAAAGTCAATGTAGTTTATGTACAGTGAGGAGTTCCATTCCAGTGATTGTTCGACTATGGTACGCAGGACAAAGATTTGGTCTGTGCAGCCCCTACCACTTCTGAATCCTGCCTGTTCCTCCCTCAGGACCCTCTCTATGGCTTGCCTCACCCGCATCAACAGAACTCTGCAGAAGATTTTCCCAGGCACAGACAGAAGGTTGATGCCTCTCCAGTTCCCACATGCTGACAGGTCACCTTTCTTTGGCAGCTTGACTATGATGCCTTTCTTCCAAATAACAGGGACTTTTTCTTCTTCCCACACTTTGTTGAAAAGTTCTGTCAGAGCTTTTGCACTTGCCTTTGGATCTGCTTTTAGCATGTCTGCAGTAATCCTGTCTTCGCCAGGTGCCCTGTTTCCTTTTGTCTGCTTAATGGCCTCTTCTATCTCCTGTTGGGTGATGCGCTCCCGCTTCATTTCTATGTGAAAGCCTGTGTCTTCTATCACTGCTTCTTCCTCAGTGTCTGGTCTATTCAGAGTCTCTCTGAAGTGCTCCGCCCATCTACTAAGTTGGTCCTCTTCCTTCATGAGAACTTTCCCGTCTTTGTCCTTAACCACCGTTGACTTGCTGGTGAAACCTCCTGTGAGGGTTTTGGTGATTTTGTAGACCGTTCTTGAGTCTCCCCTTTCTGCTGCTGACTGTGCCTCCTGAGCCAGGCTGTCCGCGTACTCTCTCTTGTCTTTGCGGACAATCTTCTTGACATTGTTGTTCTTCTGTCTGTATGCTTCAGCAGCTGCTTCCCTCTCTTCCATGCTTCCCCCTAGCATGCGCTGTTTTGTTGCCCTTCTCTCCTCGATGAGCTGCCAGGTGTTTTCAGAGATCCATTCTTTCCTCTCTCTTTTCCTGTGGCCCAGCACCTCTTTGCTTGTGTCGAGGAACAACTTCTGGACAGTGTTGCTCAAGGTGTTGATGTCGTCTGCTGGTGTGTCTTCCAGGACCTGGAATCTGTTGGACAGCTCAAGTACAAACTGAGTCTTCACTATAGGATCCTTCAGTCTGCTTGAGTCAAAGAGCTGTTCACTAGTCTTCTTGTTGGTCCTCTTCAGCTTCAGCTGTAGCTTGCACAGAACAAGGTGGTGGTCACTGCTGGCGTCGGCCCCTCTTAGTGCTCTGACATCAGTCGCAGACCCTCTCCACTTCTGGTTGATGGCTATGTGGTCACTGATGCCCACTCCTTCCTGGTGTTGGCCGTCTGTTCTTCCCGAATAGTACACTGTCTCTCCTGTGTTCAGGGTCATGGTTCCCGAGTCTGTCCATCTCATTTCACTGATTCCAAGAATGTTGATGTTGTATCTCTTCATCTCTTTCACAACCTGTGCTGTTTTTCTAGTTTCGTACATCGTTCGAACATTCCATGCTCCCACTCTCACTCGTTGTTTGGGTTTCGCCAAGGACTCCATCGGAACAGAAACTTCCTTTCGGCTTTCATCCCTGCTCTTCATATAAGACATTGCTGCCTCAGTCCTCAGCTCGTCACCCAAGGTTTGATGACTTTTTGTTGATCTTGTTGGCGTTTGTGTAGCAAGCGTTTTTTTACGTGGTGGGCTGCTAACCCAACGCACAACCCTCCTCCTTTCGCATCCTAGGCTTGGGACCAGGCAATGGCAGAGCTGATTAGCAGGAGAAGGGAGGTAGAAAATAGAAAATACAAATTTGCCACTTATGTGGGCCGAACAGAGAACCCGACAGAGTGCCCAGCAAGAACAGATGAACCAGCAGGGTGATGCTGGCGAGGAGTAGGAAGGGAGATGGCTGAGAAGCGTCTGACCAGGTGGAGAGTGGAAGCTGCAGCGGGACGAGGATGATGAGGCAGGTGAGCGCACAGTAATCCCTGAAGACACACTGCTTGGATGGCAGCAACCTGTAGGAGAAAGCGGAGAGAGGATCGTGAGGAAAGTAACCCTCAGAATTCAAATAATGCTTGCTTGTTGACAGCTTTTTGGCAGTATACCCAACGAGCCAGTGCTGAAGAATCTGCTTGATGGTCCTTTATATGCTGGCGAGGAAGGAGTGGCAGGTGCATCTAATCACACAGGTGCGTAGATTACCTGAGGAGCCAGGGAATCAGGAAAGAGGGGGCGTGCGCTCACTTGGATATGACACATACAAAGAAATCAAGGCAACTGTGTTCACACAAGTTATATTTAATAAAGTGGAATGGCACAGGGAATAAGTGTTGAACATGCTTGGTGAAATTCATTATTTAGTAGAAAAGCCTTTGTGTCATGATTCAGACCGGGATCAGACTCAAACGCAGAGCAGCCAGAATGATCACACAGACTCCAATAAAAAGTTTCACAATTTTATTGAACAAAAACAGAAAACCAAAATGCAAAACTAAAGGAAAAGCGAAACACAAAAATGCCAACTTTAATTTCAGCCAAGACAGGAGCCCCCTGGAGCACACATAGCCTACGGGAGAGAGCAGACAGAGACAATAAGGGACAGATTCTCCGATGGGAGAATAATACTGAAAAGAACACTTACAGTCAGAGCAGTGGAGTCCGGCAGGGAACTCCAACATGGAACGGGGCAGGTGGAAGGCAGGACCTGGGTGGACGTGATGATCTTCCTGGTCAGGCAAGCATGATCAGCTCTGGGAGACATACCTGCGGGTGGCAGCAATCTGAGGACAGGAGACACACAGAAGGTAAATATGGGAAGACAAGGTAACAAGAGAAAACTTTAGACAAACTTGAGGCTGCAAATCCAGATGATCCAGTGGTGAGCTCCCCTCACCCGGGCACAGGCATTGCTCAGGAGTGATTTTAGCCCATTCTTCCACACAAACTCAAATCTTGAAAATCTAACTAACTAACTAACTAACTAACTAACCTGCACTTATATAGCACTTATAGACACCCACAAATCCTGTGGGTGTCTTCTATGAATTCTGATCTTCAGTTCGTTCCATAGATTTTCAATTGGATTCAGGTCAGGTGACTGACTGGGCCATTCTGGCAGCTTTATTTTCCTTCTCTGGAGCCAGTTGAGAGTTTCCTTGGCTGTGTGCTTGGGATCATTGTCTTGCTGAAATGTCCACCCTCGTTTCATCTTCAGCATCTTGGCAGATGGCAACAGGTTCTTATCAAGGATGTCTCTGTACATTTGTCCATTCATCTTTCCTCCAATGACATGAAGTCTGCCTGTAGCATGTGCTGAAAAACACCCCCACACCACAATGGGATGTGCATTTACCATTTCTCCTCCAAACATGCTTTGTGTTGTGGCATCCAAAAAGTTCAGTTTTGGTGTCATCTGACCAGACTATATTCTCCCAGTATTTTACTGGCTTACCCAAATGTGCAGCAAACTTTAAACAAGCTTCAACATGCTTTTTTTTCAGCAATGGAATCTTGCGAGGTGATCGGGCATAGAGCCCATGTCGGTTGAGTGCATTACTTATTGTTTTCTTTGAAACAGCAGTATCTGCTAAATCCAGGTCTTTCTGGAGCTCTCCACGAGTGGGCTTTGGCTCTTGGATAACTCTTTTGATAATTCTTTTTGACTCCTCTGTCAGAAATCTTGCGAGGAGCTCCTGGCCGTGGCCGGTTTATGGTAAAATGATGTTCTTACCACTTCTGAATAATGGCTCCAAGAAGTGCTTACTGGAACATTCAGCAGTTTAGAAATGCGCCTGTAACCAATGCCATCATTATACTTTGCAGCAATAAGGTTACAAAGGTCTAGAGAGAGCTCTTTGCTTCTACCCATCATGAGTTCTTTGTGGTGTGACAATCTGATATTCACAGGCCTTTTTAAAGGCTTTCAGCCAGGACTTAACCAGCTGAAATTAATTTGCACTGATGGGGGATGGGATGGCTTCCTAAATTCTGATGGATTTAATCTGGTTTCTTGGCTTTCTATGCCTTTTTGCACCTCTTTTTCTTCATGTGTTCAATACTTATTCTCTGAGTCATTCCACTTTATTAAATAATATAACTTGTTTTGTGAACACAGCTGCCTTGATATTTCTTTGTGTGTATGGATAACTTGGGTTGTTACTGATATCTGGTGAAAACCTCAGGTCAATGGCTCCATCAGAAATATGTTTAATGAGAAAAAAGTTAATGACATGATTTAATGTTCAGACCCAGAAGCAGACAACAGACTCAGTTGACAGATTAACAGTGATTTTATTGTGCTCAGGTGAAAATGACGGGAGGAGAGTCTGACAACCCTGTAAGGGAGGAGAGAGGGAGAGAAATGAGCAATCTGCACTTAATCTTATCCTACACTTTATTACATGTATAGTTTATTTCTCTTATCTTATCATGTTTAATGTTGCAGCACTGTACCGAGACAAATTCCTAGTTTGTGTACTACATGAACAATGGCAATAAACCTGATTCTGATTCTGATTCTGATTCTGCAATGAACAATTGGGCAATGATTGTAATAATAATAATAATGCATCAGATTTATATAGCGCTTTATCATAGACACTCAAAGACGCTTTACAAGTAGATACATTATTCATTCACGCCAGACAGACAATGGTAGTGGCAAGCTACTACTGTAGCCACAGCTGCCCTGGGACAGGCTGACAGAAATGTGGCTGCCAATCTGCGCCAACGGCCTCTCCGGCCACCACCGAACATTTATACACATTCATACCCAGTGTTATGGGCACTGGAGGCAATGCGGGTGAAGTGTCTTGCCCAGGGACACAACGGCAGGATATCTGGGGAGAGCAGGATTCGAACCGCCAACCATCAGGTTATTAGACGACCTGCTCTACCTCCTGAGCCACTGCCGCCCCCATTGTATTTATTATGGTCTTATGGGTTGAAGAGCGGCAGGCTGTGGAAACTGGCTGAAGCTCCACATCTTCTTCCCGATTGTCGAAGTCCAGTGATGGTGAGTTAATCTTCTGTGCTGATATTTATAGTGAGAAGTGCAGGGGGAAGCCTAGGCAAGAAGGGGTTGACGGTACAGTTCAGTAACCACAGTCACTTACAGGGAGGTGAATGAAGAGATGGGTGCTCCTGTCTGCCGCGAGGGAAGGTCCCGGGTTGTCAGGAGAATGGATCCACCTGTGCACAGGTAAGTTCTAGGACACACAGAGGAGAAAAGGGGAATTGAATAATAGCAGGGCTATTGCTTACGAGATCCCACGAAGGAGGAGAGGGTTGTAGTGAGGCGCGAGAGAGGCTACACACAGTGGAAAGGAGCGCTCTGTGCTGCATGCAGTAGTTGATGTCTCCGTGTAGGAGTGAAGGGTCCTTCTCAACTTAAAGGCTGCTTGATTGAAGAGAGCAGGTGTGGATGAAGCTGCAGCTGTGGGAAATGAGATTAATGAGAGAGGAGGAAAAAACAGTGTGCAGGCTGGATTACTACAGTTCCCCTCCCCCTGCCCCCTCAAAGGGCACCTCCCCATGTCTGACCCAACTTCCCCGGATGGGCACGATGAAACGCCCAGACCATCTCACGATCCATGATGAAGGACCTCCCTTATCCAGGATCTCTCTTCTGGTCCATACCCAGCCCACTCCACAAGATAATGGAGGCCTTGCCCTCTGTGTCGAACTTCCAGAATGCAGTTGATCTTAAAGACAGGACCGCCATCGACCATCTCAGGAGGAGGTGGCGACTTGGATGGTGGGCAGAAGAGGCTGGTGGAAAACAGCTTCACCTGTGAGACATGAAAGGTAGGACATATGCAGCGTGAACGGGGACGGGAAAGGCATACAGCAACCGGATTGACAATTTAAGAGATGGGATAAGGACCAATGAAACAGGGAGAAAGCTTCCTGGAATCGGCTTTAAGGTTAACGTTTCGGGTGGACAACCATACTTTCTGCCCCACATGGTAGGGAGGGGCCAGGGTCCTCCGACGGGTAGCGATCTCGGAGTTTCGGTCCACAGTGCGGAGAAAAGCAGCCCTGGTAGCCCTCCACAGGCAGTGACAACGTCTGTTGTGTGATTAAACAGAAGGCAGGGCAATCTCCACCTCAGCGTTAGGGAACAGAGGCGGGTTGTAGCCCAATGACGCCTCAAAGGGGGAGAGACTAGTTGCAGCAGAGGTGGCAGAGTTGTGGGCATACTTGATCCATGGTAGGTAAGCACTCCACGACGCAGGATTAGTTGCTGTGACGCACCTCAGGACTGCCTCCAGTTCCTGATTGGCTCGCTCGCACTGACCGTTACTCTGGGGGTGGTATTCCAATGTCAAGCTGACTGTTGCTCCGATGGCCTTACAGAAAGATCGCCAAATCTGGGAGACAAACTGGGAACCCCGGTCTGAAACCACATCCACTGGAATATCGTAGAGGCAGACCACATGGAGGACTAAAATGTCAGCCATCTCTTTGGCAGAAGGAAGCTTGTTCAGGGGAACAAAGTGTGCTGCTAAGTGTGCTACTTTCGAGAATCTGTCCACAATTGTGAGGATGATTAAGTGCCCAGCAGAGGGGGGGAAGACCAGTCACAAAATCCAGTGCCACATAGGACCATGGCCTGCTGGGGATCGGTAGGGGATATAAGAGTCTGGAAGGTGGAGAAGAAGATGACTTACCTGTGGCGCACTGGGGGCAAACCTTGATGTATTCATTCACGTCCCTCCTCATGGACGGCTACCAGAAAGTCCTCTGCAGGTGGGAAACAGTGCGAGACATGCCTGGATGGCACATAACCTTGACTGTGTGCAGCCAATCAATGACCTCCCCACAGACCGAGGAAGGGACGTAAATATGGCGCGTAGGACCCCCACCTGGATCAGGCTCAGTGCTCTGCACTCTTTTGACCCTCTCCTCGATCTCCATACAAAAGCATACCCACCACACTCTTCCTGATTGTAGAAGTCCAGTGATGGTAAGTGAATCTTCCGTGCTGATATTTACAGTGAGAAGTGCAGGGGGATGCCTAGGCGAGAAGGGGTGACAGTACAGTTCAGTAATCACAGTCACTTACAGGGAGGTGATTGAAAAAATGGGGGCTCCTGTCTGCCGTGAGGGAAGGTCCCGGGTCACCAGGAGAATGGGTCCACCTGTGCACAGGTAAGTCCTAGGACACACAGAGGAGAAAAAGGGAGTTGAATAATAGCAGAGCTATTGCTTATGAGATCCCACATAGGAGGAGAGGGTTGGAGTGAGAGAGGCTGCGCACAGTGGAGAGAAGTGTGTCTGTGCTGCATGCAGTAGCTGACATCTCCATGCAAGAGAGAAGGGCCCCTCTCAACTTAAAGGCTGCTTGATTGAAGAGAGCAGGTGTGGATGAAGTCGCAGTTGTGGGAAATGATAGTGATGAGAGAGGAGAAAAAACAGTGTGCAGCCTGGATCACTACAGTTCACGTGTTCAGTACTTATTCTCCCCACTTTATATATATATATATATATATATATATATATATATACACACACACGTATATATGAATGATTGTTCACAATGGAGATAAAACAGGTATTTAGTGTCCATGTATGAAATTGTCTTAAAACTGTCAAGTTGTTAAAAGTGAGACAGAGAGCTGTGAGAGTTTGAGAGCAGTGAATTAGTTTTATTGCTCCCAGAGCAGCTCGGTGGAGCAGTGGTTAGCACTGTGGCAACACAGTAAGAAAGTCACACGATGGATTCCACCCTTGACCATCGGGGGTTCGATCCCACCCCCTGACCATCGGTGACCCTTCCATGTATAGTTTGCATGTTCTCCCCGTGTCTATGTGGATTTACCCCGGGAACTCCGGTTTCCTCCCACAGGCCAAAAACATGCAAGTTAGATTAACTGGAGACTCTAAAGTGGCCCTAGGTGTGAAGGGATTGGCGCCGTACTGTGGCTGCCTCATCCATCCAGGTGGATGCCCTGAATTTCTCTCTGGGATTAATTGTCATGGTCTGGGGGATGACCATAGGGTCATACCCACTCTTTGAGTTTATTTCTGTGTTCTGTGTTTAGTGCTATTTGTGTCTGGGATTTATTTTCTGTATTATTATTCCCATCATCATTGGTTTGGGATGTTTAGGTTCCAGTTGTGGTTGTAACGGTCACCAGCTACATCGCGAAGTGCACAGAGGATGTCACTATAGTGAAGACTATCACTGCAAGGGGCAACTATAAACCCTGGATGATGGCAGAGGTGCGCTCGCTGCTCACAGCCAGAGATGCAGCCTTCAGAGCGAAGGACAGGATCGCCCTCCGCTCAGCCAGGTCTGCGCTCTCAAAGGGAATTAAGACGGCGAAGCGTGCCTATGCGGAGAAAATCCAGGGACACCTCTGTGACACAAGGAACACCAAACGGATGTGGCAGGGAGTTCGGGCGCTGACGGATTATAAGTCTTATTATAAGGGTTGATGATGATGACGCTTCGCTTCCAGACAGGCTCAACAACTTCTTTGCACGTTTTGAAGCATCAAACCCGACAATCAGAGGGAGGGCTGGCCCATCTCCACCATCTGTTGGGCCAGCTATCATCATCAACGCAGCGGACACACGGAGGACCCTAATCAGGGTCAGCCCACGAAAAGCTGCAGGTCCGGACAACATCCCGGGACGTGTGCTCCGAGACTGCGCGAGCGAGTTGGCGGATGTCCTGACTGACATTTATAACATCTCCCTAAGCCAGGCCATCGTTCCCAGATGCTTTAAGACCTCTATCATAGTACCGGTGGCAAAGAAACCAGTTGTGTCCTGTCTGAATGACTATCGTCCTGTTGCACTGACACCAATTGGGATGAAGTGTTTTGAACGGCTTGTCAAACCACACATCACAGCCTGCCTCCCTGCATCACATGACCCGCTCCAGTTTGCATATTGTTCAAACCGCTCCACGGAGGATGCTATAGTCACCACCCTGCACTCTGTCATCACCCACCTGGATCAGAAAGACACCTACGCCAGACTCCTGTACATTGAGTTCAGCTCAGCATTCAACACCATTATTCCCCAGAGACTGATGGAGAAATTATTCCTTCTCGGTCTGAACACCGCCACATGTCTCTGGATCCTGGACTTCCTGACTGAGAGACCTCAGTCTGTCCGTGTTGGAAACAACATCTCCAACTCTATCACGCTGAGTACCGGATCCCCTCAAGGCTGTGTACTCAGTCCACTGTTGTTTACACTTCTAACACATGACTGTGTATCCAGACATGAGGGGAACCAGATTATTAAGTTTGCAGATGACACCACAGTGGTGGGACTTATTCAGTGGGATGAGGAATCAATGTACAGGGAAGAAGTGAGAGACCTGGAGGGCTGGTGCAGGGAGAACAATCTGGTGCTCAACGTGGATAAAACGAAGGAGATGATTATTGACTTCCGGCGGTCACGGCCTGAACACGTCCCTCTCTGCATCGGCGGCCGTTCGGTGGAGAGAGTGGAGGACATCAAGTTCCTCGGAGTGCAGATCTCACAGGACCTGACCTGGAGCAAGAATTCCTTGGGGATCAGGAAGCGGGCTCAGCAGAGACTGCACTTCTTGAGGAAACTCAAACAGGCCTCTCTCCCCATCTGCATCCTCAGGACCTTCTACAGAGGTGTGGTGGAGAGTGTTCTGACGTACTGCATTGCTACATGGTACTCCAGCTGCAGTATGTCAGATAAAAAAGCCCTGCAGAGGATAGTTTAAGGGAGCTGAGAGGGTAATTGAAGTTTCCCAACCCTCTGTCCAAGAACTTTTTCAGAACCGTTGTAGGAACAGGGCACTGAACATTGTCAAGGACCTCTCTCACCCTCTGCATAAACACTTTGAACTTCTGCCATCTGGCAAACGATTCCGGAGCATCAGAGGCAGAACCACCAGAACCACCAGACTGATTAACAGCTTCCTTCCACAAGCTGTTAGGATGCTGAACAGTTGATCCGGAATCTCTCATACATACTACTGCACTTTATGGACATTATGTATATTATTTGTATATTATAGTTCTAGTTAGTTTTCAAGTATGTCTCAGGGATGTGTGAATGGCTGTGTTGGGGTGGGGGGTGAGGGGGTGTGTGAGTGCGTCTTAAATTATTGTGACGTTTGCAAGGGTTCACACAAAGACAATGGAGCAGATGGCTGTGATCAACCTGATTTACTTTTCACACACCCCGACCCCCAACCTGCAACTTAGTACACAGAGCAGTGGAGGTCATTCTCACAGACCTCTGTTTGAATCATGGTTACACACACATGATACATCTTGCCCTAATCCTGCTAAACACTGCTGGGTCATTATAATGCAGTTATAATGACACAGCACTATAACTCAGAAATAACACATTTAACACACACAGTAATGTTTCAAACTGGCAAAGCATGCTGGGAAATCCCTGGCTCCCTTAAAATGGCCCCGACGTTACACTGCCCCCCCCTGGACTGGTTTCTGTCCCCAGAAAATTCAAAGTCCACTTTCAGAAATCCAACGCGAGTCAGCCCGGTGCCAGGGCGGCATGCACGGGCCATCTGAGTCTCGGTCAGAGTATCTGGTTGGGGTAGGGTTACGGTTTGGCCATCAGCGGGCGGATGGACACATCTTACAGCCTCTTTAGGACCACGCACAGTCCCTTCCCTGGCAGCGGGAGTCCCAGGCCCGCTCCGGCCGACTACCCACCGCTGCCAGATCTCCCAGGCGGCCGCTGGCCCGCGTCCATGCGTCCAGCCCTTGCCGCGCCTGGAAAGTGGCCGCATCTTCGTCCTGCTCGCTCCGCTGCGTCGCTCCTGCGCCGAGGGCCTCCGTGACGTCACCGAAAGGAAAAGCATCGGGTAGCGGTAGGACACGCACAGTTCCTCCTCTGGCAGCGGGAGTCCCATCACTCCCACCGCTGCCAGGACCTCCCAGTCGGCCGCTGGCCCGCGTCCAGGCGCCCAGCCCCTGCCGATCCCGAGAAAAGACCGGATCTGTCCTGCTCGCTCCACTGCTGCTGCGCTCCAAAGGCCTCTGTGACGTCACCTGCCGGGGGAAGCATCTGCAGGAGGCGGCTTTTTCCCCATCCATGCCACCTCGCTCTAATTTAACGTCGGCGAGGGGCCAGTTTGTCGTGCGCTGTGTGCGGGGCAGTACCATGCCATGTGCCCTGGCTCTGTGCAGCGGAAGCAGTCCTTCCTCACGTCGCCACGGCTGTTTCCTTCGTGCACGCGCTGCTGTGATCTGCCGTAGCTCCTCCTCCACTCGCTCTCAGCACGGTGGTTTCCTCTGATGATCAGCGCGGCAGCCAACTCGACCTGGGCCAGGCGGTCATCCAACAGGTTCTCGCCGTTGTAGCGGGGAATCTTGGCCCGCTGCTGGATGGATGAGACTGTCATCTCCCGGTCGATTGCCGCTCCTAATCGCTCTGGAATCGCCAGCCTGTCCTGCCCTGAAAAGGGCGGGAAACGGGGCTGGTTTGCTCTGCTCCGTCCATCGCAGCGAAGCTCTCCAGGGGCCGGCGTTTCAGCTCTACACTCCGTTCCCGGCTGAGCGATGAATCGCTCCGGCGGCTGTACCTTCGCCTGGATCCTCATCTTGCTCCATATCCCACTTCTGACACCAGTGTGACGTTTGCAAGGGTTCACACAAAGACAATGGAGCAGATGGCTGTGATCAACCTGATTTACTTTTCACACACCCCGACCCCCAACCTGCAACTTAGTACACAGAGCAGGGGAGGTCATTCTCACAGACCTCTGTTTGAATCATGGTTACACACACATGATACATCTTGCCCTAATCCTGCTAAACACTGCTGGGTCATTATAATGCAGTTATAATGACACAGCACTATAACTCAGAAATAACACATTTAACACACACAGTAATGTTTCAAACTGGCAAAGCATGCTGGGAAATCCCTGGCTCCCTTAAAATGGCCCCGACGTTACATTATGTTCTTCTTACTTATATGGATGCTGAGAGAAACACAATTTCATCTTGCCTGCACTACAGTTGTATGTACAGCAACATGACAATAAAGATTGATTTGATTTGATTTGATAATTTTGTATTATTTATCCCCACTTTGTCCTTAGTTCTGTTTTCACGTCTTATGTGCATTCCCTGTCTGTTTTTCTGTGTAGCCCCGCCCGTACTGTGCTTGTCATCTGCAGTCACTTCCCCGCTGCCCTTGATTATGCCCACCTTTCCTGTGCTATGTTAATTATCCCCTCATCTACTTATTTGGTGTTCTGTCTCAGTCTGGTGGGGTGAGAATGAGAGGGTGGCGTTTGGGGTTTTTATTCCTGATTTCAGATTTGAAAAAGGGGTGCAAATAGAAGGGTTGCACTGACATCACACGGGTCACGTGTCTTTTGTTTACTCTGCCATTTTGGACAACAATGAACAGTCAAATCATCAACAGCAAGCATGAGTGAGTGTAATCAACGAGATAAATTGTCATGTATCTCAGATCCTCACGTTATTGCTAGTTTGATTGTCTGTTGTCATTATTTTATGGTCAGCTTTTGTATATTTATTTGGTTTGTGACAGAGTTCTTCCCCTCTATCTCCAGACTCTCCCCACCAGCTGCCCACTGCCTGCTTCTCTGCCAGTGCAGCTGTGGGCAGTCAGGTAATTAGGTCACCGGCTCACCTGTGGTTCACACCTGTAGCTCATGAACTTCTGTGTATTTAAGCACTGGCATGGCTAAATTGTTATGTCTGATTGGTTATCTCCTGGTTCTATTCTCCTCCTGATCACTGTTCTGATCAGTGCCTTTTCCCCTCCTGAGTCAAGCTGGCTCGGGAGTGCCAAGTTTGTGTTACTTGTTTGCTTTTTTTGTATGTTCAGCACTACTTTTGGACTCTTTATGTTCTTTTGTTTTTAAAATGTACAAAACCTCATTCAGCATGTGGGTTTGACCTTCTGCTCCGAAGGAGCATATATGACATAAATGGCTACACACAAATTAACAGCATGGTCCACTGACGAGGTGCAGACTTTTCTGTGCTTGGTAGCTGATTAAAGAAATCCAGAGGGAGCTGGACAGAGCAACCTGAAATGAATTCACAGCCATGGCGAAGGAAGACGGGAGGCAGAGTGGCATTGACCCAACCATGGCATCATCATTGTTGAAAACAGTGATAGAGGATGGTGAGTGATGTGATATTATGCATCTTTGCCATTATTTATCTCAGTGGTGGAAAGCTCACTTTGAACAAACAACACTGTTGTCTCCTGTATGCAGACAATGAGTTAACTAGTTAGCCATCAATGCTATCTCCGTGTTCTGCTTGTGTTTTGCGCTTGTGTTGACAACATCTGACGAAATAAGCTAATGTTAATGCTGGTTAAAAAGTAGCCTTGTTGCACTTCCGTGCTGTGCACGTACTTAAGTTGTGTGTGTATTTTCATTCTAGATCCTACCACAGGCTGAAGATCTGCTGAGCCGGGACCAGCAGCACATCCAGTTGCTTCTCAGTGAGGAAAGAGAGCATGAAATGGGAACAGGTCAAGTGGACCCCTGACCAAGTGAGCACCTTATGTGAGCACCCCAGGTGGGCCCCAGGGTCCAGTCTGTACATGTACACATACATTTTCAATCCAGTGATTTACAAACTGATTCAGAGGTTTCTAAAACCTCATTCAGAACATTCTAGTCACATGCCTATTCTGTGGATTTTAATCTGGGGGCAGCCAGTGGCGACGAGCAGCAGCAGTGGAGAAGAAAAGTCTTTTGAAAGCAGAAACAGAGCCAGAACCTTCTCTGACTCAGCTTAGTTGTCATCTTTTTTCCGGTTCCGGTTCCGCCGGACCGGCGGTGCCACACGAGTTGGCTGCCTTTTACAACTGCCTTTTTTTTAATCTTCCTTCTTCATTCTACACCTTTCACTCTATATATATCACGGACACACAGATCGCCCCAAAGGTCTCCCGAGTCGGCGGACAGAGCCACTGTTTACAGCAGGAGACGACACAGCAGGGAAGAGCTAGCTAGCACTCAACCGCCACCCGGTGCTAACGGAGAAACTCGAAATACCGGGGAACTGTAGCGAAAACGACGCGGGTGCCGGGCTGGAGTTTAGGCGGCGTGCAAGAAATATAAGACAGAATAATAAAGAGCGATGGCAAGAACCAAGCAGACCGCCCGTAAATCTACTGGAGGAAAAGCCCCCCAGGAAGCAGCTGGCCACCAAGGCTGCTCGGAAAAAGCGCTCCAGCCACCGGCAGAGTGAAGAAGCCTCACCATTACAGGCCCGGTACCGTGGCTCTGAGAGAGATCCGTCGCTACCAGAAATCCACGGAGCTGCTCATCCGTGAGCTGCCCTTCCAGCGCCTGGTGAGGGAGATCGCTCAGGACTTCAAGACCGACCTGCGCTTCCAGAGCTCCACCATCATGGCTCTGCAGGAGGCCAGCGAGGCCTACCTGGTGGGTCTCTTCGAGGACACCAACCTGTGCGCCATCCACGCCAAGAGGGTCACCATCATGCCCAAAGACTTCCAGCTGGCCCGCCGCATCCGCGGAGAGAGAGCTTAGACTTTCTGCTGCACATTCACCAAACACAATGCTCCGCACTGTGTGTGTGTATATATATATATATGTGTATATTATGGCAAGCCATTCAGGAAAAAATATATATATATTACAAAGAAAAGCTCGGAATATATTGAATGAACTTCGGAATATATTGAATGAACTTCTGAATATATTGAATGAACTTCAGAATATATTGAATGAAACTGGGAATATATAGAATGAACTTTGGAATATATTGAATGAACTTCAGAATATATTGAATGAAACTTGAAATGTATTGAATGAATTGCAGAATATATTGAATGAAAACGGGAATATATTGAATGAACTGCAGAATATATTGAATGAATTACATTTCCCATCAGCCTTTGGGGCTCCAGTTTCATTCAAAATATTCCGAAGTGTTTTGTATATATATATCAGAGTTTCATTCAATATATTCTGTGTTTTGTACGTATGTGATCAGGACCATTTGGACGTTTAGCATTGTTTTCTGTTTGTGTTCTATGTAATGAACGGAGATGGAAGAAGTGCAGCTGTGAGTGAATCAGCAGAAAAGTTAGTTGCAGCCATCCTCAGTAATGCAGAGCTGGTTAACATCCTGGCAAATGTATGTAGTGGCCAAAATTCTACCGATGAAGAAATGTATTCACTGTGTTTCACCATGGGGGACACTTCAGTAAAGGTGGCAAGATTCGGACACAGATTCGGACTTTGCGCATCAATAATTGGTGAACAAAACGCTGTTAAAACACAAACCACACCAATCTAATACATTGGTAAAGTGGACAACGAGCTACAACCTCATTTTCATTAAACAGAGCCGTTCTCTGAGCTCCAGCAGCTACATTGCAGTCTATGAGCTGCCAGAGGAGACCAATGTTCAGGGACCGTCTGCAAATTGCAACCCCGAGGGAAAAAAAAAAAAAAAACCCTGAAAATTAATTACTGTTATGATCATCAGGTGTAATGTCACCAGAATCAATTCATACGTCGATTGTGTCATTTTGTTCAGACTAAAATGCTTAGTGTGCATAAATTTTATTTTTCATATTTTGGGGAAATATTTATTTAAAAAATAAGATAAGATAAGATAAGATAAGATAAGATAAGATAAGCCTTTATTAGTCCCACAACGGGGAAATTCCAGGATTGCAACAGCACAGGGATAGCAGCACTCAGAGCAACAATCAGAAGGCAAGAAAAAAACAAGAGCAGCGAGTATACATATGTACATATTGTGGCGGGTTGATTCAACCCCCCCACAACACACAGAGACAGTCAGCTCGTTACTCCTGGGTTTTTTCCGCTGCATGCTGAGTTTACAGCTGTGAGGTTAAAGTGTCATCCATGCATTGTGTTCATGCATCCTGTCTGTACCTCTGATATGCAAATGCCCAGATCGACTGCTGTGAATGTCTTTGATGTATTGTCTGGGTTGGGTATATATGCTGCACTGTTCTGTAAATCTGCCTCTCATTCACTGACTCCTTCAGCTGCTGCAGACACGCACTTTGTGTCTCCTCTCTGAGAGCCTGAGGACATCACCTCAGCCCGCAGCACGAGGGCTGGGGAGGTGTTCCGATGAAGGTGGTATGATTCAATAAACCAACTAAAAACTCCATCGCTGCCTTTATTTTATCATGCCGCTTCAATATAAACATAAATATATAGACACACGATGCAGAGCATTGTAGCTAGATGAACTAAATATATGAATAAATACCCAATAAATACCCAATAAACACCCATAAATACCCAATAACTTGAAAACTACAAAGTGTGGCTTCACCAAAATCACCTCACATGCAATCCATCTTCTTCTAGTCAGACTACAACACATAGTTTGGATTAAAAGAAATGTTTTCATAGCTTTGGGAATATTTATTAGGATTAAATTTCAGCATCATCAAGGTTAGTGCCACTAAATGCTGCCCAGCCACTAGGGTCTCCTGTTAGTAACTCTTGTTAGTTGGACAAAAAAAAATATCATAGGTTAGGGAAATATTTATTAGAAATGATAGTTAAAAATTTCTAAATAACTGAGAGCAGCTTCACCAAAATGACCTCACATACCATCCTTCATCTGATGATCATATTATATCACCAGCTACAATGCTCCGCACTGTGTGTGTGTGTGTGTCTCTCTCTCTCTCTCTCTATATATATATATATATATATTTATATGTACATATGTATACTTGCTGCTCTTGTTTTTTTTTTCTCTTGCCTTCTGATTGTTGCTCTGAGTGTTGCTATCCCTGTGCTGTTGCAATCCTGGAATTTCCCCATTGTGGGACTAATAAAGGCTTATCTTATTTAGTTTGGGTAGAAAACATGTTTTCATATTTTTGGGAAATATTTATTTGAAATAAAATTCAATACCTTCTCAGGTATTGAGTGCAGCTTCATCAGAATCGCCTCACACATCATCTATCATCTACTAGTCAGACTACATCAGTAGACCATTTATTGACACAGAAAAGCACCAAATTCTTATAGGACTGACTCCTGCACTGACAAATAAATCACCAGGATTAATTTTAGCCTGACGTAGCCTGCTCTGGACCAGGCTAGCTGTAGAGAATAAATCTCAGTAGCAACTTGACTGGGCTGAATTTATCCTACTTTTATACAACCAAGTCAAGTATTGATTAAGCACGAATTATTTAAAAATCCTGGCTTTATCCTTTATCTTGGTTTCATGAGATATGCATCTGAGGTGACCTAACTAATCTGCTGCACACAGAGCAGTCCTAACACTTTCAACCAATCCAATAGCTAAGGCATGGGGCTGGTGACGAAGTCACTAGCCAATCAGCAGACATTTCCAATTAGTCCTCCCTGCAGCTGTGGTTTTGGTCTCCCACACGATTCTCATGTTGAAGATTACTCTAATACTGGATGTGTTCATTGTCATATCTGGACAAAGTTTCCAACCTGCGCCTTTATTTTGTTTTCATTAGTTTGTTGGGTTATGCTCGGGTTCTTGGTTCAGTTATGTTTTCTCCCGGATTTGGTTTATTTATGATTATTGTTTGCATTATTTGTCCTCTCTGTTCTCCAGTGTCCTCCGTCTGCACAGCTCTGCCCCTTCTGTTTGTAGCTGTTCCCCTGTTATCTCTTAAGTAGTGCAAGCTGTCTCATGCTAGTGCAATTATCTCTCACCTACAGTGGTGTGAAAAAGTGTTTGCCCCCGTCCTCATTTTTCATTTTTTTCTATGGCTGTCACACTTAAATGTTTCAGATCATCAAACAAATTTAAATATTAGACAAAGACAACACAAGTAAACACAAAATCCAGTTTTTAAATTAAGGTGTTTATTACTAAGGGTAAAAAAAAATCCAAACCCACATGGCCCTGTGTAAAAAAAAAAAAAAAGATCTCCCACCCCATTAAAACATAAATTAACTGTGGTTTATCACATCTTTGGAAAGCTGAGTTCAATTTCTCTAGCCACACCCAAGCCTGATTACTGCCACACCTGTTCTCAATCAAGAAGTCACTTTAATAGGACCTACCTGACACAGTGAAGTAGACCAAAATATCCTCAAAAGCTAGACATCATGCTACGATCCAAATAAATTCAGGAACAAATGAGAAACAAAGTAATTGAGATCTATCAGTCTGGAAGAGGTTATAAAGCCATTTCTAAAGCTTTGGGACTCCAGCGAACCACAGTGAGAGCCATTATCCACAAATGGCGAAAACATGGAACAGTGGTGAACCTTCCCAGGAGTGGCTGGCCGACCAAAATTACCCAGAGAGCACAGCAACAACTCATTCAAGGGGTCACAAAAGACCCCATAACAACATCCAAAGAACTGCAGGCCTCATTTGCCTCAGTTAAGGTCAGTGTTCATGACTCCACCTTAAGAAAGAGACTGGGCAAAAATGGCCTGCATGGCAGAGTTCCAAGACGAAAATCACTGCTGAGCAAAAAGAGCATAAAGGCTCGTCTAAGTTTTGCCAAAAAACATCTTGAGGATCCCCAAGACTTTTAGGAAAATACTCTGTGGACTGACGAGACAAAAGTTGAGCTTTTTTGGAAGGTGTGTGTCCCATTACATCCGGGGTAAAAGTATCACAGCATTTCAGAAAAGGGACATCATACCAACAGTAAAATATGGTGGTGGTAGTGTGATGGTCTGGGGCTGTTTTACTGCTTCAGGACCTGGAAGACTTACTGTGGTAAATGGAACCATGAATTCTGCTGTCTACCAAAAAATCCTGAAGGAGCATGTCCGCACTTGGGTTCTACCACAGGACAATGATCCAAAACACATAAGCCAGTCCAGCTCTGAACGGCTTAAGAAAAACAAAATGAAGACTTTGGAGTGGCCTACTCAAAGACCAGACCTAAATCCGATTGAGATGCTGTGGCATGACCTTAAAAAATTGGTTCATGCTCAAAACCCTCTAATGTGGCTGAATTACAACAATTCTGCAAAGATGAGTGGGCAAAAATTTCTCCACAGCGCTGTAAAAGACTCATTGCAAGTTATCGCAAATGCTTGATTGCAGTTGTTGCTGCTACAGGTGGTCCAACCAGTTATTAGGTTTGGGGGGCAATCACTTTTTCACACAGGGCCATGTAGGTTTGCATTTTTTTCCTCTTAATAATAAACACCTTCATTTAAAAATTGCATTTTGTGTTTACTTGTGTTACCTTTATATATTTAAATCAACATATAAAGAAATTATTTTTGAGCAATATAAAAATAAAGGACAGTAATATTACAATGTGTCTTCAATGAAGAAAGATTGTTATTGTTGTATATATGCTGAGTACTATTATTATTGATATTATTACTAGAATATTAGAACAGTATTATAGTATTAGGATTGTTGTTAGGATGGAATTATTTGAAGTATTATATAGACCAGGTGGTATTATTATTATTATTATTATTATTAATAATAATAATAATAATGTTTTTGTAACTACTATATGGCTACCTATTATTATTGATATTATTATTATATGGTTACTTATTGTGCCTAGATATTGTAAGCCATGTGGTGGTATATATGGTGATTATGACGATGATAATATCATGTATAATTATTTTAAACATACCAGAAGCATGTATTTATTAATATTACAATTATTATTACATGTTGGTATTATTGTCAATATAAACTATCATTGGTGTATCATTTCTATTGCATAATTTAATTATAAGATGTATTATATATTATGGTATTGTATAATGAATGTAATTGTGGGATAAATAATGACTAGAATGATATTATAATTTATTGGGTATGGAGAAGGGGTGGGACTATATAAGCGGTGGCTCCTTCCCACTTCTTTTGAACAAGGCATTCTTCTTTTGTAATTTTATTTTTTTGGCTTTGATTTTTGTTTTATGTTGTTTGTTTTTTTGGTTTGGATGTTCAAATAAAATCAATCAATCTATCAATCAAACAATCAATCAATCTTTGTTTAATATTTCAATTTGTTTGATGATCTGAAACATTTAAGTGTGACAAACATACCAAAAAAATGAGAAACCAGGAAGGGGGCAAACACTTTTTCACACCACTGTATTCTGAAGTTCATTCAATATATTCCAAAGTTCATTCAATATATTCCCAGTTTCATTCAATATATTCGGAAGTTCATTCAATATATTCGGAAGCTCATTCAATATATTCCCAGTTTCATTCAATATATTCTGAAGTTCATTCATTATATTCCAAAGTTCATTCTATATATTCCCAGTTTCATTCAATATATTCAGAAGTTCATTCAATATATTCTGAAGTTCATTCAATATATTCGGAAGTTCATTCAGTATATTCCCAGTTTCCATCCATCCATCCATCCATCTTCTACCGCTTTTCCGGAGGTCCGGGTCGCAGAGGCAGCAGTTCAAGCAGAGAAGCCCAGACTTCCCTCTCCCCAGCCACCTGCTCCAGCTCTTCAGAGGGGATACCAAGGCGTTCCCAGACCAGCTGGGAGACATAGTCTCTCCACCGAGTCCTGGGTCTGCCCCGGGGTCTCCTCCCAGTGGGACGTGCCTGAAACACCTCAAGTGGGAGGCGTCCAGGAGGCATCCTAATCAGATGCCCATACCACCTCAACTGACTCCTTTCAATGTGGAGGAGCAGCGGTTCTACTCTGAGCCTCTCCCGGATGACTGAGCTCCTCACCCTATCTCTGAGGGTGAGTCCAGCAATCCTACGGAGAAAGCTCATTTCAGCCGCTTGTATCCGCGATCTCGTTCTTTCGGTCATTACCCAAAGCTCGTGGCCATAGGTGAGAGTAGGAACGTAGATTGACTGATAAATCGACAGCTTTGCCTTAGAACTAAGCTCCCTCTTCACCACAACAGACCGGTACAACGTCCGCATCACTGCAGATGCTGCTCCAATCCGTCTGTCGATCTCTCGCTCCATTCTCCCCTCCCTCGTGAACAAAACCCCAAGATACTTAAACTCCTCCACTTGGGGCAGGAGCCTGTCCCCAACCCGGAGAGGACAATCCACCTTTTTCCGGCTGAGGACCATGGACTTGGACTTGGAGGTGCTGATTCTCATCCCAGCCGCTTCACACTCAGCGGCAAACCGTCCCAGCAAGAGCTGTAGGCCATTGCTGGATGAAGCCAACAGGACAACATCATCTGCAAACAACAGAGATGAGATCCTGTGGTCACCAAGCATGACACCCTCCGTTCCCTGGCTGCGCCTAGAAATCCTGTCCATAAAAATTATGAACAGGATCGGTGACAAAGGGCAGCCCTGGCGGAGTCCAACTCTCACTGGGAATGACTCCGACCGAGTGTTGGCAATACGAACCAAACTCTCACAACGGTCGTACAGAGACCGAATAGCTCATAACAACAAGCCCGATACCCCATACTCCCGAAGCACCCCCCACAAAAATCCACGAGGGACGCGGTCAAATGCCTTCTCCAAGTCCACAAAACACATGTAAACTGGTTGGGCAAACTCCCACGAACCCTCGAGAATTCTCGAGAGGGTAAAGAGCTGGTCCGATGTGCCACGGCCAGGACAAAAACCACATTGCTCCTCCTGAATCCGAGGTTCGACCAACGGCCAGACTCTCCTCTCCAGTACCTTGGCATAGACCTTCCCAGGGAGGCTGAGGAGTGTGATCCCTCTAAAGTTGGAGCACACCCTCTGGTCCCCTTTTTTAAAGAGAGGAACCACCACCCCAGTTTGCCATGCCAAAGGCACAGCCCCCGACCTCCACGCAATGTTGCAGAGGCGTGTCAACCATGACAACCCAACAACATCCAGGGCCTTGAGGTACTCGGAGCGAATCTCGTCCACCCCTGGGGCCCGGCCACCAAGGAGATTTTTAACCATCTTGGCGACCTCAGCCCCTGTGATAGGCGAGTCATCCCCCTCGTCCCCAAGCCCTGCTTCCTCTGTGGAAGGCGTATCAGTGGGATTGAGGAGATCCTCGAAGTATTCCTTCCACCGCCCGACGATGTCCCCAGTCGAAGTCAACAGTGTCCCATCCGCACCATACACAGTGTGGACGGGGAGCTGCTTTCCCCTCCTGAGCCGCCGGACAGTTTGCCAGAATCTCTTTGAGGCCGACCGAAAGTCTTGTTCCATGGCCTCACCGAACTCCTCCCATACCCGGGTTTTTGCTTCAGCAACCACCCGAACTGCACTCCGCTTGGCCTGCCGGTACACCTCAGCTGCTTCGGGAGTCCCACAAGCCAACCAAGCTTGATAGGACTCCTTCTTCAGCTTAATGGCCCCCCTCACCACTGGTGTCCACCACTTGGTTCGGGGGTTGCCACCACGAGATGCACCGACTACCTTGCGGCCGCAGCTCTGGGCCGCCGCTTCAACAACAGAGGTGGAGAACATGGCCCATTCAGACTCCATGTCTCCAGACTCCCTCGGAAAAAGATAAGATAAGATAAGATAAGATAAGCCTTTATTAGTCCCACAACGGGGAAATTCCAGGATTGCAACAGCACAGGGATAGCAACACTCAGAGCAACAATCAGAAGGCAAGAAAAAAAACAAGCAAGCAAAAGCAGCTAATATACATATGTACATATTACTATAAGATATATATATACACACACACACACAGACACACAGTGCAGAGCATTGTAGCTAGATGGAATAAATATGTAAATATATAAACACCCACAATACGGAGCATTGCAGCTAGGTGGAATAAATATGCAAGTATATAAACACACACAGTGCGGAGCAATGTAGCTAGATGGAATAATATGTAGATATATAAAAACACAGTGCTGAGCATTGTAGCTAGATGGAATAAATATGTAAATATATAAACACACACAGTGCAGAGCATTGTTGCTAGATGGGATGAAACAGCATAACCGACTACTTAGTTATCCTACATGGTATGATTATGTGCCCATACATATTCTCACCCTCCATAGCGACCGGTATGTTCCTAGTTGTATGCCGGAGAGGACCATTGTGTAAGTCTATTGCATCTTTTGCATTCAAAAAACTATTAGTTTGTTACGTCTTTTTGCTATCTCTGCGAGCAGCCCTGCTTAGGTTGTACAGTCTGACAGCTGTTGGTAGGAAGGACCTACGAAACCTCTCGGTTGTGCACCTGGGATGATGTAGTCTGCTGCTAAATGAGCTCCTCAGTGCATCCAGTATGTCCTGCATAGGGTGGAACTCGGACTCCAGCAGAGATGACAGTTTAGCCACCGTCCTTCTCTCTCCTATCTCCTCCATCGGATCAAGGCGCTGCCCCAGGACAGAGCTAGCTTTCTTAATCAGTTTGTTCAGTCTCTTCCTATCGGCTGCAGTAATGCCACTGCCCCAGCAGACCACTCCAAAAGTGATGGCTGATGCCACCACCGTGTCATAGAATGACTTCAGCAGCGCCCCTTGTACACCAAAAGACCTGAGTCTCCTCAGCAGGAACAGCCTGCGCTGTCCCTTCTTGTAGAGTGCGTCAGTATTGTGTGACCAGTCTAGTTTATTGTTCAGATGAACACCCAGGTACTTATAGGATGTCACCATCTCGATGTCTGTTCCCTGTATATTTACTGGTGCTGTGAGGGGCTGCCCATGCCTGCGGCAGTCCACCACCAGCTCCTTAGTTTTCCTCGCGTTGATCTGGAGGCAGTTCCGATGGCACCAGTCCACGTGAATGTGGTTGAAGTTCTTCCGGAGGTGGGAGTTGAAGACCTCCCGGACAGGGGCCTCAGCCAGACGCTCCCAGCACACCCTCACTATTCGTTTGGGTCTACCAGGTCTGAATGGCTTCTTCCCCCGCCATCGGATCCAACTCACCACCAGGTGGTGATCAGTTGACAGCTCTGCACCTCTCTTTACTCGGGTGTCCAAGACATACGGTCGCAGGTCTGATGACACGATAACAAAATCGATCATCGACCTGCGACCTAGGGTGTCCTGGTGCCAGGTGCACATATGGACACCCTTATGCTTGAACATGGTGTTCGTTATGGACAGACTGTGGTTAGCACAGAAGTCCAATAACTGAACACCACTCAGGTTCAGATCGGGCAGGCCGTTCCTCCCAATCACCCCCCTCCAGGTTTCACTGTCGTTGCCCACGTGCGCATTGAAGTCCCCCAGTAGGACAATGGAGTCTCCAAGAGGAGCACCCTCCAGCACCCCAGTCACAGACTCCAACAAGGGTGGGTACTCTGAAACATCATTTGGTGCATAGGCACAAATGATGGTCAGGACCCGTTTCCCAACCCGAAGGCGCAGGGAAGCAACCCTTTCGTCCACCGGGGAAAACTCCAATATAAAGGCAGCAAGGTGGGGCGATACAAGAATGCCCACCCCTGCTCGTCGCCTCTTGCCCGGGGCAACTCCAGAAAAGGCCAAGCTCCAGCCCCTCTCCAGGAGACTGGTTCCTGAACCGGAGCTGTGTGTTGAGGTGAGGCCGACTATATCTAGCCGGTATCTCTCAACCTCGTACACCAGCTCAGGCTCCTTCCCCACCAGAGAGGTGACATTCCACGTACCAAAAGCCAGTTTAGAAAGCTTGGGATCAGTTCGCCAAGGTCTCCGCCTTTGACCGCCACCTGATCCACATAGCACCAGACCCCCATCATCCCTCCTGCAGGTGGTGAACCCACTGGAGGGCCGACCCATGTAACTCCTTCGGGCTGAGCCCGGCCGGGTCCCATGGGTGGAAACCCGGCCACCAGACGCTAGCCTTCGAGCCCCTCCCCCAGGCCTGGCTCCAGGGTGGGGCCCCGGTAACCCCATACCGGGCGGGGTACACTGAATCCTTGATATACAATTCATGAGAGTCTGTTGGATCGTTCTTAGTCTGGCCCTTCACCCAGGACCAGTTTGTCTTGGGAGACCCTATCAGAGGCAAATTGCCCTGGACAACATAGCTCCTGGGATCACTGGGGCACGCAAACCCCCCCACCACGATAAGGTGACGATCCATGAGGGGGGGATCCCAGTTTCATTCAATATATTCGGAAGTTCATTCAATATATTCCCAGTTTCATTCAATATATTCGGAAGTTCATTCAATATATTCCCAGTTTCATTCAATATATTCTGAAGTTCATTCAATATATTCCAAAGTTCATTCTATATATTCCCAGTTTCATTCAATATATTCGGAAGTTCATTCAATATATTCATTCAATATATTCTAAAGTTCATTCAATATATTCGGAAGTTCATTCAGTATATTCCCAGTTTCATTCAATATATTTGGAAGTTCATTCATTATATTCCCAGTTTCATTCAATATATTCGGAAGTTCAATCAATATATTCGGAAGTTCATTCAATATATTCCCAGTTTCATTCAATATATTCGGAAGTTCATTCAATATATTCTAAAGTTCATTCAATATATTCCAAAGTTCATTCAATATATTCCCAGTTTCATTCAGTATATTCGGAAGTTCATTCAATATATTCCAAGTTTCATTCAATATATTCGGAAGTTCATTCAATATATTCCAAAGTTCATTCAATATATTCCCAGTTTCATGAAACTTGGAATATATTGAATGAACTTCCGAATATATTGAATGAAACTGGGAATTTATTGAATGAACTTCCGAATATATTGAATGAAACTGGGAATATATTGAATGAACTTTGGAATATATTGAATGAACTTCCAAATATATTGAATGAAACTGGGAATATATTGAATGAACTTCCGAATATATTGAATGAAACTGGGAATATATTGAATGAACTTCTGAATATATTGAATGAAACTGGGAATATATAGAATGAACTTTGGAATATATTGAATGAACTTCCGAATATATTGAATGAAACTGGGAATATATTGAATGAACTTCCGAATATATTGAATGAACTTTGGAATACAGTGGTGTGAAAAAGTGTTTGCCCCCTTCCTGGTTTCTCATTTTCTTGGTATGTTTGTCACACTTAAATTTTTCAGATCATCAAACAAATTGAAATATTAAACAAAGATTGATTGATTGATTGATTGATTTTATTTGAACATCCAGACCAAAAAAACCCCACATAAAACAAAAATCAAAGCCAAAAAAATAAAATTAATGGCTCTCACTGTGGTTCGCTGGAGTCCCAAAGCTTTAGAAATGGCTTTATAACCTCTTCCAGACTGATAGATCTCAATTACTTTGTTTCTCATTTGTTCCTGAATTTATTTGGATCGTAGCATGATGTCTAGCTTTTGAGGATATTTTGGTCTACTTCACTGTGTCAGGCAGGTCCAATTAAAGTGATTTCTTGATTGAGAACAGGTGTGGCAGTAATTAGGCTTGGGTGTGGCTAGAGAAATTGAACTCAGCTTTCCAAAGATGTGATAAACCACAGTTAATTTATGTTTTAATGGAGTGGGAGATCTTTTTTTTTTTTTACACAGGGCCATGTGGGTTTGGATTTTTTTTTACCCTTAGTAATAAACACCTTAATTTAAAAACTGGATTTTGTGTTTACTTGTGTTGTCTTTGTCTAATATTTAAATTTGTTTGATGATCTGAAACATTAAGTGTGACAGCCATAGAAAAAAATGAAAAATGAGGACGGGGGCAAACACTTTTTCACACCACTGTAGGTGAGAGATAATTTTTATTTTTTAATTTTTTTTTTATTTATTTGTCAGTGCAGGAGTCAGTCCTATAAGAATTTGGTGCTTTTCTGTGTCAATAAATGGTCTACTGATGTAGTCTGACTAGTAGATGATAGATGATGTGTGAGGCGATTTTGATGAAGCTGCACTCAATACCTGAGAAGGTATTGAATTTTATTTCAAATAAATATTTCCCAAAAATATGAAAACATGTTTTCTACCCAAGCTAAATAAGATAAGCCTTTATTAGTCCCACAATGGGGAAATTCCAGGATTGCAACAGCACAGGGATAGCAACACTCAGAGCAACAATCAGAAGGCAAGAAAAAAACAAGAGCAGCAAGTATACATATGTACATATAAATATATATATATATATATATATATATAGAGAGAGAGAGAGAGAGAGAGAGAGACACACACACACAGTGCGGAGCATTGTAGCTGGTGATATAATATGATCATCAGATGAAGGATGGTATGTGAGGTCATTTTGGTGAAGCTGCTCTCAGTTATTTAGAAATTTTTAACTATCATTTCTAATAAATATTTCCCTAACCTATGATATTTTTTTTTGTCCAACTAACAAGAGTTACTAACAGGAGACCCTAGTGGCTGGGCAGCATTTAGTGGCACTAACCTTGATGATGCTGAAATTTAATCCTAATAAATATTCCCAAAGCTATGAAAACATTTCTTTTAATCCAAACTATGTGTTGTAGTCTGACTAGAAGAAGATGGATTGCATGTGAGGTGATTTTGGTGAAGCCACACTTTGTAGTTTTCAAGTTATTGGGTATTTATGGGTGTTTATTGGGTATTTATTGGGTTGTACCGGTCTGTTGTGGTGAAGAGGGAGCTTAGTTCTAAGGCAAAGCTGTCGATTTATCAGTCAATCTACGTTCCTACTCTCACCTATGGCCACGAGCTTTGGGTAATGACCGAAAGAACGAGATCGCGGATACAAGCGGCTGAAATGAGCTTTCTCCGTAGGATTGCTGGACTCACCCTCAGAGATAGGGTGAGGAGCTCAGTCATCCGGGAGAGGCTCAGAGTAGAACCGCTGCTCCTCCACATTGAAAGGAGTCAGTTGAGGTGGTATGGGCATCTGATTAGGATGCCTCCTGGACGCCTCCCACTTGAGGTGTTTCAGGCACGTCCCACTGGGAGGAGACCCCGGGGCAGACCCAGGACTCGGTGGAGAGACTATGTCTCCCAGCTGGTCTGGGAACGCCTTGGTATCCCCTCTGAAGAGCTGGAGCAGGTGGCTGGGGAGAGGGAAGTCTGGGCTTCTCTGCTTGAACTGCTGCCTCTGCGACCCGGACCTCCGGAAAAGCGGTAGAAGATGGATGGATGGATGGATGGAAACTGGGAATATACTGAATGAACTTCCGAATATATTGAATGAACTTCAGAATATATTGAATGAACTTCTGAATATATTGAATGAAACTGGGAATATATAGAATGAACTTTGGAATATAATGAATGAACTTCAGAATATATTGAATGAAACTGGGAATATATTGAATGAGCTTCCGAATATATTGAATGAACTTCCGAATATATTGAATGAAACTGGGAATATATTGAATGAACTTTGGAATATATTGAATGAACTTCAGAATACAGTGGTGTGAAAAAGTGTTTGCCCCCTTCCTGGTTTCTCATTTTTTTGGTATGTTTGTCACACTTAAATGTTTCAGATCATCAAACAAATTGAAATATTAAACAAAGATTGATTGATTGTTTGATTGATAGATTGATTGATTTTATTTGAACATCCAAACCAAAAAAACAAACAACATAAAACAAAAATCAAAGCCAAAAAAATAAAATTACAAAAGAAGAATGCCTTGTTCAAAAGAAGTGGGAAGGAGCCACCGCTTATATAGTCCCACCCCTTCTCCATACCCAATAAATTATAATATCATTCTAGTCATTATTTATCCCACAATTACATTCATTATACAATACCATAATATATAATACATCTTATAATTAAATTATGCAATAGAAATGATACACCAATGATAGTTTATATTGACAATAATACCAACATGTAATAATAATTGTAATATTAATAAATACATGCTTCTGGTATGTTTAAAATAATTATACATGATATTATCATCGTCATAATCACCATATATACCACCACATGGCTTACAATATCTAGGCACAATAAGTAACCATATAATAATAATAACAATAATAATAGGTAGCCATATAGTAGTTACAAAAACATTATTATTATTATTATTAATAATAATAATAATAA
This sequence comes from Pholidichthys leucotaenia, assembly GCA_020510985.1. Classification (NCBI taxonomy): domain Eukaryota; kingdom Metazoa; phylum Chordata; class Actinopteri; order Cichliformes; family Pholidichthyidae; genus Pholidichthys; species Pholidichthys leucotaenia. Next base: position 425,548,421 of record CM035843.1, read on the forward strand.
TAATACCACCTGGTCTATATAATACTTCAAATAATTCCATCCTAACAACAATCCTAATACTATAATACTGTTCTAATATTCTAGTAATAATATCAATAATAATAGTACTCAGCATATATACAACAATAACAATCTTTCTTCATTGAAGACACATTGTAATATTACTGTCCTTTATTTTTATATTGCTCAAAAATAATTTCTTTATATGTTGATTTAAATATATAAAGGTAACACAAGTAAACACAAAATGCAATTTTTAAATGAAGGTGTTTATTATTAAGAGGAAAAAAATGCAAACCTACATGGCCCTGTGTGAAAAAGTGATTGCCCCCCAAACCTAATAACTGGTTGGACCACCTGTAGCAGCAACAACTGCAATCAAGCATTTGCGATAACTTGCAATGAGTCTTTTACAGCGCTGTGGAGAAATTTTTGCCCACTCATCTTTGCAGAATTGTTGTAATTCAGCCACATTAGAGGGTTTTGAGCATGAACCAATTTTTTAAGGTCATGCCACAGCATCTCAATCGGATTTAGGTCTGGTCTTTGAGTAGGCCACTCCAAAGTCTTCATTTTGTTTTTCTTAAGCCGTTCAGAGCTGGACTGGCTTATGTGTTTTGGATCATTGTCCTGTGGTAGAACCCAAGTGCGGACATGCTCCTTCAGGATTTTTTGGTAGACAGCAGAATTCATGGTTCCATTTACCACAGTAAGTCTTCCAGGTCCTGAAGCAGTAAAACAGCCCCAGACCATCACACTACCACCACCATATTTTACTGTTGGTATGATGTCCCTTTTCTGAAATGCTGTGATACTTTTACCCCGGATGTAATGGGACACACACCTTCCAAAAAAGCTCAACTTTTGTCTCGTCAGTCCACAGAGTATTTTCCTAAAAGTCTTGGGGATCCTCAAGATGTTTTTTGGCAAAACTTAGACGAGCCTTTATGCTCTTTTTGCTCAGCAGTGATTTTCGTCTTGGAACTCTGCCATGCAGGCCATTTTTGCCCAGTCTCTTTCTTAAGGTGGAGTCATGAACACTGACCTTAACTGAGGCAAATGAGGCCTGCAGTTCTTTGGATGTTGTTATGGGGTCTTTTGTGACCCCTTGAATGAGTTGTTGCTGTGCTCTCTGGGTAATTTTGGTCGGCCAGCCACTCCTGGGAAGGTTCACCACTGTTCCATGTTTTCGCCATTTGTGGATAATGGCTCTCACTGTGGTTCGTTGGAGTCCCAAAGCTTTAGAAATGGCTTTATAACCTCTTCCAGACTGATAGATCTCAATTACTTTGTTTCTCATTTGTTCCTGAATTTATTTGGATCGTAGCATGATGTCTAGCTTTTGAGGATATTTTGGTCTACTTCACTGTGTCAGGTAGGTCCTATTAAAGTGATTTCTTGATTGAGAACAGGTGTGGCAGTAATCAGGCTTGGGTGTGGCTAGAGAAATTGAACTCAGCTTTCCAAAGATGTGATAAACCACAGTTAATTTATGTTTTAATGGGGTGGGAGATCTTTTTTTTTTTTTTTACACAGGGCCATGTGGGTTTGGATTTTTTTTTTACCCTTAGTAATAAACACCTTAATTTAAAAACTGGATTTTGTGTTTACTTGTGTTGTCTTTGTCTAATATTTAAATTTGTTTGATGATCTGAAACATTTAAGTGTGACAGCCATAGAAAAAAATGAAAAATGAGGACGGGGGCAAACACTTTTTCACACCACTGTAGGTGAGAGATAATTGCACTAGCATGAGACAGCTTGCACTACTTAAGAGATAACAGGGGAACAGCTACAAACAGAAGGGGCAGAGCTGTGCAGACGGAGGACACTGGAGAACAGAGAGGACAAATAATGCAAACAATAATCATAAATAAACCAAATCCGGGAGAAAACATAACTGAACCAAGAACCCGAGCATAACCCAACAAACTAATGAAAACAAAATAAAGGCGCAGGTTGGAAACTTTGTCCAGATATGACAATGAACACATCCAGTATTAGAGTAATCTTCAACATGAGAATCGTGTGGGAGACCAAAACCACAGCTGCAGGGAGGACTAATTGGAAATGTCTGCTGATTGGCTAGTGACTTCGTCACCAGCCCCATGCCTTAGCTATTGGATTGGTTGAAAGTGTTAGGACTGCTCTGTGTGCAGCAGATTAGTTAGGTCACCTCAGATGCATATCTCATGAAACCAAGATAAAGGATAAAGCCAGGATTTTTAAATAATTCGTGCTTAATCAATACTTGACTTGGTTGTATAAAAGTAGGATAAATTCAGCCCAGTCAAGTTGCTACTGAGATTTATTCTCTACAGCTAGCCTGGTCCAGAGCAGGCTACGTCAGGCTAAAATTAATCCTGGTGATTTATTTGTCAGTGCAGGAGTCAGTCCTATAAGAATTTGGTGCTTTTCTGTGTCAATAAATGGTCTACTGATGTAGTCTGACTAGTAGATGATAGATGATGTGTGAGGCGATTCTGATGAAGCTGCACTCAATACCTGAGAAGGTATTGAATTTTATTTCAAATAAATATTTCCCAAAAATATGAAAACATGTTTTCTACCCAAACTAAATAAGATAAGCCTTTATTAGTCCCACAATGGGGAAATTCCAGGATTGCAACAGCACAGGGATAGCAACACTCAGAGCAACAATCAGAAGGCAAGAGAAAAAAAAAACAAGAGCAGCAAGTATACATATGTACATATAAATATATATATATATATATATATAGAGAGAGAGAGAGAGAGAGACACACACACACACACAGTGCGGAGCATTGTAGCTGGTGATATAATATGATCATCAGATGAAGGATGGTATGTGAGGTCATTTTGGTGAAGCTGCTCTCAGTTATTTAGAAATTTTTAACTATCATTTCTAATAAATATTTCCCTAACCTATGATATTTTTTTTTGTCCAACTAACAAGAGTTACTAACAGGAGACCCTAGTGGCTGGGCAGCATTTAGTGGCACTAACCTTGATGATGCTGAAATTTAATCCTAATAAATATTCCCAAAGCTATGAAAACATTTCTTTTAATCCAAACTATGTGTTGTAGTCTGACTAGAAGAAGATGGATTGCATGTGAGGTGATTTTGGTGAAGCCACACTTTGTAGTTTTCAAGTTATTGGGTATTTATGGGTGTTTATTGGGTATTTATTGGGTATTTATTCATATATTTAGTTCATCTAGCTACAATGCTCTGCATCGTGTGTCTATATATTTATGTTTATATTGAAGCGGCATGATAAAATAAAGGCAGCGATGGAGTTTTTAGTTGGTTTATTGAATCATACCACCTTCATCGGAACACCTCCCCAGCCCTCGTGCTGCGGGCTGAGGTGATGTCCTCAGGCTCTCAGAGAGGAGACACAAAGTGCGTGTCTGCAGCAGCTGAAGGAGTCAGTGAATGAGAGGCAGATTTACAGAACAGTGCAGCATATATACCCAACCCAGACAATACATCAAAGACATTCACAGCAGTCGATCTGGGCATTTGCATATCAGAGGTACAGACAGGATGCATGAACACAATGCATGGATGACACTTTAACCTCACAGCTGTAAACTCAGCATGCAGCGGAAAAAACCCAGGAGTAACGAGCTGACTGTCTCTGTGTGTTGTGGGGGGGTTGAATCAACCCGCCGCAATATGTACATATGTATACTCGCTGCTCTTGTTTTTTTCTTGCCTTCTGATTGTTGCTCTGAGTGCTGCTATCCCTGTGCTGTTGCAATCCTGGAATTTCCCCGTTGTGGGACTAATAAAGGCTTATCTTATCTTATCTTATCTTATTTTTTAAATAAATATTTCCCCAAACTATGAAAAATCAAATTTATGCACACTAAGCATTTTAGTCTGAACAAAACGACACAATCGACGTATGAATTGATTCTGGTGACATTACACCTGATGATCATAACAGTAATTAATTTTCAGGTTTTTTTTTTTTTTTTTCCCTCGGGGTTGCAATTTGCAGACGGTCCCTGAACATTGGTCTCCTCTGGCAGCTCATAGACTGCAATGTAGCTGCTGGAGCTCAGAGAACGGCTCTGTTTAATGAAAATGAGGTTGTAGCTCGTTGTCCACTTTACCAATGTATTAGATTGGTGTGGTTTGTGTTTTAACAGCGTTTTGTTCACCAATTATTGACGCGCAAAGTCCGAATCTGTGTCCGAATCTTGCCACCTTTACTGAAGTGTCCCCCATGGTGAAACACAGTGAATACATTTCTTCATCGGTAGAATTTTGGCCACTACATACATTTGCCAGGATGTTAACCAGCTCTGCATTACTGAGGATGGCTGCAACTAACTTTTCTGCTGATTCACTCACAGCTGCACTTCTTCCATCTCCGTTCATTACATAGAACACAAACAGAAAACAATGCTAAACGTCCAAATGGTCCTGATCACATACGTACAAAACACAGAATATATTGAATGAAACTCTGATATATATATACAAAACACTTCGGAATATATTGAATGAAACTGGAGCCCCAAAGGCTGATGGGAAATGTAATTCATTCAATATATTCTGCAGTTCATTCAATATATTCCCGTTTTCTTTCAATATATTCCCAGTTTCATTCAATATATTCTGCAATTCATTCAATATATTTCAAGTTTCATTCAATATATTCGGAAGTTCATTCAATATATTCAGAAGTTCATTCAATATATTTCAAAGTTCATTCAATATATTCCCAGTTTCATTCAATATATTCTGAAGTTCATTCAATATATTCCAAAGTTCATTCTATATATTCCCAGTTTCATTCAATATATTCGGAAATTCATTCAATATATTCGGAAGTTCATTCAATATATTCGGAAGTTCATTCAATATATTCCAAAGTTCATTCAATATATTCCCAGTTTCATTCAATATATTCAGAAGTTCATTCAATATATTCCAAGCTTTTCTTTATAATATATTTTTTTTTTCCTGAACGGCTTGCCATAATATATATATATATATATATATATATATATATATATATATATATATACTGTATATATATGTACATATGTATACTAGCTGTTCTTGTTTTTTCTTGCCTTCTGATTGTTGCTCTGAGTGTTGCTATCCCTGTGCTGTTGCAATCCTGGAATTTCCCCATTGTGGGACTAATAAAGGCTTATCTTATCTTATCTTATCTTACATATATACAGTATATGTAAGATGACATATATATATGTAATACACACACACACACAATATATATATATATATATACTATATATATATATATATATATACAGTATATATATATATATGTATATGTGTATATATATATATATATATATATATATATATACTGCTCAAACAAATAAAGACAACACTTTGAAAACACATCAGATTTTAATGGGAAAAAATAAGCTGGATATCGAAATTGTGGCAGGCTAGTCCAGCTTACTAAATATACAGTTAGGCCCAGAAATATTTGGACAGTGACACAAGTTTTGTTATTTTAGCTGTTTACGAAAACATATTCAGGATACAATTATATAATCAATATGGGCTTAAAGTGCAGACTCTCAGCTGTAACTTGAGAGTATTCACATCCAAATTGGAGCAAGGGTTTAGGAATTACAGCTCTTTAACCCCTTGCACTCTGGTCAATTTCTCTAAAAACGCCAAAAAATAACATACCCAAAGTAAATCAAAAGCTGTTCTTCAACCCTTTGCAGCATCTTCATGGGGTTGGTCTCATTTAAAAGAAAACACTTTGAATTTTTTGGCAAAACAGTCATAATCTCTCTAAGTGCTCCGGCCACTGAGTAACAGTCATCTAAACATACTGAACTTGAAGAAAATAAATTTCGCCTGGGTGTTTTTTTGGATACAAATGCTTGCAAATAACACACAGCTTCAGATCCGGGCTGGAAAATGCAACAGAAATGTAGAACCAAGTGTTATCCAGCTGAGGTCGAAATTTTGTAACAATACCACAAAAAATGAATATATTACACAGCTTTGTTCTCAGGTTGTTCCCAGGCGTTTTTGAACTGTGCCAAATTGTGCCAAATGGCACAGTTTGGAAAAACGTCTGTAACTTTTGAATGATTCAATATAGAAGCTTCATCTTGGGCTCTAATGAAAGGTGACACTCAGGGCTGTGTGTGTGTGTATGGGGGGGGGTTGTCCCCCCCCCCGCTACAGAGGACTGACATCGCCCGGTGCACGGGTTTGTGTGCCGCGGTCCATCATGTGGCGATGACACACAGTTGTAATTTACCGATCGGTCAAAAGTCATTTTTGATTACAATTTTCAGGGATAAAGAATAATTTAGCTTATAACACTTACCTGTTCACAACAGCAGTGTCGCTGGCAAACTTCTCTTCCTCATTGTCAGACAAACATGAAGCTGGTCTGCTTATTACGGACTCGTGGTTCTGGTCTCGCGACCCGGTCAAAACATAATTCCATTATTGCGGTTTTGCGCTTCCATGATTGCGGTTTTGGTGAACGATTTTTCAAAACAAATAACAGTAGTAATAAAAAAAGACTGGCGAACGCGTGTGTGTCACCCAGCCTTCGTCGTCGGCCTCCGTCGGTCTATGATGACCATGGAAGAGAATCCTAAACGTCTATTCTGCTGGAATAAAAAAAAAAAAGCACCGCCTATGGCTGAACAGGCCGATGCACGAATGGCAGTCCCTGTCACACAGGTCGCACTTGTGGGTGGTCTCCGTGCTGCTGGGTCTGTGGCGGTTCTTCCTGCGGGTCCTTTTTTCGTCTGCTGCCGCAGTCAGTCTCTCTTCACCCAGCCTTACACAAAACAGCTTTCGAACTTCTGTGCTTCAATTGGCTCGCTGCATTCGCAGCCGTTGGTAGGCGGGTCCTTCTTGCTAGGTTTTCAGTCATTGGTTCTTCAAGGTTTCAGAAACCCAATTCAAGGCTCTTATTAGTCGAATGAGAGGTCAATCATATCTAATCTGTTTGCGGCTGTGTCTGTAGTGGAAGAACGGAAATGCAGCTTTTTTTTTCAGTGCGCTCTAGGACGCAGAGACATGCCCACCCGTGGTACACAGAAGTGCAACAGGTTAATACGTAGCCGCCTCTTTTTCAAGGGACCAAAAGTAATTGGACAATTGACTCAGAAGGCTGCAAAAAAAATAACGAGGCTGCATGGGCTCTTCCCTCGTTAACCTGTCATCAATTAAGCAGTTAAAAGGTCTGGAGTTGATTCCAGGTGTGGCGTTTGCATTTGGAAGCTGTTGCTGTGAACTCACAACATGCGGTCAAAGGAGCTCTCAATGGAGGTGAAACAGACCATCCTGAGGCTGAAAAAAAGAAGAAATCCATCAGAGAGATAGCAGAAATGTTAGGAGTGGCCACATCAACAGTTTGGTACATTCTGAGAAAAAAGAGTGCACTGGTGAGCTTGGGAACTCAAAAAGGCCTGGACGTCCACGGAAGACAACAGTGGTGGATGATCACAGAATCCTTTCCATGGTGAAGAACAACCCCTTCACAACATCCACTCAAGTGAAGAACACTCTCCAGGAAGTAGGTGTATCAGTTTCTAAGTCTACCATAAAGAGAAGACTTCATGAGAGTAAATACAAAGGATTCACCACAAGGTGCAAACCATTAATCAGCCTCAAAAATAGAAAGGCCAGAATTGACTTTGCCAAAAAACACCTGAAGAAGCCAGCCCAGTTCTGGAACAGCATTCTTTGGACAGATGAGACTAAGATCAACCTGTACCAGAATGATGGGAAGAAGAAAGTTTGGAGAAGAATTGGAACAGCTCGTGATCCAAAGCACTACATCTTCTGTAAAACATGGTGGAGGCAGTGTGATGGCATGGGCATGCATGGCTTCCAATGGCACTGAGTCACTTGTGTTTATTGATGATGTGACAAAAGACAGAAGCAGCCGGATGAATTCTGAAGTGTATAGGGATATACTTTCTGCTCAGATTCAGCCAAATGCAGCAAAGTTGATTGGATGGTGCTTCACCAATGATCCAAAACATACAGCAAAAGCAACCCAGGAGTTTTTTAAAGCAACGAAGTGGAATATTCTGCAATGGCCGAGTCAATCACCAGATCTCAACCCAATGGAGCATGCATTTCACTTGCTCAAGACAAAACTTAAGGCAGAAAGACCCACAAACAAGCAACAACTGAAGACAGCTGCAGTAAAGGCCTGGAAAAGCATCACAAAGGAGTAAACCCAGCGTCTGGTGATGTCCATGGGTTCCAGACTTCAGGCAGTCATTGCCTGCAAAGGATTCTCAACAAAATATTGAAAAGTAACATTTTACTTAGGGTTATGTTTATTTGTCCAATTACTTTTGAGCCCCTGAAATAAGGAGCGTTTGTATAAAAATAGCTACAATTCCTACATGTTTTTTTTGTTTTTTTTCCACAATATCTTTATTGAACCTTTTTTTTTTTTTTTAACAAACATGATACAAACAATCAAACACTAACACTAAAGTACTACAAAAAAAAAAAAATACCCTAAAAACACCAACAACCACCAACAAAATCAAGTCTTCAACAATGCTCCTCTGTTTAGTCTAGACAATCCAATACATTAGTATACATATTATGTTCACCAGTTTGGAATTTACAAGGTCCACACACATCATTCACCTTCTTCTTCAAGAGTTATGTTTAAATTTTTTACATAATCAATAAAAGGTCTCCATATATTCTCAAACACAATTTCCTTTGATTTCAGTATATATGTTATTCTTTCTAATGGAAGGTTTGTTAACATCTGTCTTAACCACTGAGTCACATCTGGTCTATGAGTCTTTTTCCATAATAGTGCAATACATTTTTTGGCATTAAGCAAACTGAGGTCTATGAATGTTCTTTCACTTTTATTGAAATTATGCTTTTCTGGGTACAGACCCAACAAAAACAGTTTAGGATTCAATATGATTTGTTTTGAGATTATTTTTTCAATTGTTACCCTCACCTCCTCCCAAAACATTCTTATTAATCTACATTCCCATAAACAATGAAATAGGGTTCCTTTACTTTCCATGCATTTTGTGCATGTATCTGGTATATTTTTGTTATATCTATTTAACTCCTCCGGTGTAACATACATCCGCATTAACCATTTGAAATGTATCAATTTAAGGCATGCATTTATTGATTTGGTTTGAGCTTCTGTACAAGCCAATTCCCATTGTTCCTCTGAAATTTCAATTTGCAGATCTTCTTTCCAGTAGTTTAATCTTTTCAGTGAATTTTCACTTGAAGATAGTGTCAATGAGTTATAAAACTCTGAAATAATACCCTTTCTTTTACTATCTTTCATCATCATTTTTTCCAAGGATGAATAAATAGGTCGAGTGAGAGCTTTATTTTGATTTGATCGAATAAAGTTTCTAAGTTGAAGATATTTTAAAAAATGTGTTCTATTGAGATTAAATTTGATCCTCAGCTCTTCAAAAGACATTATGTTGTCTGCACATGGCAAATATAAATCCTGAATCTTTTGTATCCCTTTTAAATTCCATACTTTAAATACAGCGTCCGCTCTCCCTGGTTTAAAATATTGATTACCCCATATTGGACTAAATTGTGACAATAACTGTGGTTCTTTTAAATAGTTTTTAGCTTCACACCATATTTTGATCATATGCTTTACAAATGGATTTTTAACTTGTTTTTGTAATTTTTTTGCCGAATCTGAGTATATGAATATGGGAAGAGGTAAAGGTAAATTGTATGATTCCATTTCAGTCCAGTGAGGGAGATCATTTGATGAAAAATAATATGTCATAGACCTCAGTTGTGCCGACCAATAATACAACATAAAATTTGGACATTTCAGACCTCCACGATCAAATGGTAAATATAATAAAGACAAACGTAATCTAGCCCTCCTGTTGTTCCATATAAATTCCACTAACTTTTTTTTTATTCTTGAGAATAGATCTAAAGGTGGTGATAAGGGAATGTATTGAAATAAATAAAGTATTTTAGGTAAAATATTACTTTTAAGTATATTGATTCTCCCGATCATCGACATTGGTAGTGACATCCATCTCTGAGTTAACTCATTGATATCTGACATTAAGGCTTCATAGTTGACACTGGCGACTGATTCTAGCTTAGGCATAATTTGGATTCCTAAATATTTAAACTGATTTACAACATTGAATTGATTTACCTCAGGGGCTGGGTAATTTCTCTGGGTCTCATTTAGCATTAATATTGAAGATTTAGTTTTATTTATTTTATATCCTGATATTTCCCCAAAATTCTTTATTAAATTCAACAAGGTTGGAATTGATTTTTTTAGATTTGACATAAACAAAATTATATCATCGGCGTACAGGGAGATTTTATGTTCTGTTGGTCCAACTTTAATTCCATATATTTGTGAATGTAAACGTATCGCTATCGCTAAAGGTTCAATTGCCATAGTAAACAGTAAAGGTGAAAGTGGACAGCCTTGTCGACATCCTCTATTGATTTTTATTGGTTTTGAAATATTGTTATTTGTTAGGATTTCTGCTGTAGCATTATTGTATATTATTTGAACCCATTTTATGAAATTATTTCCAAGTCCAAACCTTTGTAGGACTTCAAAAAGAAAGGGCCATTCAACTCTATCAAAGGCCTTTTCGGCGTCCAATGATAGGAGAGCTGTATCCGGTGCTTCTTTATTAAAATAAATAATATTAAATAGTCTTCTTACATTATGGAAGCCTTGTCTACCCTTTATAAAGCCATTCTGATCTCGATTAATAATATTTGGTAAAATTTCTTGTATTCGTCTTGCTAAAATTTTACAGATTATCTTAAGGTCGGCGTTTAATAGGCTTATTGGTCTCATATTTTCACATTTATTAGAGGGCTTACCTGGTTTTGGCAACAGTATAATTAAGGCATTATTTATGTATGATGGTAAATTATTATTTTGAAATGCTTCTAAAACCATTTCCAAAAAAGGTTTTATTAATTTATTCTTAAATTTTTTATAAAGGTCAACTGGAAGACCATCTGGTCCTGCACTTTTTCCTGATTTCATATTATCAATGGCTAGCCCAACTTCTTCTTGACTAATTTTAGACTCCAATATCTCCCTGTTTTCATTTGGAATACACGGTATAGATAGTTCGTTCAAAAACCCATTTAGTTTTGTTAAATCAGGTTCATTTTTGGTATCATATAATTTTTCATAGTAATCTCTAAAGGCTCTATTAATTTCTAAAGGATCTATAACTACCTGTCTGTTACTTATAATACTGGTAATTGGTGTTTTAATTTCCAATTGTTTAATCTGCCATGCTAATAATTTTCCTGATTTTTCACCTTGTTCATAAAAAGATTGTTTCAATCTTAGAAGACTCGAGGCAGCTCTATTCGCTGATTTTTTGTCGTATTCAGCTCTCAAAATCAGTAATTCATTCTCCAACCTTGGGTCACTTCCTGCATACACTTTTTCCTGAAGACTTTTTATTTTATGTTCCAATTTAGCTCTCTCCTCTCGAGTCTTCTTAGATTTTGATCCTGTATAACTAATAATATGTCCCCTAATAAAAGCTTTGAAAGCCTCCCACTTTACACATGCTGATGTTTGTGTAGTATTGATGTCAAAGAACTCGTCTATCTGTTTTTCTATATACTTGACAAATTCCTCATCCTGAAGCCATTTATGCTGAAATTGCCATCTACCTGATTCCTTTGTCAATTTTTTATCTACATATATTAGACAACAGGGTGCATGATCAGAAATTCCTACATGTTTAATCATATATTTTTGTTCAACCCCTTGAATTAAACCTTAAAGTCTGCACTTCAATTCCGTTGTAGTTGTTTCATTTCAAATCCAATGTGGTGGCATGCAGAGCCCAAATCATGAAGATTGTGTCACTGTCCAAATATTTCTGGGCCTAACTGTATATATATATATATATATATATATATATATATACACTACCATTCAAAAGTTTGGGGTCACTTAGAAATTTCCTTATTTTTGAATGAAAAGCACTGTTTTTTCAATGAAGATAACTTTAAACTAATCAGAAATACACTCTAATATCTAATATACATTGCTAATGTGGTAACTGACTATTCTAGCTGCAAATGTCTGGTTTTTGGTGCAATATCTACATAGGTGTATAGAGGCCCATTTCCAGCAACTCTCACTCCAGTGTTCTAATGGTACAATGTGTTTGCTCATTGTGTCAGAAGGCTAATGGATGATTAGAAAACCCTTGTGCAATCATGTTAGCACAGCTGAAAACAGTTTAGCTGGTTAGAGAAGCTATAAAACTGACCTTCCTTTGAGCATGTTGAGTATCTGGAAAAAATTATTATTTCAAATACAAATCATTATTTCTAACCTTGTCAATGTCTTGACTATATTTTCTATTCATTTTACAACTCATGGTGGTAAATAAGTGTGACTTTTCATGGAAATCACAAAATAATTGTCTGGGTGACCCCAAACTTTTGAACGGTAGTGTGTATATATATATATATATATATACAGTATATATAAATTTTTTACACTTCTTGGTGGCCGGGAAAAGTCTTTCCAACAGTTTTACACAAATTCTTCTTCTTCTTCTTCTTCTTCTTCTTCACATTTACAAATCACTGGAATGAGAATGTACTTGTACGTGTACAGATTGGATCCCGGGGTCCACTTGGGGTGCTGACTTGGTCAGGGGTCTACTTGACCTGTATCCCATGAAACTACCTTTTGAAGGGAGGAGATGGCTCAGAATACTGCCTTCAATCAAGCGTTCCTTGGTGTGCTGGGCCACCTTGTGAAGGAGATGAGTTGGCGTGTGGCCGGCGTGTGTGACCCATTCTGAGTTTTTTTTTTTTTTCAGTTTAAAGTTTGAATTTTGTACATTCTAAATAATCTGGATTTTGCTGGTGATTGTAATAAACAATTTAGTGACATGTGTTGGCATCATGATTTTCTATTTTTCTGTTAAGACACCGGTGGGAAGAGTCAACAATACAAACCAAACATTTTTTTTTTTTTTTTGGGACTTATTTTGTACCCGTAGGTAGATTTGTTCTGCAGTTCGGTGACAAGCCACCAGCTGCCGGTCGCTGCGTGTGCAAGCGCCCCTTAACTCCCTAACCTGCATGTTTTTGGTCTGTGGGAGGAAACCGGAGAAATCCCGGAGTAAACCCACACAAACACGGAGAGAACATGCAAACTCCACACAGCTCACTGTTGGCCGGGGGCTGGGATCGAACCCACGATCCCCGCGATCCCCCGGCCAAGGGTAAACTGTGCTGCCACGGTGCTAACCACTGTGCCACCGTGCAGCCTACAAACATTTATAAATGACGTTGAAACTAATAGCTCATTTTTAAGAAAAAGTAACCAAAAACAATTATTTTATTTACTGAAGACTGTATTGTTGGATGTGACAGTGCAGAATTTAGTGATAGTACCAGTATGTGGATGAATTCTGGGCCATATTAGCATCTATATTTCCTAATAATGAGTTAGGGTTTAATGGGATTTAACATGTTTTAACACAAACTACTTTATGGTTCATAGTTCTGTTGATGGATTTACACCAAACCAAAAGTGATTTCTCAAACTGTTGGATTATTTAGACAGCTTTTCCAATTGTTTAGCATTTAATTTATGTCACTAAATGTTGATAGCCTTCACAAATAAAACATAAACAAAAGTGAAGACATATCTGCAAAAAGCACAAAAGTTTATTGTAAAAATTCCTAGTTCAATACAAAAGGAGTATATAGTACATTATTCACACACAGAATATATATTTATACAATATCTACATGTATAAATCCAAGTATTTTCCATGTAACCTTGTGATTGCATTAATTGCTTTTAATCTTAGATGAAGTTTGTTTTGGGTTAAAAATGCATCATAATTGTTAAATATATTTTATTATACCTAACTCAGTACTGTTTACTTGTTGAAATATATATTTTACGGCTAATATAACCCCATAACTACAATATGGCACCTGGCGATCAATTTTTGGCAGCTGATCACTTTTTGCCACGACACCACCAGCTGGAGCAGGTAAATTAACTAACTAACTAACCTGCACTTATATAGCGCTTTTCAAGTCACAAAGACCACTCAAAGCGCTTTCATTAATACTAACCCTCTATTCTAAGGGCCTATAGGAAACAGATATCTAGGGACAGTTTAGAACAGCCAATTAACCTAACATGCATGTCTTTACCTAGGGCCACTTTAGAGTCTCCAATTAACCTAACCTGCATGTTTTTGGCATGTGGGAGGAAACCGGAGAAATCCCGGAGTAAACCCACGCAACACGGGGAGAACATGCAAACTCCACACAGATCACTGTTGGCCGGGGGCTGGGATCGAACCCACGATCCCACGATCCCCACAATCCCTCGGCCAAGGGTAAACTGTGCTGCCGCAGTGCTAACCACTGCGCCACCGTGCATGATGTCTCAACAGTCTCTCTGTGATTTTCACACAGATCAGAGCAATTTGTAGTAGAAGAAGCTAAACGTTTCTCCAGACATTCTGAAGCTCAGCAACCACTGAGGTTCGTGAAGCTGGGGTGACATCCTACCACTAGAGGCTTGGTTGAACAGCCAGACCGACAGTTTGAAGCAATAATTTTGCCACAAGAGAGCTATCTGAAACACACACACAGCATACATATATTAGTACCTAATAGCAATAACTTACCGTGATTACAGTGTAGTACGGAGGACTTACTAGTGCTAACTAGTATTAGTAATCATTAGCTTACCTTCATATGTGATCTAGTTCATATCCTCAAGTCTTCCGCTGCTCCATGGCTTCCCAAACTCTCCAGTACTTTTCTAGTGTTTCGTCTCGCTGCCTGTTGCCTTTTCTGGCTCTGCCATTTTCCTTTACTCTGACGAAAAGCCAGCCAGCAGCAGGCTTGCCTCCATATCTTGCGTTTTGCTTGTCACATACAAACGATGTCATGGGAGTGTCAGGTCACCTTGCTGTAAAGCCCTCACTCACTTAAGGGGGTATTCAGTCGTAATGGAAAATGAACAACACCATCACGAGCTGGGCTGAGTATGTGCTAGTGCAATTATTATTTTTCTCAACACAGGGTCCACACTATTTGCCGTCCAAGATGGCAGAAAAACAATGTGGCACGTGACCACAGATGTCATGTGCAGCCCTTCTCTATCAGACCACATGTCTGTATTCTCAGCAGAAATGGTGGCAGTTTTATGGGCATTTTGGTGGGTTAAAGAACAGAATAGAAGGTATTCGGTCATATGCAGTGATTCTTCAGCAGTTTTGTTTGCAAGACCAGATCTAGTTACAGAAGTATATCTTACATTGTTCAGGTTTCACAGAGCAGGGTGTGAGGCGACTTTTTTGTAGTGATGTTAAAACCGAGGCCTCGTGAAACAATGAGCAACTTTGAGACAATTGTTTCATGAGCAGCACAGTGTTATGAAACATCTAATAAAGACTGCCATCTGGTGAGTGACTGTCAGAACTGCATCTGAGTTGAAAACCTGAAAAAGGTAATACTCTATATCACAGGTTGCACTACACTTTTTACATTGTTTTCTCAGACAGGCTTGTAAAAATTCTGTCAGTCAGTTGTCTATCATTTTAACTGACTTTAATTAGATGCTGGTGAATTTCAGCAGTGGCCGGTGAGACAGCTGCACTCTACAGCCACTTTGGCCATGTGCAGCCATGAAGGGGTGTCCCAATCCATAGGGGTAGTGTGTGTAATATTTAGTACATGTAATGTGTTGTTTAATGTTACTAAACCTAATTCTAACTTGTGTAATACTGTCCCTGACTTCTACTTAAATAGTGAATGCAATGATGATAACAGATCTCCTCTCAAAAATCCCTCTCAAATTTCTTGCCAGATCTCAAATCACGTAATGGGACAACGAGGCCTCGTTCCCTACGGTCACGTGACTGTGGCCATGTTGACACAGTGCTTGACACTCTGCTCGCGGCACTTCCATGTTATATTGCTTGAATCAGTGTTGAGTGGGCGGTGCCGAGCATGACATCACTACTGAACACCTTCCTTCTGATTCCTTCAGAGTATAGATTGTGTGCAGGTATCAGCCTCTCCATCTGATGAATATGATTCCTACTGGTGGTTTTGAATGATGTCACTCAGGGTTTGCTGCAGGACAGTGATGACACCTGAAGTGATTGATTGATTTTATTTATTTGAACATTCCAACAAAAAGAAAAAAGAATTTAAAACAAAAATCAAGCCAAAAAATAAAATGTTCAAAAGGAGTGGGAAGAAGCCAACGCTTATATAGTCCCACCCCTTTTCCATACCCAGCAAATTACAGCATCACTCTAGTCATCATTCATCCCACAACCACATTCACCATGATACTCCCCAGAGTCAAATTATGCAACAGAAATGACACGACAACGACAGTCCACACTGACAACAATACCAACATCCAACAATAATTGTAACAATAATAAATAAATACTTCTGGCATGTTCAGCACAAACACAGACATCACCATCACCATAACACAATAACAACCTTTTTTCATTGAAGACACGTTGTAATATTACTGCCCTTTATTTTTATATTGCTCAAAAATCATTTCTTTATATGTTGATTTAAATATATGGATGTTTGGACATTGCCTGTGTTTCTCCCCCAACCCATTCCACAATTTTACCCCCCCCCCCCCACACACACACACACAGACACACAAAAACCCTTCCTAGTAGATCTTACTAGGTGCATTTTAAATTTTGTGTTCCCCCTAAATTATATTTCCCTTCTCTCACTGAAAAGATTTTGTACATTGTGTGGCAAAAGGTTTTTACTGACTTTAAACATTAACTGTGCTGTATAATAATCAACCAGATCCCATAATTTCAATAGCTTTGAATGTAAAAACAATAAATTAGTATGTTCAAGATACCCAACTTTGTGTATAACACGGACTGCCCTTTTTTGTAATATTAGCAATAAATTAAGTTTACTTTTATAATTGTTACCCCAGGCCTCTATACAATAGGTCAAGTATGGAAGTACTAATGAGCAATACAAGATATGAAGTGATTTGTAATCTAGGACCTGCTTAATTTTATTTATAATTGCAATATTTTTTGCAACTTTGTTTTGTATGTATCTGACGTGTGCTATTATAAGTGCTATTATTAGTGGTGATTAATGTTAAATTAATTAAGGTGTGATGTGTGGAAAGGTCATGTCCTGATAGGTCTGTGATATGAAAATGACTCTTTAAGACACACTAGAGCAGGGGTGTCCAATCATGTGCCATGGAGGGCCGAGACCCTGCAGGTTTTCTCTTCTACCCAGTCTCTTCAGCAGGTGTTTTCACTGATCAGCAATCAGTGGGAAGAAGTTCAGTAGAATCTGCTGTTGAAGACACAGACAATACCAATGTTGAATACATTGGTATTGTTGTCAGTGTGGACTGTCGTTGTCGTGTCATTTCTGTTGCATAATTTGACTCTGGGGAGTATCATGGTGAATGGGGTTGTGGGATGAATGATGACTAGAGTGATGTTGTAATTTGTTGGGTATGGAAAAGGGGTGGGACTATATAAGCGTTGGCTTCTTCCCACTCCTTTTGAACATTTCATTTTTTGGCTTGATTTTTGTTTTAAATTCTTTTTTTTCTTTTGTCGGAATGTTCAAATAAAATCAATCACCGTGGGCTGCACGGTGGCGCAGTGGTTTAGCACTGTGGCAGCACAGTTTTACCCTTGGCCGGGGGATCGCGGGGATCATGAGATCGTGGGTTCGATCCCAGCCCCCGACCAACAGTGAGCTGTGTGGAGTTTGCATGTTCTCCCCGTGTTGCGCGGGTTTACTCCGGGATTTCTCCGGTTTCCTCCCGCATACCAAAAACATGTAGGTTTAGGGCGCTCGCGCACGCAGCGACCAGCAGCCAGTGGCTTGTCACCAGACTGCAAACCAAGTCTACCTACGGGTACAAATAAGTAACAAAAAAAAAAAATCAATCAATCAATCAAGACACTCGTTGGAGAACACCCTTGTTCTGAGGATCAGAGGCCAAATCTCATTCCCTTACCTAAAGTCAGTTACCCACAGCTCAGAGCGCCATGCCGGGGTTTCTCAAGGAAAAGCTCCTGATTGGTCACCTGTTCATCACTGATCACCCCTTCACCCCTGCTCCACCCCGCAACCCCCACCCCAAAAAAACCTGACAAACAAAGAAGCACAGAAGGAGCAACTCCGAACATCACAAAAAAGATGTTTCCATGTCAGTATAATGTAGCTAACTGGTCTGCAGTGTGTCTATAGTTGCATAATAAAACATTTTTTTTTATGTACAACCAGGGATCAATGAACAAACATTACAGTTTACTGAGCTTTGTATTGAACATGATGTTATGTCTGAAGTTGGAGTCAAGGAGGAGACCAGCAGTGGAGCTGAACGCACATTTATTCTAACACAGGACGGAGGGCACCTAACCACACCTAACCGCAAGCAGGAGCAAAATGGAAGAGCCCTCCACCCTACCTGTAGCCCTTCTTATACACACGGGGTTGGCGGAACCGGAACATGGAGCCACCACCCCATGCCACACAAATAAGAGCTTCAATCATAATACAATAAATGAACAATAAAAAACTACATTACATTCCCCCCCCCCCCACCGTAGAAAAAAGGTCCAAAACACACACATACCATTAAAACCCACACCCAATTTGGAACCTGAATCATTCGCTAAACATAACTGCACTAAAATTACCAAAAGGGGCCTATGGCATTCACACAAAACAACTAAAATTAAGGGAAACGGGTAGACTGCCGCCCTGACCCCCACACGGCGAGGGGCATTATTCTTCCACCAGCTATAGAAAAGATAATTGCTGCCGTGTTCCCTAAAATGACCAAAACCCAAAATAATCCCAGAACTATAAACACACATTCAGAACAATTAGCGTATATACATACACAGCTCGGGGAAAAGAAGAACCCCCCATGAGCCCCCAGAACCTTTTATGTTCAGTCCGCCCCTGGAGGTGGCTCACCTCCCGGGCCACAGCTAGTCGCCTTAGTCCCAATGCGTCTTCTTCCTCCACGCTGCCAGGCACTCCACTCGTCTGGGGCCACAGCTCATTGCCTTCCCTGGGGCACGCCATAACTCGTTAGGGTGCCACCACGTCCCATCCGCCAGCCGAAGATGCCCATCTTGCCGCATGTCCATCACCTGCAGCCGGCCCTGGTACTTCTCCATCTGCCGCCTGGCTCGCACCCACCGTGACCTTGCCTCCGTCCGAGCCCAAACCCAGTCCACAACTACAAGCGGGGCTTTGCTCGGCCTGTGGTGTTCCCACCTGGCACTCACCCTGTCAGTGCCAATCGGTCCTGCCCCGACTGCTTGTATACTCACTGCAGACCCTGTCTATGCGGCCCCGTGTCCACTAGCCCCCATCGGGTGAGCTCTGGGAACATCTGGGACCATCCTCTGGGCATCGCTCGTCGCTGCAGATACTCCCCTGTGCCGTCTGATACCCTCATCCAGGGCGACTCAGACACTGGCACTGGGGCCTTCCATGGTGACCCTGAGCAGAACAAGGACTGTCCATTCTCTGGGGTGCCAAACAGTCCTTCATCCCACACAGCATCGTCCCATACTCTCGGAACCGGTTGGTCCCACAATCCGCAGCCCGACCACTCCTCCCCAGTGTCGCTCTTGATGGAAAACCCGAGGCCATAGAAAAGGCAGCCCATGATGTTCGTGCCACAGGCTGTCACAACGGACTCCACATCACCCATCCCCACCAACCTGTACCGCACCGTCAGTCTGACGGTACGCACCGTGGCCAACCGTCCTCCTCCATAACCGCAAAGCAGCACTAGATCACCTCCAATTCTGTAGTGAGGAAAACATTGTCACACTGTAGCCCAGTTCAGCAGAGAACTCTCCACCCCGGTGTTGATCAGCATTGGTACCGGTACTCCATCCAACTTTACCATGCAATGTGTGCGCCCACTGGTACTCGGGGACACAGTATGAATCACTGTTGGGGCGGGAGGAGTCGAACTCTTGTGTGGACTATCTTGTTCCGCTGACTGGCACACCCTCGCGTAATGATGCAGGCAACCACATTTGCCACAGCGCTTTCCTCTTGCTGCACATTCTCTGGCCTTGTAGCGGTGCCTTGTCGACCCGCAGCCCATACACCTGGGCTTTCCCGGGGCAGACCTCATTCGTACAGTGTTGGCACTCTTGGCGTCATCCTTGACACTCCCGTCACTGTCCGGGTCCACTACCTGTGTAGCCATGGAGGATCCCAACTCTCATGGTGACAAACGTTCACGTAGCTCCCAAGTTAGTTTATCCGCTGCCTCCAGCTGGAGAGCCAACTTGACAGCCCTGGCCAGCATCAACTCACCCGGAAATGTGAGCAGCTTAGACTGGACTGCAACACAGTTGGTGTGTTCCGCCAACTGATTGCAGACCATTTCTTCCTCCAACAGTCCGAACCGACACTCAGTGGCCAGCTGCCTCAAATCCGATACGAACCACTAGATGGGTTCGCCAACCTGTTGGCGTCACTATCGGAATTTAATCCTCCGGATAATGACGTTGTCCGATGCCGTGAAATGGCACGCCATTAGCTCAACCATGTTTTCATAATTGTCCGCGTCACAAAGCGTGCCCAAAATCCTCTGGCCCTCCACTCCCAGGTTGTGCACAAGCAACGCACGCACCCTCAGCTTCTCCATCCTTCCCAGGTCCATCGCCACCATATATGTTTTAAAGGCTTCATACCACCGAGGCCACGGCACAGGTGGCTCACCTGGGGGCTCCAAGAACGGCCGAATTGGTGCTTCAAACGCTTCCATGGCTTTTCTTCTCGTCGCCAAAATGTTATGTCTGAAGTTGGAGTCAAGGAGGAGAGCAGCAGTGGAGCTGAACACATTTATTCTTATACAGGGTGCAGTGCACCTAACCACACCTAACCACAAGCAGGAGCAAAACGGAAGAGCCCGCCCCCCCACCTGCAGGTCTTCTTATACGCATGGGGTTGGCGGAACATGGAATATGGGGCCACCACCCCGTGCCACACAAATAAGAGCTCCAATCATAACACAACATATGAACAATAAATAACTACATTACACATGACTCCAAATTCCCGAGCCACAGAAATGCATCTGCTCAAGGTTTCAAGTCAGTATTCATCTGGTATATTGATTACCTCCGCCAGGCCGAAGGCCAGGAGGAGGTTATGTTTTTGCCAGCGTTTGTCTGTCTGTTTGTCTGTCTGTCTGTTTGTCTGTCTGTTTGTCTGTTTGTCTGTTGGTTAGCAAGATAACTCAAAAAGTTTTGGACAGATTTCGATGAAACTTTCAGGCCTTGTTGGAAATGGTACTAGGAAGAACTGATTAAATTTTGGGGATGATCCGGATCACCGTCTGGATACAGGAATTTTTAAATGATTCTTTAACATTGTGAGATAAGGCCATTTTCAACATGTGTGCAGGGGCAATAGAGGGCGCTGGTCGTCATGTCTGATGAACACAAACTCCGCCTTCTTCAAAGTTTTAGGCACAAAAGCACGCGGAAAACGGTGGTGGGCAGGGCCCGCCAGAGTGCCTGTGTTTGCGCTACGCTGCAAAAGCTGACACGGGCAGCTGTCCGGCGCCGGATTATTTGGCAGAAATTCCCCGGGCAGCCATAGGGGCTGCGCAAAAACCAGCTCTCTGCCGGGGGAGGCTTCCAAATCCTCTTTTTTCCGCGGAGCGCAAACCCAATAAAGCCCACGGCAACCATTATCGCACCTTCTTTTGTCCTGCGGCTCCGGAACAGAGAGGAATCCCGGCGCCAGTAATGCTGCACCTGATATGTGTGACTCTAATGCTAAAAGTGACTGCATCAGGGATTTTCGACCTGAAGTCGCACTTTGCTACACAGCGCCACAAAAACTGTGTAGCCAAATTCGATTGATGGATGAACATTTTCAGCCAGTGAGAGAACCGACGCCTTCCAAATCCAATGCATCACTAGCAGAAGTGATGGTTTGTCATTTTGTGGCAGAGCACAATCTACCCCCATCGGTGGCAGATCACTTCAGTGATTTGGTGCCAACATTGTTTCCTGACAGCAAGAGCACTCAATTTTTTGGTGCTACTTGGCTTATTATTTTCACATTACCAAAAAGTTATGGCTCAACATTGTGTCCATATAAGTGTACATTTGAATAAATATGTTTGAAATAGTTCATGATGCAGTTGCTGTTTGCTTAGTTTTTGTTTGCTTGTTTGTTTTTGCTTCAGTTTTCTTTCATCTGCCGATAAATACAGTTTTTAAGTACTCAGTACAGGTGTGAAAGCCCCTCCCAATAAGGGAGGCATGAGATCAGTACAGGTGTGAAAGCCCCCCCAATAAGGGAGGCATGAGGTATGCCTTGACAGGTCGCAGCCTGGCACTTTGCAGATGCAGGAGATGGACACAACACCAACACTTCAGTTTATTACCTCCGCCAAGGAGGTAATGCTTTTACTACTGAACCACTAATCCTATCATTGTGAATCCAATTGCTAGTCATATGTTTTCATGGTCAAGGAATCTGAAAACCTACACACAAACACGGTATGGGGGGGAACTGTGGCGCTTGGCGGAGGTCTGTGCTCTCCGAGTGCTTTTCTAGTTAATTGATTCTGATTATTTAGTAAGCCACTGGATGACTATAACTAAGGATTTAAGATACTGCATTTAATACATAATGTATAAATAAAGGATAAATAAATAAAAAAACAAATATACAATAGTGCAGTCATTATTTATCAACTATTTAGTGTAATTTTCATAAAGTAAAATTATTGTTTTCATAATTACCTCTCTTCCACTCTGTAAGGCTAGTGCCTGCTGTGGCTTATATTATTCATATGTCCATACCTACATATGTATAGACATAAGTGGAATGTTTAGAGATTGCATATGTAGAATGACCTCACGTCTCAGAGCAGGACAAGAGGTCTCGACCACCGGCGAAGATCAAGGAGCAGACGGAGTCGCAGCGGTGGAGACCGGATCGAACTTCCTGACCACCCAGGGTCAGGTGGAGGAGAGAGAGGACAATGGAGAGGGATTACGCTAATGCAGGATGTCAGCTTTGATATGCAATGTCTTTTGTTGAGTGTGGGTATAAGTATGAAAGTCTGACTGCGCTCGATCTCTCTTATTCTGCTTCTGCATCAAGATGAGACATGTTAGGGACTGGAAGCTGATAATAAAACTTGATTTATAAAATCACATCGCTTCTTCATTTCGAGCTCCCTACATTGGTGACCAGACGTGAGGATGGACCAAAGACGTTCTCCCGCTTCAAGCTCAGGCTGACGCCGTCGCCAACGCAGACAGGGGAACGGATGGAAGACGTTCCCCCACAGCAGAATCGTCAGAGAGGGCTCAACTGAGCACCGTCCCCAGCCCCGCCGCGAGAACAGAAGAAAGGCGTTCTCGCCCGGCAGACACATCAGAGACGGCCCAGACAAGCGCCGTCACCGTCACACTCCCAGAGTTCTGGCAAAGCGACCCAAGCTCGTGGTTCCAGCAAGCTGAGGCTCAGTTTGCACTGGCAGGAATAACGGCGGACAAAACGAAATTCTACCACATCATCGCCAGACTCGATTTCGCCACATCAAGATGCGCGCGGAGCGTGATACAACAACCGCCCGCCCACGACAAGTACAAAGAACTGAAGGCGACCCTCATCGAGAGCTTCGTCCCCTCGGCCGAGGAAAGGGCAGGGAAGATTCTGGCGATTTACGGCCACAGAGGTCACAGACCGATGGCCCTCATGGAGGACATGCTGCAGCTGAGGGAGGCAGACAATGACAACTTCCTCTTCCAACATATCTTCCTCAGCACTCTGCCGCTGCACATGAGAGGGACCCTGGCCAACATGCGGTGCAGCACCCAGCGGGACTTCCGCGCGCTGGCCCGAGAAGCGCAGCGGCTCACCAACTCCTGCGGCGAACAGATGGCCACAGCAGCATCTGCAGATCTCGGCGCGGAAGCCCAGAGCAGCGGAGATCCGCAGACAACAGAGCAGAGCCCACCCACCATGGCAGCGACGCGACCAAGGCGCAGCAAGCGGAACGACCTCTGCTATTTTCATCAACGTTTCGCCGAGAGGGTGTACAAATGCGTGCCCCCCTGCAATTTCAAGAACTCGGGAAACGACAAAGCCGGGAAAACGTTAGCAGCTACGGCTCTTGGCAAGACAAATAAGCTGCTCTATGTGACTGACGGACACTCCGGGAGACAGTTCTTCATCGACACAGGAGCTCAGGTGAGCTTCATCACCCCGTCCAACACAGACCAAGCAATGGGACCCCGTGGAAACGGAGCGATGGCAGCTAATGGCTCGATCATCGACACCTTCGGTGAAAGGAACCTACCTCTGTCCATTCACGGCTGCAACTATAGGTGGACATTTATTATAGCGGCGGTGAGTTTTAACTTGTTAGGCGCAGATTTCTTGTGTGCACATGGGTTGTTAGTTGATCTGGCAAATAGGCGCTTGGTTAATGCACTATCATTTTCTTCTATCCCCTGCTCAGCTCGAGTTTCTCCACCACCTGTGCAGGCCAGCGTCACCACAGCAGGAGGTAAGTTTGACCAACTCCTCACCCAATTTCCAGCACTCACAATTTCCAAATTTTCAGCGACAGTAGCGAAACACGGGGTTGAACACTTCATCCCCACAACAGGCCCACCTGTTTTTGCTAAAGCTCAGCGCTTAGACGCGACCAAGCTCGCCATAGCACGCGACGAGTTTGCCAGCCTAGAAAAATTGGGCATTATTAGGCGCTCGAAAAGCCCTTGGGCATCACCACTACATATGGTCCCGAAAACCGTTCTTGGAGACCTTGCGGTGATTACCGCAGATTAAACAATGCGACAGCGCATGACCGCTACCCAAGCCCCCACATCCAAGATTTTTCACTACATCTGGCGGGTGCGCGCATTTTCTCTAAAATAGACCTGGTCCGCAGCTACCACCAAGTTCCGGTTCGACCGGAGGACATTCCCAAAACGGCCGTAATAACCCCTTTTGGTCTTTTTGAATTTTTGCGAATGCTGTTTGGCCTCAAAGGCGCTTCACAAACTTTTCAGCGCATGATGGACGCGGTATTACGCGACCTCCCCTTCGTGTTCGTCTACCTCGACGATATTCTGGTAGCCAGCTCGTCAGAGGAAGAACACGAACAACACCTCACTACAGTTTTTCAGAGACTAGAAGAACATGGGTTAATAATCAACCCAGCCAAATGCCGATTCGGCGTGTCACAAATTGATTTTTTGGGACACAGAGTTTCACCAGAGGGGGCAGTCCCATTGCCGGACAAAGTGTGCGCGGTAGCAAATTTTCCACGACCACAAACAGTCAGATCACTACAAGAATTTTTAGGAATGGTGAATTTTTACAACAGTTTCCTCCCCCGCGCAGCTCAACTCATGCAGCCCCTATATGTAGCGCTCAGAAAACAAAAGCCCTCCAACGCGGTCGAATGGACCCCGGAGCGGGAACGCGCTTTCGCGGAAGTAAAAAGTGCTCTAGCGAATGCCACATTGTTGGTTCACCCCGATCCCTCGGCCCGCATAGCGCTAACCACAGACGCTTCAGACCTAGCCATAGGGGCAGTCGTAGAACAGCGTGTTGGCGGAACCTGGCAACCGTTAGCATTTTTTAGTAAATCTTTAAACCAAACCGAGCGCAAATACAGCACTTTTGACAGGGAGCTGCTAGCACTTCATTTATCCATCCGCCACTTCCAGTACTGGCTGGAAGGGTGGTGTTTCACGGCTTTTGTAGACCACAAACCACTCACTTTTGCGATGGCTAAAATTTCAGAACCATGGTCAGGCAGGCAACAAAGACAACTAGCTGCAATTTCAGAGTTCACCACAGATATTCGACATGTGGCAGGCAAGCTTAATGTGGTAGCAGACTGCCTCTCCCGCGCTGTGACATCGTCAGAGCGCGAGGAAGCAGATTATACTACCGCAGCCGCAGAACTCATGGCCAATGCGGACGCGTATGTGGCCCCAATCCACGTAGGGATAGATTACGCGGCCATGACGGCGGAACAAAGCAGTGACGCGGACGTGCGCGCACTCCAGTCTGGACCAACAGGGTTAAGACTGGAGGAAAGGGGTTTGCGTGACGGTGTGCCCCCCCAATCTGCGACGTGTCAACCGGCCGGCCTCGCCCGGTGGTTCCAGCCGCGTGGTGCCGCCGCATTTTTGACTCGGTTCACTCCCTCGGTTAAAATGGTCGCAGAGAAGTTTGTTTGGCCGGGCCTGTGTAAAAATGTAAAGGAATGGGCAAGCACTTGCCCGTCTTGCCAACGTGCCAAAATACACAAACACACAAAAGCTCCTCTAGAACCTTTCCGAATTCCAGCCAGGAGGTTTGACCACGTACACGTCGACCTTGTGGGCCCACTGCCGTCGTCGCAAGGGTTCACACACCTGTTAACAATGGTAGACCGTACCACGCGCTGGCCGGAAGCGGTCCCGCTGGCGTCAACCACAGCCGCGGAAGTCGCTAGTGTTTTTTTTAACAAACTGGGTGGTGCGTTTTGGCGTCCCATCGGACATCACGTCTGATAGGGGGCCTCAATTTGTCTCAGAGCTGTGGTCAGCCATGGCCAGCAGCTTAGGGGCGACAATTCATCGCACCGCCGCGTATCACCCTCAGGCTAACGGGTTATGCGAGCGTTTTCATAGGTCTTTAAAGGCCACCCTCAGGGCCTCACTAACGGATACAGACTGGGTGAATAAACTTCCCTGGGTTTTATTAGGGTTGCGTTCTGCGCCTAAGGAGAATCTAGACGCCTCCCCGGCAGAATTAGTTTTCGCACAACCTCTCAGGCTCCCAGGTGAGTTCTTACCAGAACATCCAGAGCCCGGGCACCTACCAGCCCTGAGGCCCCTAAACAGCACGGGACCGGACACGCTCCCCGGACCCGTACATCGCTCTTTTCCGTGGGTTTTTGTCCCCCAAGCTTTGAAAAACGCCGAGTTCGTTTTTGTTAGGCACGAAGCTTTAAAACCAACCCTCCGCCCTCCATACGACGGACCATTCAGAGTGCTGGAACCTGGTGATAAGCATTTTGTGCTTGATTTAGGGGACAGAAAAGAAACAGTCAGCATTGACAGAGTTAAACCTGCTTTCCTGTTGAGCGACGAGCCTGCACGGGTGGCGAGAGCGCCTCGGCGGGGTAGACCCCCTAAGAGAAAAGACTCAGCCCCCCTGCAGGGAACAAATAACCACTCTCCTCCCCAAGCTGCAGATCCCTTACAGGACGGTCCCTCCAGGACGCCCAACCGGGCCTACAGCAGATTTGGGAGAAGATTAAAACCCAGACGACACATAGACTGATGTAAAATTGTCAAAGAGTGGTTAACTATGTTGTCGGATTGTGCCGTGACAGTTTTAAGGCTGACTTGTGACATTAAATATACTGTTGTTGTTACCACTGGTTTTTTAACAGAATCATGCTGCATAACTGGAAGGTTAACATGACTGCTGAAGAGATTTTTCCTTTTTCCTGTCGAGATGTATAACAATATAATATGTCATGGAGGTTATCTTAAGCTGTAAAACTTAATTTGATTGTCCTTTTCTTAGACGTTTGGGGGGGGGGCTGTGGCTTATATTATTCATATGTCCATACCTACATATGTATAGACATAAGTGGAATGTTTAGAGATTGCATATGTAGAATGACCTCATGTCTCAGAGCAGGACAAGAGGTCTCGACCACCGGCGAAGATCAAAGAGCAGACGGAGTCGCAGCGGTGGAGACCAGATCGAACTTCCTGACCCCCAGGGTCAGGTGGAGGAGAGAGAGGACAATGTAGAGGGATTACGCTAATGCGGGATGTCAGCTTTGATATGCAATGTCTTTTGTTGAGTGTGGGTATAAGTATGAAGGTCTGACTGCGCTCGATCTCTCTTATTCTGCTTCTGCATCGAGATGAGACATGTTAGGGACTGGAAGCTGATAATAAAACTTGATTTATAAAAATCACATCGCTTCTTCATTTCGAGCTCCCTACACCTGCAAGATATTTAGATCAGGCAACTGTTTCCTTCTGTTCCTTGGCCTTGAATATAAAATTATTCTGAAAATAAAAAGTCATAATCCCACAATACGAAGCAGCATGTTTGTCATACACCGTTGTCAAGGTAGGGTGACATGTCTGAAAGTGTCCCATTCCTTTTAGACCATTTCAAGCCCTCACAGACTTGCACACTCACACACTACTAATGGCTGAGTCTATTAGGGCTCAGGGCTTGAGGGCTCAGGGAGGAGATTGAGATTGTGTTGTTGATTGTCCTGATGTGAAGGTCTGAGCTGGGTGTCTACAGTCAGACGGTCTGTCCACTACGATTTGGTGTGACACCCCAGCACATCTGCATAGAGACAGTCTTTGCATCAGCAGCACTGCACCCACTCCAGTTTTTGCACCTCTGGATCCAAAAGTCTGTAAACATGCTAGAAATGCCATCCATCCATCTTCTTTCGCTTTTCCGGGGTCCAGGTCATGGATGCAGCAGTCCAAGCAGAGAAGCCCAGACCTCCCCCTCCACAGCCTCCTCCTGCAGCCCTTCAGGGAGGATATCAAGGAGTTCAGCTGGGAGGCACAGGTGAAAGAAATGTTCTGATTCACATTCAAAATTTCAAGTTTACTTTCAACACATTTGTGTTGTTTAGACCCTTTCACCATGGTGCTCTTTCCTTTGTGAGTAAACCAAGCTAACTCATTTTGTGGAAAAAAGAGATTTTTCCTAATAGTTTTGCTGCATTTTGTTCTGCAGCGGGGAAAATAAGTATTGAACATGTCAACATTTTTCTCATTAAACATATTTCTGATGGAGCCATTGACCTGAGATTTTCATTGGATATCAGTAACAACCCAAGTAATCCATACATGCAAAGAAATCAAGGCAACTGTGTTCACAGAACAAGTTATATTTAATAAAGTGGAATGATACAGGGAATAAGTATTGAACACATGAAGAAAAAGAGGTGCAAAAAGGCATAGAAAACCAAGAATCCAGCTGAAATCCACCAGAGTTTGGGAAGCCATCCCATCCCCCTTCGGTGCAAATTAATTTCAGCTGGTCAAGTCCTGAATGATTGCTTTTTAAAGCTCTGTGAATATCAGATTGTCACACCACAAAGAACTCATGATGGGTAGAAACAAAGAGCTCTCTCTAGACATTCACAACCTTACTGTTGCAAAACATAGTGATGGCATTGCTTACAGGCACATTTCTAAACTGCTGAATGTTCCAGTGAGCACTGGTGGAGCCATGATTCAGAAGTGGAAAGAACATCGTTTTACCATAAACCGGCCAAGACCACGAGCTCTTCGCAAGATTTCTGACAGAGAAGTCAAAAAGAATTATCAGAAGAGTTATCCAAGAGCCAAACCCCACTCGTGGAGAGCTCCAGAAAGACCTGGAGTTAGCGGGTACTGCTGTTTCAAAGAAAACAATAAGTAATGCATTCAACTGACATGGGCCTGCTCACCTCGCAAGACTCCATTGCTGAAAAAAGGCATGTTGTCGTTTAAAGTTTGCTGCACATTTGGGTAAGCCAGTAAAATACTGGGAGAATGTAGTCTTATATATAGTCCCTCTCCCCAGCCACCTGCTCCAGCTCTTCAGAGAGGATACCAAGGCGTTCCAAGACCAGCTGGGAGACATAGGCTTTCCACTGAGTCCTGGGTCTGCCCCGGGGTCTCCTCCCAGTGGGACGTGTCCGAAACACCTCAAGTGGGAGGCGTCCAGGAGGCATCCTAATCAGATGCCCATACCACCTCAACTGACTCCTTTCAATGTGGAGGAGCAGCGGTTCTACTCTGAGCCTCTCCTGGGTGACTGAGCTCCTCACCCTATCTCTGAGGGTGAGTCCAGCAATCCTACGGAGAAAGCTCATTTCAGCCACTTTTATCCACGATCTCATTCTTTTGGTCATTACCCAAAGCTCGTGACCATAGGTGAGAGTAGGAACGTAGATTGACTGGTAAATCGACAGCTTTGCCTTAGAACTAAGCTCCCTCTTCACCACAACAGACCGGTACAACATCCGCATCACTGCAGATGCTGCTCCAATCCGTCTGTCAATCTCTCGCTCCATTTTCGCCTCACTCGTGAACAAGACCCCAAGATACTTAAACTCCTCCACTTGGGGCAGGAGCCTATCCCCAACCCAGAGAGGACAATCCACATTTTTCCGGCTGAGGACCATGGACTCGGACTTGGAGGTGCTGATTCTCATCCCAGCCGCTTCACACTCAGCGGCAAACCGTCCCAGCAAGAGCTGTAGGTCATTGCTGGATGAAACCAACAGGACAACATCATCTGCAAACAACAGAGATGAGATCCTGTGGTCACCAAGCACGACACCCTCCATTCCCTGGCTGCGCCTAGAAATCCTGTCCATAAACATTATGAACAGGATCGGTGACAAAGGGCAGCCCTGGCGGAGTCCAACTCTCACTGGGAATGACTCCAACCGAGTGTTGGCAATATGAACCAAACTCTCACAACGGTCGTACAGAGACCGAATAGCTCGTAGCAACAAGCCCGATACCCCATACTCCCGAAGCACCCCCCACAAAAAACCACGAGGGACGTGGTCAAATGCCTTCTCCAAGTCCACAAAACACATGTAAACTGGTTGGGCAAACTCCCACGAACCCTCAAGAATTCTCGAGAGGGTAAAGAGCTGGTCCAATGTGCCACGGCCAGGACGAAAACCACATTGCTCCTCCTGAATCCGAGGTTCGACCAACGGCTGGACTCTCCTCTCCAGTACCTTGGCATAGACCTTCCCAGGCTTGCTAAACTGGCTAGGTCTTCATATATCAGTTGTTTTTATATGAGAGGTTTCATGAGTCTAACTTTGCTCTCAGTAAAAATGCTGAATAAACTAATCATTTTAATGTTCAAATTATGTAAAAAACTACAAACCTACAAAAATCAAGTTTGTACAGCACTGTTTACAAAATAACATACTATATAAATGTCAGCATTTAGAATCTGCAATCCACCCATTCACACACTGATGGCGGCAGAGCTGCCATACACACAGGCGCTAACCAGGCCAACTGGGGTTCAATGTCTTGCTCAAGGAAACTTTGACAAGTGGACAGCAGACAGAGCAGGAATCAAACCCATGACCCTCCGATCAGTAGTCGGTCACACTACACCTGCACCACCGTCGCTCCACAGAAGGTTGCCACAAGAAGGTTGCCAACACCCTAAAACTGAGCTGCAGCACGGTGGCCAAGACCAAACAGTATGTGATTCTTGTCAACTTTTTCTCATAAATGTGCAGTTTTGTTGTTCAGCTTCAGGTTCAGGTTCCTTTATTTGTACCCGTAGGTAGATTTGTTTTGCAGTCTGGTGACATCCATATTTACAAGCCACTAATTACATTCAACATAGACACAAACACAGGCACACATGAAGCTGACTATAAACATGATAAAAATACTCAAGGCTCCATCAATCAGGGTATAAAAAGACAAAGAGATGAGGGAGAAACCAGAGGTAAGAGAGAAGGGTCATATTAAAGTTAAAAGTTAAAAACTAGTCAGAGGTTAAAAAACTCAAAGGTCTAAAACCCAATAAAATATTTAGAACCCAAGTGACATCATACAAAATAAGTAAATATAAAATATGTACAATATATTTTTATAGCTTGTTCAACTCTTTGACAGCAGCAGGGACAAAGCTGTTTTTGTAGCACTGGATTTTACTTTTTGGGACAGCAAACCTCCGTCTGGAGGGAAGAAGCTGAAAGTTGCAGTGCAAAGGGTGGGAGTCATCATTTAAAATGGAGGCAGCCATCCTCTGTACCTGTCTGGTGTACAGGGATGTCAGGCTCAGCTGTGACTCACCAAGCAAACGACTGGACCATCTGACTACCTGATCCAAGGATTTCCTCTGTTTCAGTTTTATCTGACCAAACCATGACACTAAAGAAAAGGATAAAACAGATTCAATAAAAGCCCGATAAAACATTGTCATTATGGTTCGGTCAATTTGGAAGCGTACAAGTTTCCTCAAACAATGCAAATGTTGCTGACCCTTTTTGCACACCCTTTCACAGTTCTCTTCAAAGTTTAAATTACTATCAATAATCGTCCCAAGATATTTGTAGGATTGTACACATTCGGTGGTCTGGCCTTTTAGTACGGTGACTTTGTGCCTGGGAGTTTTCCTCCTAAAGTCAATAATCATATCTTTAGTTTTTGTCATATTCAGCTGCAGGTAGGAATCCTCACACCAGTGAACAAAATCATCAACTACTGGGCCGTAGCCACTCTCACCATCCTGGAGGAGACTGACAATAACTGAGTCATCAGCATACTTTATAATGTGTCTGTTGTCATGACTGCTCCGACACATGTTTGTGTACAGGATGAAGAGTAGTGGTGACAACACACACCCCTGAGGAGAGCCAGTAGAAGAACACTTTAGGTCAGACAATGTACCATTGGCCCTTACTCTCTGCGTCCTGTTGGTTAAGAAATCCAGAATCCAACCCACCAGATTATTGCTCAAATCAAATTGTTGCAGGAGCCTTTCAACTAAGATATGAGGTTGGATTGTATTAAAGGCGGAGGAAAAGTCCACAAATAAAAGCCTGGCATGTGTCCCATTAAAATCCAGATGTTTAAAAAGCATGTTAAACAGAGTGACAGTGGCGTCCTCCACTCCTCTGTGAGGCCTATAGGCAAACTGCAGAGGATCCAATGCATGTTCAGTCTGCTTTAGGACCTCAAATCTGACCAGTTTTTCAAAAATTTTCATTAAAATTGAAGTCAAAGCAACTGGTCTAAAGTCGTTTACCGTTTTAGGACAGCTGGATTTTGGAACGGGAACAACCACGGCTTCTTTCCAGATCTTAGGCACATGTTGTGTCTGTAAGGACTTATTGAAAATGTAATGAAATATAGGACTCAGTTCATGTGCACAGGACTTTACCAAATGCCCACATATATTATCAGGGCCCTGACTTTTGTTCACTTTTACAGCGCAGAACTCCCTTTCAACATCCTGCACCTCAATATTAAAGTGCTGATTGTCTTTGAGTTTCTGTTTCAAATCTTGGGTTTCTGTGCTGAAATCAAAGGAGTCAAAACGACCATAAAAACAATTAAGAGCATTAGCCAGCTCTGTGTCTGAATTAAAACCATCTAAAAACACACGATTACTGCGCTCTGTGCTCTGAAGGCCTGCAATAGTTTTCATACTGGCCCAGGCTGAACCAAGTTTATTTGCTGCCATCTTGCTTTCCAACTCTGATTTATAATTCTGTTTTGCTCTTATAATTTCGGCCTTCAGCTCCTTTGTGGCAACCTGTAGCTCAGAAACAGACCCCTGTTTAAAGGCAAGTGCTTTCCTCTGTAAGCAGGATTTAACTGATTTAGTAACCCATGGTTTGTTGTTGGGATATATTTTGACACGTTTATGTGGAACAATCATATTTTGACAGAAAGCCATGTATGAGCATGTGACGTCCACCAAAGGGTCCAAATCATCCCCGCAGGACAGTTTGAACATCTCCCAGTCTGTACAGTCAAAGCATTCCTGGAGGCTGTGCTCTGAATCTTCTGTCCACACATCAATGTCTCTGGTCTCCACCTTGCCTCTTCTGAGAGCAGTTTTATATGTGGGCAGCAAATGTACACAGTTGTAAATGTTACAATGTTGTTGTAAATTTGCAACATTTTTGTAGATTTACAACTTTCTTTGTAAATGTGCAGTTTTGTTGTTGTAAATTTGCATTTTTTTCTCATAAATTTGCAATTTTTTTCTTGTAAATTTACAATTTTTCCTTGTAAATTTTCAGGTTTTGTCTCATAAATTTTTAGCTTTTTTCTTGTAAATTTGAAACATTTTTCTCATAAATTTGGAACCTTTTTCTTGTAAATTTGCTACTTTTTTATCATAAATTTGCAACTTTTTTCTTGTAAATTAACAGCTTTTTCCTTTTAAATTTGTACTTCTTTCTCATAAATTTGCAACTTTTTTCTCATAAATTTTCACATTTTTTCTCATAAAATTGCAACTTTTTTGTGTAAATTTGCAACTTTTTTCTCATGAATTTTCAACTTTTTCTCATAAAATTGAAACTTTTTTGTTTCAAAAAAACAAAAAAGTTTTGTTTTTTGAAACAAAAAAGTTTAAAAAAATGTTTAAACTTTTTTTCACATAAATTTTCAGCTTTTTTCATAAATTTGCAACTTTTTTCTTGTAAATTTGCAACATTTTTGTAAATTTGCAACTTTTTTCTCTTAAATGTACAGTTTTGTTCTCATAAATTTGCAATTTTTTTCTTGTAAATTTATTACAAGAAATTTGTAAATTTTCAACTTTTTTCTAGTAAATTTTAAATGTTTTTTCATAAATTTGCAACTTTTTTCTCATAAATTTGCAACATTTTCGAGTAAATTGGCAACATTTTTGTAGATTTGCAACTTTCTCTTGTAAATGTGCAATTTTTTTCTTGTAAATTTTCAACTTTTCCCTTGTAAATTTTCAACTTTTTTCTTTTAAATTTTCAACTTTTTTTTCCTAAATTGGCAACTTTGTTCACATAAATTTGCAATTTTTTTCTTGTAAATTTATTACTTTTCCCTTGTAAATTTTCAACTTTTTTCTCATAAATTTGCATTTTTTTTTCTTGTAAATTTGCAACTTTATTCTTGGAAAATGGCAGCTTTTTTCTTGGAAATTTTCAACTTTTTTCTCGGAAATTTTAAAGTTTTTTTCTCATAAATTTGCAGCTTTTTTCTTGCAAATTTTCTACTTATTCCTTGTAAAAAAAAATTTCTCATAAATTTGCAACTTTTTTCTTTAAAATTTGTAAAGTCTTTCTCATTAATTTGCAACTTTTTTCTCATAAATTTTCAACTTTTTTCATAAATTTGCAACTTTTTTCTCATGAATTTGCAACTTTTTTCTCATAAAATTGAAACTTTTGTGTTGAAAAATTTTCAACTTTTTTTCACATAAATTTTCAACTTTTTTCATAAATTTGCAGCTTTTTCCTCATAAATTTGCAACTTTTTTCTTTTAAATTTGCAACATTTTTGTAAATTTGCAACTTTTTTCTCGTAAATGTGCAGTTTTGTTCTTGTAAATTTGCACTTTGTTCTCATAAATTTGCAATTTTTTTCTTGTAAATTTATTACTTTTCCCTTGTAAATTTTCAACTTTTTTTCTCATAAATTTGCATCTTTTTTTCTTGTAATTTTGCAACTTTATTCTTGTAAAATGGCAGCTTTTTTCTTGGAAATTTTCAACTTTTTTCTTGGAAATTTTAAAGTTTTTTTCTTATAAATTTGTAACATTTTTCGTGTAAATTTTCAACTTTTTTTCTCATAAAATTGCACCTTTTTTTCTTTGAAATTTTCAACTTTTTCTTGTAAATTTGAAATTTTATTATTTAAATTTTCAACTGTTTCCATGTAAATTTGCAACTTTTTCCTCATAAATTTTCAACTTTTTCCAATAAATTTGAAACTTTTTTCTTGTAAATTTTCCAACTTTTTTCTCATAAATTTGCAACATTTTTCTCACAAATTTGCAACTTTTTTCTTATAAATTGCATCTTTTTTCTTGTAGATTTGAATTTTTTTCTCGCACATTTACATCTTTCATCTTGCAAATTTGCAACTTTTTCTCATAGATTTTCAACTTTTTTCTTGTAAATTTTCAACTTGTCTCATGTAAATTTTAAACTTTTTTCATAAATTTGCGTCTTTTTTCTCATAAATTTGCAACTTCTTTCTTGTAAATTTGCAACATTTTTGTACATTTGCTACCTTTTCTCATAAATGTGCAGTTTTTTTCTTGTAAATTTACAACTTTTCCCTTGTAAATTTTCTACCTTTTTCTTGTAAATTTTCAACTTTTTTCTCATACATTTGCAGCTTTTTTCTTGTAAATTTGCTAGTTTTTTCTTGTAAATTTTCAGCTTTTTTCTAGTAAATTTTAAACATTTTTTCATAAAGTTGCAACTTTAATCTGATAAATTTGCAACATTTTCTCGTAAATTGGCAACATTTTTGTAGATTTGCAACTTTTTCTTGTAAATGTGCAGTTTTTTTCTTGTAAATTTACAGCTTTTACGTTGTAAGTTTTCTGTCACGCCGCGCCATTCATCAGCGGCGCCACCTGCTCACGCACCTGATCCTCATCAGCGGCGAGGGATAAAAGCCGTCTCGCCCGGAGGCTCGGCCTGAAGCCGTCAGACTTCGTCCCTCACCGTTGTGAGCATACTACTCTTCAGCATCATCATTTTGGTAAGAAGATCGCTTACCTCTCTTCTTCAGTCTGCTCCCCTGTGCACAGGTGGATTCCCCGGCGGCGGACATCTCCACTCCATCGCCCAATCCTCGCTGCTGTACGGAGCTCTCCAGGTGGCTGTCTTCCGGGCTTCGCCCCCTTGTTGTGCCAGCTATCCTGACAAACCAAGTAAGTCCTTCTCTCGCCATAAATCCCTCCTGTGTTGGTGTATGCCCGTCACCCTCTCCCTGTGCTCTCTCCATAGGGTTGCTCGGCTGTACGGTCACCTGCCTCTGTGCCTGAAGCAGACGCCATCACCAACACATTTACATCCCGCAGACACGCACTCATTCACTCCTGCTGTTAATAAACTCTTTGAACTACTCTAAGCCTGTGTGTGTCTCCTGAGCCGTGCAATATGTCAGTACGGCTTCAGCAGAGCGGCTCGGCGGACGGCGGGCTTGCACACCGGTTCTCCACTCTCGAGGCTAGAGTGGATCAAATGGCTTATCAACAACAGGTGATCTTTAATCAATTATTGAATTCAACTAACCGGTTGGGCCGCTTGGATCCTCAACAGCCGTTCCCCCCGGCTCGTCAGGGTGGCGCGGCTCCTGCTGTTCCAGCGGCCGTCCAGCCGGCTCCAGTGGCACCGGTTTGGCTCACACCGATTCCGACCCCCGCCCGCTTTAGCGGTAAGCTCGGCGGAGCGCGGGGGTTCATTATGCAGTGTGAGTCCGTGTTCCACCGTGTGCCCGGAGATTTTCCCTCGGATCACAGCTGAATTGGGTACATAGGGAATCTCCTGGAGGGGCGTGCGTTAACTTGGACCTACGCCGTAATGGCGAGGCCCAGTTATGCCACCCTCACCTATGACCAATTCGTGGGGCGCTTTCTGGAGGTCTTTGACCATTGTCTGACCGAGACGGTCCAGGTCGATCGGCTTCTCGCTCTCCGGCAGGGAGACCGGTCGGCAGCGGACTACTCGGTCGACTTCCGGGTAGCGGCGGAGGAATTGGGCTGGGGGGAACGCTCCCTCTGCGGCCTGTTCCTCCGCAGCCTCAACGATGATCTGAGAGATGAACTGGCTGGACGGGATATCCCTGGGACGCTAGCGGAGCTGACATCCTTAGCGGTAAGTTTGGATAACAGGCTGCGCGAGCGCTCCTCGGGGCGGAAGTCTTCTTCTTCTCGCCTTCGTGGAGTCTCACCGCACCTGTTCCAAGCTCGCCCCCTGGCGGCGCCGCCAGCATCGTGCCCCGAGGAGTCGGAGCCGATGGTGACGGGCTGGATCAGGCTTTCCCCTGCGGAGAAACAACGCCGCCGTGAGTTGGGCCTCTGCATGTATTGCGGAGGTGACCAACACACCGTGGAGCGTTGCCCACGGAAAGCCAGTCGGCGGGGTCCACAAATCACTGTAGGGGGCCTCGCGGATCTCCACCGGTTAGACACACTTACCCAATTGAAGCTGCCCATCCGTTTCTGCCACAATCCCACTGGGCACCTCACCCACGCACTGGTGGATTCGGGCGCAGAAGGCAGCTTCATTTCACAAGGCCTGGCAACCCGATTGGGCATCCGCTGTCAGGCACTCAAACACCCCATCTCCCTGGTCCATCTCTCCCGTGCCTCCCTTGGGAGAGTTACCCATCAAACCATTCCTGTCCCAGTCATCATCTCAGGGAACCACCGGGAGGAGATGGTTTTCTACGTCCTGCCCAACTCTGTGTCGCCCGTCATCCTGGGGTACCCCTGGCTACGCCTCCACAACCCTGTCCTGGACTGGAGGTCAGCTGGGGTGTCGGCATGGAGTACCTTCTGCATGGGCACCTGCCTTCAGTCCGCTGCCTGCTCCCCGTCCGCGGCTCCTCCTGTGGCGGATACAGCACCTCCGGACCTGTCGCTGGTGCCTCCAGGATTTCACGACCTGGGTATGGTATTCAGTAAATCGAAAGCTATGTCTCTTCCCCCGCACCGACCATATGACTGTGCCATCAATCTCCGCCAGGGGGCTCCCCTGCCA